>JAGFMF010011726.1:6311996-6346998 GCA_019455555.1 Galemys pyrenaicus | reverse complement strand
GTACCATCCTTTTCTTTACCAGCTTTTTGAGAATTAAGAAATGCTTCAATCAACTCTGGACAATCTAAATTTTCTTCAGGTTCCCAAGTATTGTCAGCACTGTGTTTAATTAAAAAAAAAGTTCATTCAACGAAATGTGGTTCATCACTATGACTGAAGTCCATTTAATACATACCTGAAGACAAAGCCCTCTATATATGGCAGATGCTACTTCCTTCTTAGCCACATTCTTTTGAGAGCATCTGCTTATACCGCCTTTTATGTCTCCTTTCACAGCCCATACCAAATGGGCAATCCACTGTGTTAAATGAACATGACTCTGGCAGGATAATTAGAGCTAGTATTTTTTCAAATTACTTTAATCAATACTAGAAGCCTAACTATTTGACTGTCATACTCTCCCCATGTCCATTATGCTCAGAAAATTGTTCTTTATGATCCATTATTAGACCACACCTAACCAACAGAAGGAATCTTACTATTTTTATGATGTAAACAACCCCAACTTTATGCAAAAATACAGAGTACAAATTGGCAAAAGTGTAAGATGATAACTTTTGCGTGCAAGGTATTCTCAAAACAATTAACATTTTCTTAAGAGCAAGAAATACGAGGAACCTGGAACTGTAAAAAAATGCCCAGATTCTATTTTTCCAGGATTAGGATACTAGCCAAGGGCAGGCCTCGAATTATTACGAGCACATCTGTTTAAGGCCCACTTGGAAACAACATAGGTTTTCTGATTAGCATGTGATCTATCTAAAGTCTGAAGTACCATGTAGTGAACTGCACTATAGTTTTTGAAATTTGACTCTCTAAAGTAATCTACTAACCTCAAGTATGCTTGGTTACAACTATATGCTAAAGACTTGGTTCCTTTTAGAAAGACCTCAAACAAGATATCCCGTATCAAAGCTGTATTTTAAGATTTAAAGACGTCTATGGGAAAAACATAAAAGTTTCTCTCAGGCCAAAACCAAATTTTATTTGCAACTCAAGTGCAGCTAAACATGTAATAATAAAAACAGCGAGGTTTCTTACTCTGTAAATCCTTTCCACTTAAGGAAATACTCCACCTTCCCATTCACTACACGTCGGTCCAATACTTTTTCTACCACAAATTCTTCAGGTTCTGCCTCTTCAACTTTTTTACTTTTTCCATTCTGTTTCTTTCCCATTTTTTGCTAAAACAAAACAGAAGAGATTTAAAAAAAACCAAAAACTGCCTTGATTTGTAAAGTAAATTTTAAAAGCTAAATTGTTTTTATTATTGCTGCATTCAAAGCTTAAGTTTTACTTCTTTATTCATAAGGCAAATACCTAAAAAGGTAAAAGGTAATAAAAAATACTTAATTCTGTTGCTCTAGTTTGAACCCATCACCTACCACCCCTTCACTTAAATAACACAATAAAAAACAATATTGGGATAATACTGTCCTTTCTCCAGTCTTACTCCTATGTAGTCTACAAACAAAATCTACTGCAGTTTTCACTCATTTAACAACACAGCAACACACTACTAAAATGTTATTAGAGAATACATATAACAGCAATAAGTAGCAGCAATAGGGCTTATTCAATGAACTAGACTCATTAAATTATAGCCCCAGAACACTAAGACCCCCTTTTTCTCAGTGTAAACACCATTTTGCAGGCAAGAACAAAATGAAAACATGGCTAAGAATTCTAATAACAATCTCAGAGTCA
Organism: Galemys pyrenaicus; assembly: GCA_019455555.1. Lineage (NCBI taxonomy): Eukaryota > Metazoa > Chordata > Mammalia > Eulipotyphla > Talpidae > Galemys > Galemys pyrenaicus. The sequence continues at coordinate 6,345,291 of JAGFMF010011726.1, read as the reverse complement.
GCCACCGAGACCAGGACCAGGTTAAAAAAAGCAAGATCACTTTTTTGTAGTCTCTGTAGATATTACTATTTGAAACAAATCTATAATGTTGTCACTTCAAGAGATCAAAATTCTGATTAATTTCCACGTGTGAGAAACATCCATCTTTTGTGATTTGGGGCAGTTTAATAGTTTAACCAATGATATGCACTCAAAACAAGCTTTTTCTCCCTTCCTCCCCCTGAAAAAACACTACTTGAGAGGAGATGGAGACCTAACTCAACCCATTTTCTAGTAACTCAAACAGGTTTTCTTAGAATAGAAAAATAGCAAATTTTCAAAAAGCTAAATAATTAGAAGAAAATAAGGGGAGAAAATTTCAAATATTCTATTTTAAAGTCATTTCAGCTTAAAACAGGTGTTATTAAAAATTTTAAATGCTTAGTGGCTAAAGTTTTGATTCAATAGCATGCAAACAGAAAAAAGTTACACCGGTGCCTAAAGATTGCAAAGAGCATTTAAAAAATATGTAGGCATTTAGAGGTATACACCAATGTATGTAAGAAATAAAAGTCCTTTGGCATTTAAAAGAATGGAGAAAACACCTGATTTTGTTGGACACCATCTCAGGCTTCACAATTATCAAGTCAATAGCAGGTGGGTATTACATCTAGCCAAATGGTTTTCTGCTTCTGTACAAGGTAGGTAAGAATGGTAGTGAGAGGGACAAGAAAAACTGAAGCAGACAAAAGCTAAATTTATTAGATACAGAGCTGAAATGAAAAATAAAACAGCTCATGTCCACAAAAAGGTTAAAAGAAACAGAGAATGACTAACATACAAAAAGATGAAAAAGATAAACACTAAAACAGCATGGCAGACAAAAATACTGTATTTACTATGACATTTTTAAGTTAGTTACAAAGCTTTAAGTATTCATTGCTTTCTTTAAAAATAAAAGTATGTATCTGGCTAAATAAAACTTAGTTTCTCACTTAAATTATGGGACATACCATGACCATTTCATTACTATGAAACGCGAGATTAAAAAAACATTTAAAATCCACCTGTGATCCTTTACAGAAGGGAAAAAATATCAGTAAGTTACAGACACTATCATACTGTGTGCAAAAGCAATTTAGGTTTTTGCTTTCTGCATTTCATCCTCAAAGCCTCATGGACACTACTTCCTTTCCCATCCAGTAATTGAAGAACACAGATGACAGTAGTCAGTTTACATTCTGGTTTACAGATTAAGGAATTTGAAGGATAGTTCCATTTTCAGGGGGATTTGTGCCTCTCCCACTGACGGCTATACTGAGAATCTTTGATAAGTACTCTTGACAGATTTAGCAGACAGGCTTTATATTTCATTGTTCTTGAGGATATCTGACTTAAATGTACAAATCTAATGATGGCACAAGTCACCAACATTCCTTTTGGTGTGAAACCCAAGTCAGGATATAAAGTGCCAAACCAAAAGTTTTGCTTTCTTTAGATGTAACGCTCACCTTTATACAACAATGATTAATTCAATGCGTTAGACTACTGTGGGAATCAACTTTGAATTTCATGACTCTTTTATCATGGATATACCAGTGTTTTTTAAAACTGCAACTTGACATAGGTGAATACACATCTTTTTACAAACTTGTAGTTCTTTTACTAAAACCTAAAATAGCGAAGTTGGGGTTTAAGACTGGAGAGAAATATCCTTTAAAAGACTCAGATCATCTAGTCTTCTTTCCTTCCTAGACTGTAAGACTGTGTAAGACTGTAAGAAACGTATAACTTCACTCAGATCATCTAGTCTTCTTTCCTTCCTAGACTGTAAGACTGTGTAAGAAAACGATATGCACTCAGATCATCTAGTCTTCTTTCCTTCCTAGACTGTAAGACTGTGTAAGAAAACACACGTATAACTTCAACTCCTGTATTTTAGAATAGGCAAATCAGATGTGACAAAACCACCAAAAGTAAATTGGAAGACTCAATGACTTTTGCTGCAAACCAGTAAAAATGGCTTTACTGAAAATACTTCAGAATTTTGTAAAGGTAACTTAGAGTAGGCCAATCAAGGACTTAACTGTTTTGTCAGACAAATATGATCGTTATTAACACATTCTTCCATTTTACATACATTTGTGCAAAATGCTTGGCAAAATTCTATTGTGCCATCCTTCCAAGATTAAGTGTCTTTAAATGAATTTAAATGATGGCAAGTCAGTATCTCAAAATAATGATTTTTTTTTTTTTTTTTTGCTTTTGCTCCAATTCTTCCCACCAGTAACACAAGAGAAGGACTGGGAAACATATGGATGTAAATTTCTCAACCACAAAGATGCAGAGTTATAACTTTTCGGAAAAAAAAGTGAATTAGATCCTTACATACTTCAGGTTTTTGTTAACTTACCAATGTAGTTTTATTGGAGGCCATTTTTACTGCAGACTTGAAGAGCTATTACTAGAAAAAGGCAAGACAGTTAAAAGGAAGTTTGCACGACACAAGATAACTAAACACAAGTTTTCATTGGATCCCCACCCCCCCCTTTGTAGAGCATAATTAAGCTGATAAAATTCCACATGAAAGCAGATTTGAGCTTCTGCTTGACTTATTAGTGATATTACGTCTGCGTTATCAGTGCTCTAACCAAGAACACTTTTTTGGGTCCAGAAAACCTTACTAGGGACACTGCTATCTGAAGACAGCCTTCAAAGGCGAAAAATAGACATTTTCCAATCCAAATACCCTTACATCATATTAAGCATTTAAAAAAACCCGGCCAAACCTTTTGGTTCACAGACACTACCCAGTCACAATGGTAAACTACCGTGAATTGTTCCTTTAAACCTTCTAACAGTCCAAACAGTTTGCTATATAACCCCGATGTGTTGCTGCTTAGAAACCCTGCCTCTTTCCAATCAGTAACTAAAAATCTCCAGTAAAAACACACCGAGATGTTTCTGCCCCGTCGCATTCCACTTTTAAAAACAAATCACCTCTGCTCGTCCGTCCCGAGCCCCAGGCCCCGCTGGAATTAGTGAGGCCCGGGCGCCCGGCCCCCGCCCCCCCACCCGGGAGCGCGGGCCTCGTGGTCAGCGCATCCGCGGGGAGACAAAGGCCGCGGCGCCGGGGCTCAAGGGCACTGCGCCACGGGGCCCGCGCCTCCCCCGACCCGGCCTCGGCGACGTAACGGGGCGTCCGCCGCAGCCTCAGGACCGGAGTCCGCGCGCGTCGCCGAGCCGCGCGGGTGTGGGAGAATGCACCGCCCTCCCCGGAGGCCCCAGCGGCCGCCCGAGCCCCGCGCGAAGGGGGGAGCCCCTCGTCTCGCGGGGTGGGGGAGGGGAGAAGGGAAAGCGCTTTGTCTGGAAAGAAGGCAGCTGTCGCCGCAGCGCGCCAGCCTCTAGAGGACACGCTCGTCTCCCCGACTAACTGCGGGCAGCTGTCCAGCGCCAGGCCCGACTCGGGCCTCCGCTCGCGCCTCCGCCGCTTCCCGCCAGCTCCCGCTCGGGGTCCGGCGGGGGCCGTCAACCGGGCTGCGGGGGGGGGGCCCTGGGGCGGGTGGTACCCTAAGCACCACCACCGATGGAGCGCTACAGAGAAAGAAAGACACCGACTTCACCGCCTCCGAGCTGCTCCGGGTCCCGGGTCTCAGCGTCTCCGGCCCTGCGCGCCTCAAGCTCGAGCCACATCCGAGGGGGAGGGGGCTGAGGAGCCGCGCGCGGGGCCGCCGCCGGAGGGGGGGGGGTGGCACCGCCCACGTAGGGCGGCCGCGAGGGGCGGAGCGGGCGGACGCGCGCGCGCCTGCAGGGACGGGGCCGCGCGCCGCGCCCGCTGGGAGCTCGGGCCCGGGGGTACAGGGAGCGCGGAGGCGGCTACGCTTGCCGCGCGGACTATATGCCGCTCGGCACCCTGGGGTCCCAGGAGGGGGAGGGAGAGGGAAGGAGGAGCGAGGCGGCGGCCGGAGCCTTCCGGCGGAGGGTTTTCTGCTCCGCGGCTGCAGCTCCTGGCGCCAAAACCCGACTCCGCCCACATCTTCGCCCCTGGGGTGGAGGCCTCCAAACGGGGCGGGGGGCTGTGTGTGTAAAGAAAAACTTGGGGTGCAATCAGGCGCTAGCTACGAGTGCATCTTCCGGACCCCCTGTCTGAGATCCCTCTTCTGAACCCCAAAACGCTGGCTCGGTGGAACGCCAAGTGGAACTCGTTAGCTGGAAGTCGCTTCGGGTGTTTCCGGAAGGGGCTTAGGCGCGCTCTGCGCAGTCGGAGACTGGGGGAGGGAAACGCGGGGCGGCTGTGGAGATTTTTCTGGCGGGAGAAGGAGAGGTGTGTGTGCTTGGGGGTGGGAGGGGGCGGCCATCAAAGCTTTGCTGCAGGGATCACCTCCCGGGCCGAGGGGGCCGGGCTCAGGACGCTGGGCTAAGCTCCGCCCGTAGCATTAATTTCAAACTGCGCGACCGTTTCTCACCTGCGCTGCGCTAGAGTGGGGGCTGGACCCAATTCCGAGAGAGCGCGCTACGCAGAACGCGAGCCTTCCGCAATTCCCTGAGCCCATTTACGCAAGTGACGTCAGGCCCCTCCGCTGGGCGCGAAGGGGGAGGAGTACGTAATTAGCTTAAGGAGGGGCGTAGGGCGTTCCCGCCATTGGCGGCGGTTAGGACGTTTACGCAACGGCCTGACGTAGGGAGGACGCGTTGGTCGGGGGGAAGGTTCTAGAAAAGCGGCGGCAGCGGCTCTAGCGGCAGTAGCAGCAACGCCGGGTCCCGAGCGGAGGTGCTCTTAGCGGTGTTGTTTCTCGAGCAGCAGCAGTTCTCACTACAGCGCCAGGACGAGTCCGGTTCGCGTTCGTCCGCGGAGATCTCTCTCATCTCGCTCGGCTGCGGGAAATCGGGCTGAAGCGACTGAGTCCGCGATGGAGGTAACGGGTTTGAAATCAATGAGTTATTGGCGAGGGCATGGCGAGGCCGTTGGCGCCTCGGTGGAAGTCGGCCGCCCGCCTCCGTGGGAGCGCGGCAGCGAAAGGGGGCCACTTCGGAAGCGGTTGGTGTCGGGGTGGCTTCGGCGCGGGGTCGTTCGGGGAGGCCTGATGTACACCTTCCCCACCCTCAGCCTCCCGGCGCCATTTCCCTCGGCTGGGGTGGGGGATGGGGCCCCTCCACAAGGTGGACGCGGCCCCGCGGTAGCGAAAGTGGGGCGCGGAGGCGGGCGTGTTTCACCCCTTGGGCGAGCACGCTGCTCTGGGGGGCCCGGGCGGCCGGCGTTTGAGCGTTTCGGCGGGCTTCGGGGCCTCGTGAGCGCGGCTGCGGCGCTTCCCCTCCCCCTCCGGGGAACCGGATTTGGCGGCCGCCATTTTCATTCCTCTCCTTCCTCGCAGCGTTTTTCTTCTAATTCGGAATCCCCCTAGTCTGCGTCCCTCCCCAGAGACGAGAAGCGGTTAACTATTTCTCTTTCTTCTCGGGCTGTTTTCATGCCGTTGCGAGCTGGATCCCGAGCTTGGTGGGGAGCTTGGAGCTTAGAGTCCTGCGCAGCTCTTTAGAGGCTCTCCCTTCCCCTCGATGAAATGGCGCCATTGCGTTCCGGAGCCACAGCGACGAGCGGGAGGGGGGCGCTGGCTCGCGAGCTGGGCGAGGAGGCAGAAAACAACCTGGCTGTTGGGCCCTGTTTTATGGCGAGCTAGAGGACAAAGAAAATACTTTCCAGTCCTTAATTCTTCTGGGTAACGGTTTGATCCGCGTCCGCGGTGATCCAAAAAGCCGCGGAATCGCTGGAAGCTGGAGCGGTTAAAAAAAAAATCAAAATTTGGAGCCATCGTTTTTAGTGGCGACCGTGGGTGGCCGAGGAGATTATTTTGGGTGGGGGGGGGATGATCTGTACGATGATCCATTTTCCTGGGGGCTACATTTTTAATCCTTTTTGAAAAATGGAGCTCATATGAAAGCATTTTTGCTGGGATGTTTAATCTCTACTGGATAAAACTGCGGATCTTTGCAAGCGATGGCTGGAAACCAGGGAAGGGGACTAAAAATGACTCTTTTTACCTGTACCTTGGTTAAAACGTGGCCAGTCTTTGGCAGCGTGTATTGCACAGAACACTGTTTCCGGCTTGACCGCCGAGTGTTTGAACTTTGTCACCTGCTTTTCTCGTTTGTGTTTGCAATCGTGGTTGGTCATTGAATTGATAAGCATAAGGTCTCAAGCGAGAGGGGGTGGTCTACCTGGGTATCTTCTTTGCCCTTAAGCACTCTTATAAAATAACTTTGTAATCGATAGTGGACATCGGGTAAGTTTGAAAAAAAAATTGAGGTAAGTAATGAGTTTTTGCCTTTTGCTAGTGCTTTGTAACATTTATTGTAGATGTAAAGATCTCTAATCTGCCTAGATTGAAAAAGATAACTTACTGACAGTATTTTAGAGTAAGACCAGGTTGAGAATTCAGGTATCAGTGTGCCAGATGAATCGTTTTAGTAGACTGTTACTATTATTTTTCAATTTTTTAGAATTATGAAAATGCGGGGGGGGGGTTCTCTTAACCGAATTGTTTTTACACTATTTTTTGAACTATTGGGAGAATATTAAACGAAGAGGCTGAAATTATGAAATTGTGCATTTAGAGTTGTTACATTTCCTATTGCTTGGGAAATTATATTTGACTTTATTGGGTTCCTAGACTCTATGGCCTATTTTAAGTTTCTGAGTTTTATTTTTGACCTAGTCATCTTGCCGGAAACCAACTACATTAAGATCCATCTTTTCTTAACTGACAGCCCCAAGAGAGGACTGGTAGTGATACAGCATACTTTACCAGATGGATTTTGGGTATTGAAAGATTTAAGCCCAGGGTTTTTCTTTTTCACTTGCAGAATAAGGGGCGTGCTGTAGTTTGCCAGATGGCCCACTAAGTCCGCTTGGTGCAATCACTTGTGTAGTGCAAATGGAAGTAGTAATATTAATTGCTGGATAGTCAACAGTGGCCATTGAACCATTTTTATGGTTTTTGGACAGTGATATGATTTACAGAGAGCTTAATTCACGTGTCCTCGTTAGCTGAGTTCCTGTGTTGTCATCTTAAAACCATTATCAGCGTGCCCACAATCACATTAAGTATTTACACACTGCTATTAAAAATTATTCTTTGTTGGTCAGAAGAGGTGAAGTTTTATTTTTCGTGCATATATTTAGCATTAAAAAATATTTGAAGATTGGGGTATTTCCTTGTTGCTTCATGATTGAGCTACGTCAGAATATCCACCAGAGGGAGTAATGAGGGAAAAATGTGACTTATTTACTGAATTGTGAAATAAAGCTGGTAAACTGGATTTCAAGGAAGGAACTAGTAGTTTGTGTTTTTAAAAATTAATTGGAATATTTAGATGTTTCTCCCTTCTAGGCTAGAGAGTTGAATGCAAATTCTGTTGAATACTTGACCCAGCAATCACAGGGAATATGCTCTGCTTCAGAACGTTTTTTTAAAATTAAGTTAAATTTATTTAAAATTAATGTCAAGTATGTTTATTAGATCAAGCATTAATGACTTTGACATTTATGTAGTACAGCTGAGGCAGTTTTTTTTTTTTTTTTTGGTGTAACACAACTAATACAGTTTAACATATGGTTTAAATTTGATGTAAGTTTTTTTTTTCCCCCCCAGAAAACTTTAGACACTGTTCCTTTGGAGAGGAAAAAGGTACTCTGCCAGCAGGTCACCTCATATTTAAGAATTTAATTTCCTGTATACAAAGAGAAAATGTAAATAAAAATTGAAATGGTGTTTTCCTTTACAGAGAGAAAAGGAACAGTTCCGTAAACTCTTTATTGGTGGCTTGAGCTTTGAAACCACAGAAGAAAGTTTGAGGAATTACTACGAACAATGGGGAAAACTTACAGATTGTGTGGTAAGTTAAATTATGAAAGTGCTTATAACCTACAGCTTTAAGTGGGTTGTGAGAAAATCACAATTCATGTTCATTTTATTAGTCTATATTATGAGTAATGAAATCAAATGCTAAAGTTTATTTCGTTGCCTTTTAAAGGTAATGAGAGATCCTGCAAGCAAAAGATCAAGAGGATTTGGTTTTGTGACTTTTTCATCCATGTCTGAGGTTGATGCTGCCATGGCTGCCAGACCTCATTCTATTGATGGGAGAGTGGTTGAGCCAAAACGTGCTGTTGCAAGAGAGGTAAGCAAAGTAGAACTTAGGAAGGAATAGGTACTTAGACATTGGGTCTCCTTTACCTGATATTTTAGCATAGAATACTTCTTTGCTACCCAGGCCGTGTGCTTTCAGTCATATTTGTGGTTTCTTTTATCAGAATCTTTTTTTCCTCCCCCACTCACTATCTTAGGAATCTGGAAAACCTGGGGCTCATGTGACTGTGAAGAAGCTGTTTGTTGGTGGAATTAAAGAAGATACTGAGGAACATCATCTTAGAGATTACTTTGAGGAATATGGAAAAATTGATACCATTGAGATAATTACTGATAGGCAGTCTGGGAAGAAAAGAGGCTTTGGCTTTGTTACTTTTGATGACCACGATCCTGTGGATAAGATTGTGTGTAAGTGTTTATAAGTACTAGGTGTGTGGCTCTTGCATATATAAAATTTTGGGTATGTTTTATATTAAAAGACACTTTAAGTTGCTTACCGTTGTGAAATGGTAATGGAGTCTGAACTTTTACTTGCAGTGCAGAAATACCATACTATCAATGGTCATAACGCAGAAGTAAGAAAGGCTTTGTCCAGACAAGAAATGCAGGAAGTACAAAGCTCTAGAAGTGGAAGAGGAGGTAATTCTTTAATTTCTTTTTTTCTTTCATAATTTATCTGTATGGGTTCTTGTTAATAACCAAGTCATTTATTGTAGGCAACTTTGGTTTTGGGGATTCTCGTGGTGGTGGTGGAAATTTTGGACCAGGACCCGGAAGTAACTTTAGAGGAGGATCTGGTAAGTTAGAAATCTCTTAGACAGGTGAATGTGCTTAATTAAAAATTGATTCAGTTCTGAGTAAAATGAGGAATTACAGCCTAGTTTTTTTAAGTTATCTGTAAGACTTAACAGAGGTTCTTTTCTGGCGGATCTGATAATTCGGGCAAAAGATGATAGTTAAAACCAGTCTTACTGTATTTAAACTGCTTACAGGTATGTTCTTTAAAGGAGAAAAAGTAAATTTTTAGATACTCCTGAAGAGTGAAAAATACCATTAGAGGCTTTAAAATGTATATGAAATTGAGGATTTTTTACCTTTAGACTTCCAGAGATAGTATCTAACAATGTAATGAAATGGCAACAGGAGAACTTACACTTCAGATAGTTAAAATAAATAAATGATCTAGTTCTGTGTACTTAAAACAATTTAGTAACACTAGCATGCTGGCATAAAGGGTGTATAGTTCCTAGTAATCTCTTCCAGAAATATTAACGGAATGTCCGTGGAAGGAGGATAAAGAAATTAAATACAGTGGACTGATGTGAGACCTTTTTTTTTTCTGTCATTAACAGATGGATATGGAAGTGGCCGTGGATTTGGGGATGGTTATAATGGGTATGGAGGAGGACCTGGAGGTCAGTTTCTTCTGTGTTTGGGTTTATGTGACTTAAAATTGAATCTGTGCATATGCTGTGTAGTTGAGTATGCATAGTATTCTTGATGTTTTACATTTTATAAAGGATTCAAGTGTTAGAGCAGTTACTTGTTTATGATTATATTGTATCTTTGTTGTTTAAGGGAACTAGCATACTTTTGGGTGATAGTAGGAAATGACTCACAAAATTGGGTAGATTTTAACTGAGAATTTACAGACGTTAAGCTGTTTCATTGTTTAAGCAAAAGAGTAGAACACAGATGTATTACTTTATGAATTGTTTTCCTGAAAAAGTATAAGAACCTGGGTTTGGCAGATTTAATGGGAGGTGGGAGGAGTAATACAGTAAGAGCAGTCTTACTTTGATAAGTCTCTACAGTAAATTCAAGCAGTTACCAGGGGAAACTTTTTCCAAAATACACAAGTATGCTCCTGGGTCTAGATAAGTAGTGAACCACTGTTAGATATCAACACAGTTGATCTGTTTGGAATATAGAAAAGTTGGGTGCTTGCTGACCTTTTGATAAGAAAAGACATTGAAAATTGAACTACTAATTGGCCAGATAATTTAGTTTAGCCACTTACTGTAGGCATGGCTAAGACCTATAGTTCATTATTTCCAACTTTGAGATCCTAGTACTTGGTGCTTTTTTTGTGTGTTTTTTTTTTAAATAAGGATGACTGTGTGTGTGCAAATTACAAGTGATTTGAGACTTTAGAGTACTGAATTAAGTTACTGAATTTTCTATAAGTTTGCTAATTTCTGGTCCTCCCCCCCATTTCTGCTCAGGAGGCGGGTACTGGGCAAATTATTTGAGAGAGTAAATCTGCAGGGAAACGAGTTTTTGGGGAACTTTGGACCAGTAGGAGGATGTGGCTCTTAAACCTTTGTCCCAGAAGTCCACTTCTCTCATCTGTCTCCACAACCCTTATAGGAGTAATTCATCAAGATAGGCCTTCAAGAAAACTCTTAATATCTTTAGTTTTAGGGGGGAGAGAGCTGTCAGCTCTAAAGGTATTTGACACTAAAGGTTTTTTCCTAATTGGTTAAAGCTGAACATACTTGGTCCTCTTTGCCAAGATACTTTCTTCTGCCCTTGAGGCTATTCTAGAAGAGATTTTATAGATGTATTGTATAAAAAATGTTTTGGAAAACTGGAAATGGGGTGTGATAAAACAGTTCAAATGGCATTGAAAATATTAAGTGATTACTTAAAGGCTTATTTTATAATAGGTGGCAATTTTGGAGGTAGCCCTGGTTATGGAGGAGGAAGAGGAGGATATGGTGGTGGAGGACCTGGATATGGCAACCAGGGTGGGGGCTACGGAGGTGGTTATGACAACTATGGAGGAGGTAATAAATTCACCTGCAACCTTTATGTGGGAATTTGAATTTAATGACTTTTAACAAGATTTTTCATTTCATTGTCAGTAGTTGCCTTTAAAAACTTGTAGAACTATAGATAGGTGGTTTTCTGTATTTATTTTGATGAGTGGTTATTGTGGGAGATTTGTCTAAATATTTGGCACGTGTACTGGTTTAGTGCTTGGTATTCTGAATTTCATTATGCAAAGCTAGTTTTCTAATATTTTTACAGGGAACTATGGAAGTGGAAATTATAACGATTTTGGAAACTATAACCAACAACCTTCTAACTATGGTCCAATGAAGAGTGGAAACTTTGGTGGTAGCAGGAACATGGGGGGACCATATGGTGGAGGTAATTTCAAATTATTTTGTATGGCTGAAAGATGAAAGTGATACAAAAGGAACAGAACATGTTAGTAGTTCTGTTGGGTAAAACATAGTTTTACTGAGATGAAATTTTGGGGGGAAATGGTTCAGCAAGCCATTTAATACATGAATATTACTGGGATAGTAGAAGATGGTGAAGGTTCAATATGCTGTCGTGCTTGAACTTAAAATATTTCGTGTTGGGGGTACTTTATTCCCTGCCTGGTTATTTAGAAGAAAGCCAAGTAAGATTGTATAAGTGACAGATTTGTGTGCAATCATACCTTAGAAATTTAGTGAATAGTTTGCAAACCTTTATTCAAGCCATTCTTTGAAAGTTATTCTTGAGTATTTTTGGTAGGAGTCTTTCAAATACTTAGACCCAAATGAGTCCTTTAAAAGCAATAGCATCAGTTGTCAAGTTTAAAGGACAAATGTATATATTTAAATCTGCGTTTGTTGGCTAGAGATAAAGGGTTGTTTTAAGAGTAATGGGTATAAAATCAACTAAGGTGTTGGGCTAATATTCATGGGAAATCTAAGTTTGTTTTCTCTTGTTCTAACAATTCTAGGAAACTATGGTCCAGGAGGCAGTGGAGGAAGTGGGGGTTATGGAGGGAGAAGCCGATATTGAGCTTCTTCCTATTTGCCATGGGTAAGTAGCTTTTGAGTTTTATAATAATTAATATCTTGGGGAGATCTAGCTGCCAGGAGTAAAAGCTTTATAGGATCATGTTATCTTTCCTTAAAATCTGGTTAGATGGATAATATCATAACCTATTTTTTTTTTACTCTTTACTTCTGTTGAAACAGGCTTCACTGTATAAATAGGAGAGGATGAGAGCCCAGAGGTAACAGAACAGCTTCAGGTTATCGAAATAACAATGTTAAGGAAACTCTTATCTCAGTCATGCATAAATATGCAGTGATATGGCAGAAGACACCAGAGCAGATGCAGAGAGCCATTTTGTGAATGGATTGGATTATTTAATAACATTACCTTACTGTGGAGGAAGGATTGTAAAAAAAATGCCTTTGAGACAGTTTCTTAGCTTTTTAATTGTTGTTTCTTTCTAGTGGTCTTTGTAAGAGTGTAGAAGCATTCCTTCTTTGATAATGTTAAATTTGTAAGTTTCAGGTGACATGTGAAACCTTTTTTAAGATTTTTCTCAAAAGTTTTGAAAAGCTATTAGCCAGGATCATGGTGTAATAAGACATAACGTTTTTTTCCTTTAAAAAAATTTAAGTGCGTGTGTAGAGTTAAGAAGCTGTTGTACATTTATGATTTAATAAAATAATTCTAAAGGAAATTGTGTAATTATAGACTTTTTATTTTAAATAAGTTAAGGAGTGGGTAGTATAATTAAGGTCCATTGCAAAGCTGTTGTTGTATTTGTGTAAGATAAATGCTGGTCAGATATAAGTGTGTTGTCTGCAATTCATCAGGATTAAATTATCTAGATAACTTAAGGGATATCTCTGCAAGGAGAAACACCTTTTTAGATCTTTTAGATGCTGCTTCTTCAATGCAAGGAAAGGAAATAACCCCAGCGAGTTACTCTTCAGGGATACAGGTCTAGTACAAGAGAACTCTTGACGGCTACTAAATTCAGCCAGTCTTAAGAAACTGTGCTGTTTCTACAAAGCTTTAACTACAGTAGTTTATAAGGATGCCAACGAAAGCTGAGGGTGTAGAGCAAAATAGTTCTAAGCTTCAGTTAAACTTCTTTAGGTAAGATCTTATTTACTTTTCCTTTCTTAATTTTCCTCCCCAAAAGATAAACTAATACTCTCTCCAATGGTCTTTCAGTATAGTGGTTCTTGTGTAGTTTAACATAGCTATAAATTGAGTTTAACAATTATAAACTCAAGAGAATAATTTTTATAAACCCTGTTTTCCAATCTGTCATTTACTTAAATTATTTTGGTTTTTTCCCTTTTTTCCTTCTTTCCCACCCCCTCCCCCCTCTATGAAGATTTAGGTGCTTAACATATCATTTTTTTCCCTGCTGGAATTTTAGCATTGATATGAGCCATGGACAAGTATATTCTGCTGCCACAAAGACTGTAAAGTGCTTCATTTCAACAGCTGAGGCAAGCCAAGTGATCATTAATAAAGCTTTTCTTGGTTCCTTCAGTGGTGTTGGTAGTAAAATGGTAGGTAAAAGTTAGGCTGCAAGTTCAATAAATCATGACATTTCCCATCGTAACACCCTTGTGTATTCACTTTTTCTTGGATCAAGCATTTTGAGCAAACTAGGGGTTTAATTAAAAATAAAAGACATTTTGTTTTTCTGTTACTTGATAAAGGTTTTAGCTTTACATGTTTTTATCAATCAGCATCAGACTAAGGAGAGAAGGTAGGTAGGGCAAAATGATTATTTTCAGATAATTTATACTTAAGGAATAAAGTTTTGTCTGTCTACATTATAAGTCCTCTGTGTCCAACATGAAACATTTGAGTTTAAATGTGGTATCTCCTTCCCAATCCCTTGCCCTCTAGGTGAGATAGAGGTTGGCTGCTGAAATTCATTTTTTAAATGTCATCAATTTGATTGCCTGGCTTTATTGCCCTTTCAGGAATGTGCTAATCAGGGCATATTCTATATGCACCAGTGAGTCTTCTTTGATCCTAAGACCACCACTGAAGTTATTTAGGTTCTTTGGACAAACATGATAAACTTCTTCAGATACTTTTTTTTTCCTTTGGCAGGAAGGTGTCTTGCTGCAGGTAACTAATGAAGAAGTGGTCAACCACAGAGTCTTCAAGAAATAAGAAATTCTGTACCATCTGAAAGTAGTTCTTGTTGGTGCCTTCATTTAAAAAAAGCACTCTTAAGATGAAAGGGCAATGTTTTCTGATAAAACACAAACTTCATTTAGTACAGGTTCTTAATATAAAAAATTACCAATTGAGCATTGTTTGTAAAAACATCAAATTGGCTAGACATGTATCATGTTTTAAGTTAGGTTTTGTGAGTAGACAGATTAAGATTCTATTTTCAATATACAGTTTATAAAATAAATACTTTTGTATCCAAATATTTGGTGTAATGTTTGCACATAAAATGTGTAAATCTTGTTCTATAAACATTCAGTTGTCTGTAGGATTGCTATCCCCTAGATTTTTAAAGCAGTTTCATCTATGCATATTACCATCTTTCTTTAATATTGACCAGATAATTGAGAACAGCACTGTGGACATTATTGGCTGTCCCTAATAAAATGCCATTCTTTATACACTGTATATCCAGCGTTTGAATACTGCTATGGTTTTCTGGCTTACCTTGTATACTTCATATTGCTGGTGGTGGTTTAAAATCATGAGTTTTAACCAGCTAGAGTGTTCCAAATTACTGCAAATCACTGAGATAAAATGTGTTACCTGGTTTCTGAAATGTCAATCTTCATCTTACACTCTAGTGACATTACAGTCTGTAGTGGTTGTAAACCTTTTTAAAGGATTTTAACATGGGCAAAATTTTATAAAAGGTGTCTTGAATATTAAGCTAAAGTGGGAAAAAAACAGCACTTACAATTTACTTGTTACAACTAATTTCTCTAGGTTTGGGTCATAAGGCTTTTCTCACAGGTAAGTTGATGGCTAACAAGATGAACTGTATTATACCCACATCCATCAAGTACAGACTGAATGCTTGCTCAGGTTTACTTGGTTTTAAAATCTAGCTCTGAAGAAGTTTCACTTGAAGGAAAATCATGTCGGAACAATCTCAACATACCCACCCAACCTTTTTAACCCATACAGATGGGGAAATGAGTGATGCACTACAGGTCAAAAACTAGACTACTGGAATAACGGCTACTAAACCCATTTTTCTTTTGTGTGTGCTGCATGTATTGAGCTGCTAGTCTTAGTTTAAATCTGCAGTCTCCTAGGAAATACGAAGATAAAGGGCTATTGTGATGTCTACACCTCAAGCTTAATTCTTTGCCTAACTAGCTTATTTGACAAGTTAACACAATGCTTTGATACTTGGTTTAGAATAACTTGTTCTCTACTGGAAGCAGCTTTGCTCAATAATGGCTCAAGCTCATAGTCAAGAAAACTGGGACTGCAATTTTCTATTCAAAGTACTTGACAGGGTTGGTAAACAGGTGCTTGCCTGCCTTACATGAGTTGTACAGTAGCAACAGTTGAAAAAACAAAACCAGTATCAGAAGGTCATACCATCTTAAATTCTAATTGTTGCACAATGTTGGGAGGATTCACCGCGTGAATACTAAGGGGTAAGCATTGGGTGCCATGTTAAGGACTGGCTCCCAGATAGGTTTGCTTTTATGAAGGTTTCAGGAACTGAAATGTTTTTACTTGGCAATCTGTAACTGGAACTTCTGTAAGAGTCTTAACTTCAGGTGCTGAAGTGCCTAAGTGGCTAATACCCTCTTAGGTCACTGCCACTGTTTTGTTGCTTTCAAATCTTGGTCATCTTATAAGTGCGTTTCTTGCCCCACCACCAAAAGTGAATGCTAACATGGTGTAGGGTTGGCAGTCTGGTAAAGTAAATGTGCACTAGAATGATTAAGGTCTTTGGGTTCCGTGGGCTGATAACTTATATTCAGGGGTTCAAATACGTGGAAATGGGCGGACTTCAGAGTAATACTGGAGCCAACCTTGAACCCCCAGAGCCTTTCCAGCTTAAACGTGCAATAAACAACACTGATGTTCAACATTGCTTTCTGTACCAAGGAAACGGACAAGTGACCTGACTGGGTCAGATTTCACATGACCAACAAATGCAGGCATGGCTAGCTTAAAAGTGAAGTATATCGGCCAACCTAGATGCATTGAGGAGAAAAATAAGGTGCCTATCCATTTTTCAGTGTCAGGTCTCTGCAAAGAGCAGCTATTTGTTACTGGTTCCATTTACTGTGCTTGGGACTACATGAGCTACTCATCTTTCTGGAAGTTTTAGTGATGTCTTGCTAAGAATAACTGCATAATTGACTTGGCTACTAACTGGTTTGCTTCAACAGAGACTGGAAACTACTGAAACTCCAAAGGTTTGGAGCGGAATAGGTCATATTGCCCTTAACACCTTCCATGGTAAATCTGCATGCTACTTTAAAGCTAGTGAACGCCAAAGGATTTGAATCTTTGGTTAGCTTAATCTGTAACAGTTTAGACCCAAGTGTTGATGAGTCAAGGCTCAATTTAAATACATTGAATTCAGTGTGGGTTTCTGAAGCTGAATACCAGTTAGGGTCCTAAGGCAGTCCCTTTGAAATAAAAGTTGAGCCTGTCACTTAAAAAGTGATAGACATGATGTGTGGAGCATTTTCCTCAGAAAAGTCCAGGATTTGAATAGGGCCAATGTAAATGAACACATTTTTATTATAAAAGTGCACCTTAAATTCACTTTTTTAAACTCCACATACTTAGGTTTAGAATAGTCTGCATTCTAATTAGGCAATGGATTCTTACAGTCAAAAACAGTATAACAAGCTTGATTTCTCAATTTTGAGCTCCCAAGCCTTGGGGTATTTACCTTGAGAAAATTCGTTTATTGTGATAACCAAGTACTGCCATTATAGGATTAATGACTTAAAAGTTTACTATTTGGTACCCATTCTTGGCCACATTTTTGATGAGAAAACCATTTAGATGTGGGGCCACCCAAGGGATTTACTGTATCAGTTTAGCATACTGACATCCATTTGCAAATTTTAAGAATCACTGTGCTGCTAAATTTGCTAGATACCATCTTCCTGAATAAGCTTTTTGGAGGAAAAATATCCAAGGTACATGTACATAAATATTTATGAAAGGGAAGTTTCCTTTTATGCATCCAAATATAAAAATTCCCACAGGTTATAAGTTAAGCACTCAAAAATAATGAAAAGTTCACTACAGTGCTAACAAACATGAAGGCTGCTTTGCATTTCAAGTCAAAACATTCATTTTAAAATAGTGTTTTTGGTGTGACCTTACTGAGAGAATGGCTAAGTGAACGGTAGTCGTAAATTTTCATGTCACCCTAATTGTACATATTTGATTTGTACATAGATTCTTTAACATGATGCAGGACTTCACACAAAGTGGCTTCTCCCAGACTTCCCACAGATCTGATCTTGAAATCCTAAACATCTGTCCATACAAGCTTCAAAAGGCAGCTTTAACGGAGTAATTCAAGTAGCAGTACTTAGAAATAAGCTAAATTTTTAAGCAGTTTCAATGGTTTATGATGAACCATATATCAATGAACTTTATGAATTTTAATGGGATTTACTTTCACTTCCTTCTCTCACTTTTTCTCTTTCCCTTTTGGTTTTCCTTTTTGTGGCCTGAGGTCACCAGTTCCTTGGGTACAATCAAAACACTCCCATCATGGCTGCACTGGAGAGCATAATGGTTTGGATTGACTGGCCTCCCTTCATCATCTCTTAACTTACTAAAAACATCATGATAAAGGTCATGCAATTTCTGTTTCATTATGCTAATAGCTTTGTTACACTGGGCTCGCTCTTTCTTAAGGGTCTCCTTCTTTGCTTGCAAGTTACATACATCATCTTCTAGGTTCAAAATGATGTCCAGTTTACGTTTACGACAGTTCTGAGCAGCAACTTTATTTTTCCCTCTTCGCCGGATATCACGGATCAGGGACACTTGCAAATCTGTCAGATAGTGCCTGCTTAGCATGCTGTTGAAAGACTCGACAGGCATACGAACAATTTCATCTACTGTAAAAGGGATATGCAGAGCCTTAGCACGGCGTTCATCACGGCTTAGATTTCTGTCTGTGCCATTGAGATACCTACTTAGTTTCTGTGACTTCCCAGGCCATGAGAAAGATTCAGAAGTGGATTCCACTGTAGTGGGCTGCAAGTGGTAAGTATGGTTATGAAATATGTGTTGAAACGCAACGTCCTCATGAAAGCCAGAATCACTCCTGTGTTCCAGGTGACAGAGCTTATTGGGCTCTGGGTAGTAGCCACCTACAGCCCCTTCTAAGTCACGGTAGGAAAGAGATTCAAGGTCACTACTGAAACCTATAGCTCCTTCGCACACAGAATGAGAGGAATTTGACTTTGTGATAGACGTGCTATTATGGCTTGAATTTAAGGAAAGTCCAGAATCAGAATCTGGGTCTTCAAAAAGCTGAGAAATTGCTATTGGATCAAAACCTCCTTCTGTGGCCAAAGACATTAAGTTTATCTCATCAAATACGTTTATATCAAGATCATATAGACGGTCTTGGCTTGTTAGATTCCTCATCTGATAGTCAACAAATGGAAGAAATCCTGTCAAGTTAGTTCCAGGAAGGGTATGTTCAGTGTCAGTGGCTTGGGAATTTAACTGCAGAAATGGTTCCTGTGGTTGTGAAGTCCTTGATACTGGATCTCTTCTAAATGTATTGTCTGTTGGACACAGCAGCATGGCCTCATGGAGATCCACATCTTGACTTATAGCCTGGCTAATATTTATATTATAATGTGCTGAAGAGTTCATGCCATCATTGATACCTCCTAGAAGAGGAATATCTCCCAGTGAGATGCCCTAAAAGGGGAAGGGAAAAAAACACTTTAAATATACTTAATCCTATTTCAACAGCAGCTGTGTATCACTAGTGCCTAATAATTTTCTTTCCTCACTTTTGTTCCTCTGTATGAATAGAAGGATATAATTTTAGTTAAGTAACAAGCATGTGACATGAATCCAAATCAGAATATGCTGTACTTGGGGGAGGGCAGGACTTATTTTTTGACCATCATGGTCAGAACAAAAAAATCAAGTTTGATTAAGTTAGTAGAAAAGTTGGTCTTGTTTAATTTTATTATAATTTATAAGGAGCAACTCTCATCCCAGCTGTTGTTAATCTATAACCACATTGTGGATGGTCATGTAATAGCTATAATGAAATGCTAACAAAGGAAGTTAAAGCTTAGATTTTCGAATGCTTGCTTCCATTTTGATTCATCATGCATTTACATAAACTTGATTTTGGAGGAACAGTTTGTATAAAAAGTAATTCTAAGTTTTCATGCAGTAGATAGTATTACGTAAATATTACTTTAAACTGCTATGTCATCCAAGAAAAGAGGCTTTATTTATTCACAGAGAGGTCGGAGTAGGTACTCTCCTGCAGGGATAAAAGCCAAGGTCCCAATTACCTCCAGTGAATTTTCAGGTTGTGATGAAAGCAACTGAAATAAATCTTCCAGAGAGAAAGATGTGTCTGTCCCATTTAAATGTCTCTGTAGAAAAAACAAAAAGAGTGCATCATTCCTTTAAAAAGTTTTCTGGGGCTTTAAATTTAAGCTTGAAAGGACTGCCAGTTCTGTATGCTGAATTTTTATCCCAGTTCAGAATTTTTACATTACATTCCCTTTCTCAATAGTTAATTCTTAATATTTTAATATCCACCCTTAACATCTTTCCTTTAGCTCCAAACTCTTCCATCATTTCTGGCCTGTATTTCCTGTAATTTTTGGCTAGTATTCTTGGCTCTACCTTATTTTGACCCTACAAAATGGTTATAAGTTTATGTAATTCTTAGAGTCAATATGCATTTATTTAGATTTACCAAAATGTTAGGCCAAATCCTTTACTCATCTTTGCTTCACCTCCGTCTTCAGGGTTTAGTTTTTTTCTTTTAAAGATTTATTTATTTATGCACACAAGAGCTGGGGTACAGGCCAGAGGCGCGGGAGGTGAGAGGATTCACCAGAGACAGAGCGGGAGCAAAACAGGCAGATGGACTGAAACACACTGCTGAGGGGAGCAGCGGTCGAGGCAGGAGAAGTCTGCTGTGCCATGTGGGTCCCCTCTGGCCAGGGACTGAACTGCTACAGTGGCTGTGGATGCCTTACAGTGCAGTGCTTAACCCCTTGTGCCACCAGGGAGGCCCCAGGGTTTAATTTCTTACTGAAGTAACTCCTTTGACAACTGTTTTTAGAGAGGATCCAAAAGTAGTAACCTCTTCATTTCTGTAACCTGGAATTATTCTGTCGCCATACTTAAGTTGGTAGTTTTTATGGTAAGGATACCAGGTTAATGATTTTTCCCTCAGTATTTTGTCTTATGGCAGGTTTGCTGTTAGTCTGTCATTTTACAGCTAATCTTAGGTAATTTAAGATTTTCCCCCCCACCCTCTAGTCTTTGTTGTCCTGCTATTGCATTTCACCTAGTTTGTTTTTATTGACTCTGCTTGACTGCACTTTTATTTAAACCATGAAAGAAATTTAATTTTGGAAACGTTGTCACAAGCTCTTTGACTATCGCTACTGCTCCATGCTCTCTGGTTTCTCCTGTGACTCATGAGAAATAACTCAATTTTTTCATCCTTTCCTGTCTTGAGCTTTTTAAAGACGAGCCCATCCTTTGTTTGGGAGCTGTGTCTGTATAAGTTTTATGGTTTTCTCTGCAAGAACCAGTTTATATTTTCTAGGCCTTACTTTCTTGGCTGATTCCTGATGGTGATAGTGTGGAATATCAGACTTTATTTCTGGCTTCGGGACCCAACTAGGGTTCTGATTTCTACAGAACTATAGAATTCTATAGAATTATCTTAGTTTCCATTTTCTGAACAGAAGTTTATAAACATTCTAATAAGCATGTAACCTCCCACCAAGCATGGGTTTGAGACCACGTTTTCCACCTATTGAACCCTGTTTTCTGTTATGGCATCAAAATCAAATTTCTTTTGAGATCTTTAACTTTGATGAGGACTTATCTGATATTTGGTTTTGAGTTCCCCATTTCTTGTGAATCTGTAGAATTCTCATTTTGGCTTTTGGGTTCCGCTATACAATTAAACATAGAAACCATTATATTTTCCCCAGATTTCTATTTGTGGTACATTACAGGAGTTGTTCTCTTTGTATGTTACCAAGTTTACATTGCTGACTCATGTACTAGGCACCGCTCCCAACAGATTTTCCTTTGTTTCCTATTTTAAAGATTCAGATCAATTGGACTGATTCTTTTCTTCCAGGTATTTTGAGTATCATGAAACCATGTTTTCAAGGTTCCTAATTAATACACAAGGCTTTCTATTTTCCACAGGACTATTTAAGTTAAACTGGTAGATAAAATTTCTTTGCAAATTATGCATTCCTAGTAGATAGAGGATTGCTTCATCAGTTGGCTTGGTGATTTAAAATGATTCCTATTGGGCCTCCATGGTGGCGCAAAGGGCTAAGCACAGCACTATAGGCAAACCGCAGCTACTGCAGAATGAGTTCAGTCTCTGCTGCCAGCCAGGGAATGGACCCACATGGCACAGCAGACCTCTCCTGCCTCGCCCGCTGCTCCCCTCAGCAGTGTGTTTCAGTCCATCTGCCTGTTCTGCTCCCAACTCTGTCTCTGGTGAATCCTCTCACCTCCCAAGACTCTGGCCTGTACCCAGCTCTTGTATGCATAAATAAATAAATCTTTAAAAAAAAAAGTTCATATGAGAAATGTGTGATTTGCAGTTGTAAAGATGTACAAATGCTAGCTAAACAATAGTGACAGGTACAAAATAATTGGACCCTGATAATTAATAACTAAGGCACATAAATGCCTTTGCGTTGGATGATTAAAATGTGTTTCTGGAATGTTCTGTTCAAGTTGATGTTTAGTCTGTTTCAAATTCTCCAAGGACATGCCCTATTTCATCTAGTATTAAATGAGTATACCATGTATGTAGCAATTAATTACTATAAGAAAGTCAAATAGAGAAAAGAGTTCTTTTGGGAAACCCAGTGAGAGAGTCAAGATAAAGCAAACCCCAGAGAACAGAAGCATATATAATGAAGTGGCAGAGAAAACTGCTAAAAATATCTTCTCCCTCAAAGATGGCTGAAGCACTTGGAAAAGTGGGCTGTAATGTCTCCTTCAAAATACATATGGTTCTTTCGGTATTTTGTTAATATTAACATTGATATGACAGTGTGTGTGCAGGTACATGAATGAATGCCTGCACACGGCTGGTGGCAAGGCCAAATCAAGGGTATGGAACTATGAAGAACATAGTAGAATGAGCGTCCAGAGCTGGCCTGAGAAAAGCTGCATCTAGGAAACATCTGGATTGAAGGACAGGTTTCCAAGAACAGCTGCTACAAGGCCAGAATGTGGTGGAGAGTGTCACCTGAGGCTGCAATGCTTTAGTCTTTGATCAGGGGTAGGGCAGTGAAAGATTCCCAGCCATGAGGGTTGGGGCTGGGGGGTGGGAAGCAGCAAAGATCCTAAGAAATAAAAGTGCCCATTGGACAAAGCAGTAGCTTTAAGCATGTCCTGTGTTCAAGGGAAACCAAAGTCAGTTTTATGAAGTTAGGTAACACCTCTCCTGAACCCCTTACCACCCCAGCTCACCCTAGCAAGTCCCAGAGAAGACAATCTAACATGCTTGGGAGGAAGAACTGGGAAAATGAAGCAGGCCACACACACACCCTCTTCCACTTCTGCCAGGCTTTGAGAGAAGCTGAGTTTCAGTTCAGAGATTTTGAGAATTAGATCAACTGCTGGACTAGGATGAACAGATTTTTATCTGGAAGTCATGGCTTCTGCCCTAGATTTCACCCAAGATGCAGAAAAGAACTGCAGGTCAGAACAACGTGTAGGGGCTGGGGAGTGCTGGGTGGGCGCAAAGCTCTTTTCTCATTCATCCGTCAATCATGTCATACTGAACGTGATGTTATCCAGGGTCAAGGCTGCAGACATTATGGGTTGGTGGGCTGAGGGCTATGGCCTGGTACTCTCCCTCCTCCAAGGGTGCCAAGGACAAGACTGCAAGAACGCAACTTCCAGGGGACAAGTACCAAGAGGATAAGGCTTGTGGAACCTCCAGGCCTGTCTTGGGAGCTCTTTGCCAGGCTTGTGGGCTGAGACCTCAGCGGGGTTGAGAAGAAAGCAGAGTATGGCTCAAATGAAAGGGGTAGGGGTGAGGAAGTACAAGCTGCAGGAAGATGCCACACCTTCAGCCTGGCTCCAGGAGTTCATCTTTTTGTACCTCTTGTAATTGCCAGGGAGGGAGGGGTCCAGGAGCTGGTCCCTCCAGGCCTGACCTTTGTCTAGGCCAGAGATGCGGAACCGCCTCCTGGGTGCCCTACCAGCATGACCTGCCAGACCACGAATGAGGGCTGAGTTCAAGCCCTGGCTGGTGGGAAGGGAGATGTGCCTGCAGCCCTCTGGCGCCCTCTTCCAGACCTGGTCATCTGGCTGGCTGCCTCTGCAGGTGGCTGAGTGAGGATTCCTGGGTTAAGGGGTGCAAGTCACCTCATTTTCCCTTGCTGTGGCACACAACAAAACCTTGTGATTCCCTGGAGGTTATGTGTGAATGTCTACAATTTTATTTTTTTAAACATTTATTTATTTATGCATACAAGAGCTGGGGTACAGGCCAGAGGTGCAGGAGGTGAGAGGACTCACCAGAGACAGTGGGGAGCAGAACAGGCAGATCAACTAAAATATACACTGCTGAGGGGAGCAGCGGGCAAGGCAGGAGAGGTCTGCCACACCATGTGGGTCCCCTCCCTGGCCGGCAGCAGGGATGGAACTCGTGCTGCAGTGGCTGCGGTTTGCTTGATAGTGCGTTGCTCAACCCACTGCGCCACCAGGGAGGCCCTGAATGTTTACAATTTTAAAGAAGCGTTTTCAGGTGTCAGATTTGCTTTATAGTAGAGCACACTTACATGTAAAATGTATTCTCAACACAAAGTGTCAGAGCTATAAAATCCACAACAAGCCAAAGTATTCTGACATGCTTACCTCATGTCTAGATTCCCCCTCAGGTTTGTTTGCCATTTTATGTTCATCTTCGTTCTTCTGCTGAGGTGGCTCCTCCTTTGAAGCTGAAACCCTCTGCTCATTTTCCTCATTCTGGGATCTGCGATCCACAGCTTCGGGCCTCTCTCTTCGTACCTCAATGTCCTATAAAAAGTACCCCAAAATGTTCTACGTACATTCCATATTTCATCTAATATGTCAAATAATCTTTAAAACTGTATTGTGCTCAGTGGTTACAAAACTCCACAACTGAAAAAACTAAAGCTGGCATTTCATTCTCTCAGTATCAAAGAAACATTTAATTCTGAAACAAAGGTTGATCTGTGTCCTGTCCCTCCTTGAGAACTCACCCGAGACAGGCTGTTCTAGTCTGCATATTTACATTACATGTATTTATAAAGGTCCTGCATTAAAAGTATTTACAAATTTGATTAGATGTGAAAGATCCAGCTGGCAGTTTTCATTTAGCTTTCTGTTGAAAACAGATCAAACAGCTAAGCTGGTAGCAAATACTGATCAAATATACATAGAAAAATCTGGAAAGTAATTGTGGTTCTCTGGAGGATGGGTCTGGTTGGAGTTGAGTAGGTATACAGAGCTGACATCACTGTACACATTTTTGCAATACTGAATTGCCTACAAATGTGTCCTTGTACAATCAGGAGACACAAATATGGTTTTATTGTGAAAAAAAATAAAGTTAACAAAGCTTAAACTAGTATCTTCAGAGATATTTTCAACTCTGCTTATTTACCCAGGTGAGTCCTTCGATCTCTAATTTACTCAATAATCTTTTAACTGTCGAGTCTTAAATAATTAAAAGGGTAGAGAATTTCTTCTAAACATTCAAAGAGTTACCACCCAGCACATACCCTCTATGCCGATACTTTCAATGACAGTAGACGCTCTCTGTATGTTCCTGGTTAGGAGAGCAGCGACCAGTCCCCTTTCCTTCACTCCCACCTTAGAACATCAAGGCTTCTCAAACTCAGAGACTCTATTTTTAATTTTTTTCTCCAGCAACATAGCACTGGACTAGTTCAAGGAAGGCCCCCTCCTCCAGCACAGAAATGTTAGCAATAAACAACAAAGGTGAAAGCGAGGAAATCCACAGATGCAAGAAGTAAGCCAAGAAATCAAATCAAGTACGGACGAAAGAAGGTGATGTGCTGGTGGCAGGCTTGGTTCTGCTTGCTTCTGGCCACCAAGGCGACATGACATGGTCTGCGTTACCCTCTTCATACTGATGTGGGTCCCGTTCCCCCTCAGTCTCTCCACATGATGCACACCCCATCCCCAGGAGCCCCGTGCTCCAGGTCATTGCTTCTGCGACTCCTTCCATGTCAGTAACTGTTTGCTGTCTACTGGAGGGTCCCCACTAGCCCACATTTACGAAAACATCTCCTGTCTCTAAAAATCCCTCCTTTGGTCCATTACTCTTCGATCCTATCCTGGTTTTCTTGTTCCCTTTAAGAGCGAGATCCTCCAAAGAGCCACCTGGACTCTCCTGAAGCTGTTCCAATGAGCATTCTGTCCCACCGCTGCACTGTGGCAACCTGTCAGGGTCTCCTAACCTGACAATTCTCTGTCATCCTGTTACAGGGCAGGCAGAGGGGCACCTCAGAATCCCCAAACTTGCTTTTCCGCCATCCGCCGCATTAAGACAAATACATAGTCTTTAATGGGACCCACATGACACAGCAGACCTCTCCTGCCTCATCCGCTGCTCCCCTCAGCAGTGTGTTTCAGTGGATCTGCCTTTTGTGCTCCCTACTCTCTCTCTGGTGATTCCTTTCGCGCCCCCCCCCCCCCACCTCTGGCCTGTACCCCAGTTCTGTATGCATAAATAAATAAAATTCAAAAAAAAAAGTGACTAAAAAGACTCAACAATTAAATGTGTGATTCTGGGTTAGATGCTGACCCAGGGGAAAAGACAGTCACACGGAACATTACTGGAGCAATAGACAAAATTTGAATATGGACAGTGGATTATCTGTCTTAGATCATGGCAAAATATCTTATTATGATAACTGACTACAGAAAAAATCATAGTTCTTAGGAAACACACACTGAAATATTTTGGGGGACATGATGGCTTCAATTTACTCTTAAATGTTTCCAAACCAAAAGAATTTGTAGGCAAGTCAACTGGTACAAAATGGAAATAAAAGACAAATGTTGGTCAAGGTTATATTATTTTTATCACTTTCTAAAGTTTTGAAATTTATCTAAAAACCCATCCATAACAAAGTCACGTCGGCCAAGGCAATACACAGGGTTGATCCAGAAGAACTATTCCATTAAATCTTCTTTTCATCCACATTTTCCACACAAAGTGTACAAACAATTGCTTTAATAACATCTCACCTGTTCCCTTCCAACATTTCAATATCCTATTTTGTTTTCTTGTCTCATCGCTTTGGTTATGCTTCCGAAATAACGTTTAATAATGGTGATAGCTGATCTGATGGAAAACATTCCTGTCATGCCTCCTCTTAGCTCTTATCTCTAACACTCCTTCGCTTCCAACATCTCATCTGTGGGTTTCCACACTGAGTAATTTTGTGACACCAGTTGCACTGAGTGTTAGCTCAATTCTGACACTAACCCTGGAGATAACGTTGGCTCCCAGGGCTCAGGGCTCAGCCTTGCAAGCGTGCCTTCTCCCGTTCAGGTTGTTACCTGTGCGTCCCACCAACTGGCTATAAATCAGAGGTTCCCACCAGCTCCTCCTCAGATTCAACTAATTTGGTAAAGCAGCTCATAAATCTTAAAGGAATACATTTTACTTACTAGATGACTGGTCTATTACAGATGACTACAACATAGCGACATTGAGCAAGGAACGCGGGAGGTGCAGGGCTTCCTTGCCAGTTCTGCTGCACCGCTTCCCAGGTACCTCCTGTTACAGGGCAGGGAGAGGAGTGCCCTAGAACTTTTAAACCTGCCCTCTCTGAAGGGGTTTTGCTATCTGCAGCATTAAGACAAACATATAAAACTTTTAATGGAAAGGAACTTTAATACAATTAGGGTACAATATAGAAAGGACAAAGAATATAGTTATAAGCATTTAAAGTTACCCATCTCCTTGAGGGTAAACGTTCAGCTAAACAGGACTGGTTTAAAGCAAGGCTCAAAAGCCTGCTACATGTTTAAAGGATTTTTTAGTAGAGACCCATAGAAAAGGGTTAGAAAGAGTTAGACAAATTTGGGAGGAAAAGAGCAAAGTTAAAATTAAGATGAAAGCTGTCATTGTTAAATTCCCCTCCGGGGTCTCTCACCCACATCTGTTTTAACTAGTTTAAGACAAAAAAGCAAGCGCAGTTTCTTCACATGTCCCTCTGCTCCACATGCCTCCTCCAGGTCTCCTTGCTGCTCTCCATCCTGCTTTCTTTTTCTTCCCTTTCTTCTGTCCTCCTTTCTGCAGAATCTTCT
This sequence comes from Galemys pyrenaicus, assembly GCA_019455555.1. Taxonomy (NCBI): domain Eukaryota; kingdom Metazoa; phylum Chordata; class Mammalia; order Eulipotyphla; family Talpidae; genus Galemys; species Galemys pyrenaicus. The sequence goes on along the minus strand of JAGFMF010011726.1, from coordinate 6,317,836 downwards.
TATCCCTGCTCAACTCCACCCAATTAGGGTAGAACTGGGACTCTGGAACTTCCCCTTTTCCTGGGGATGACCCTGTTACACTCCGACAGTCTCACCAACCTGGAAGCTCTCTGAACTCCATCCTCTGAGGGTCTTGGAAAGGCCCAATTACATAGCATGGACAATCAAATCACTGGCCAGTAGTGATTCAAGTTGAGCTCCGGTTCTCCCCTGCTACCAGGTACAGCTAATGGCAAACCTTATATTTTAAAAAGACTTATTTGTGAATACAAGAGCTGGGGTGTAGGCCAGAGCTGTGGGGGTGAGAGGATTCACCAGAGACAGAGTGGGGAGCAGAACAGGCAGATCAACTGAAATACACTGCAGAGAGGAACAGCGGGTGAGACAGGGAGATCTGCTGGGCCAGGTGGGTCCCCTCCCTGTCTGGGTATCTAACTCAGGCTGCAGTGGCTGGCTATAGCTTGATAGTGCTGAGACTTAACTGTTGCACCACCAGGGACACCTCCTAAAGTCAAACCTTATTACCTGGGTTTCCCTGGCAACCAGCCCTCACTCTTAGGGACTTTCTAAAAGTCATTTAATTAACATTAATCAGGGTGGTTGATAGGGGTTGATCATGAATAAATAACAAGATGTTCCCTTCACCCTTATGGCTTTGGAGGGACTTCAGAAATTGAGGACAGAAGACCAAAAGTTTAACAGAAGATGCCCCCACTGCTCTCCTCTCTGGAAATCCCAAGTGTTTTCAGAGCCTCCAGTCCAGACAGGAAAAATTTTTCTGGAAAGACCAAATATAAATTTAAATTACATGTTCACAACTGATATTCTTATTGATGAATTTAATGGAATGCTTTTTTTGTTTTTTTTGGGGGGGGAATGCTTTTAATATTTCACCAATAAGGATGAATTGGGGACTCTGGAGACTTTACCATCAGCCAGTTTTAAATGAGTCAATCAACACTGCTAAAAAACAAAATCCAGGGGCCTCCCTGGTGGCGCAACGGGTTGACCAACACACTATGAAGCGGACCGCAACCACTGTGGCATGAGTTCCATCCCTGCTGTCGGCCAGGGAGGGGCCCCACATGGCACAGCAGACCTCTCCTGCCTCGCCCGCTGCTGCCCTAGGCAGTGTGTTTCAGTCGGTCTGCCTGTTCTGCTCCCCACTCTGTCCGGTGAATCCTCTCACCTCCCTGGACTCTGGCCTGTACCCCAGCTCCCACATGCACAAACAAATCAATCTTCAAAAAAATGCACAAACAAATCAATCTTCAAAAAAAAATATATTTTTTAAAGATTTATCCATCTATGCATACAAGAGCTGGGGTATAGGCCAGAGTCCAGGGAGGTGAGAGGATTCACCGGACAGAGTGGGGAGCAGAACAGGTAGACTGACTGAAGCACAATGCAGAGGGCAGCAGCCGGTGAGGCAGGAGAGGTCTGCTGCGTCATGTGGGGCCCCTCCCTGGCCGACAGCAGGGATCGAGCTCGTGCTGCAGTGGCTGTGGTTTGCTTCATGGTGCTTTGCTTAACCCATTGCTCCACCAGGGACACCCCCTTTTTAAATGTTTTAAATAAATAAAAGCTACTAAAAATCTGTTTCTGTAATGCCATAGATTTTGATTTTATAGTGCAGTCACTTGAGCCTAGCCAAGAGCTGGAGGTCTACCCTTTTGACATACAGCTAAAGGAGGTTGGGTTTTTAAAAATTTGTTATAGTTGAAAAATTATTTTATCTGAATAGTTATAACAGAAGTTCATGAATCTTGCCTGCAAGGAGGAAAGAGGCAAGGCAAAGCGGTAGCAGCTCTTAAGAAAGATCTCTTCTTCCTCTGTGTTCTACTTGTACTTCTGTGTTCTTCTCTGTAAGGTCCTACATAGAATTCTAAAAAAGCTCGAGTCTAGTAAATAACATTGCAAACTGAGATTTAACCTCATGTTTCAGTCAGTGTTTCCCAATACAGGCCTTTTTATTCTGTTTTACTCTATTCCAACAAGCCCCCATATTTTGGAAAATCATCCATTCCAGTTTATGAGTTCAATTCATGTAACACTGTTGTGTGCTTGCTCATGTGCCACCATCATGTGTGGGCTAAATATGTAAAAATGAATAAGGTCTTGCCTGACTTCCAGGAACTCAGTACAATTTTTACATATTAACAATATGACTCCTAACCCAATTCATCTCATCAGGGTGAAGTAAAGGATGTTACACACTGCATTGATATTCTAAAATGTGACTTTGTTTGCAGTTTTGTTACTGGCTACCATGCAAATTCTGTATGTTTTAAATGCATAAATGAATTCACAGACTCTTGGGTTACTTTCACAAATCATGCTATCTCCAGGATGTTGACAGTCACTGCCTTAAGCTGTATTGTGGAAAGATTTCTTCAGTCTTTCTTGTTTTTTAATAAATGTATTTAAGAATGACAACATTCCTCTATGACTACTTTAACTATGTTGGACAGCTTTTAGCTGTGATGACTGTTGTTTATCTCTAGTAGATTTTTAATTAAACTCTTTATATTTAACCTAGGAATTATGCCCCAAATTTCCAGGCAAGTAAAATGTAGCCTTTATGGTTTCTGCTTTATGTAATACATGTTCAGTAAATGTAAATGCTCTGTGTTTTTTTTTTTTTAAGATTTATTTATTTATGCATATAAGCACTGGGGTAAAGGCCAGAGGTGTGGGGGGTGAGAGGATTCACCACAGAGAGCGGGGAGCAGAACAGGCAGATAAACTGAAGTACACTGCTGAGGGGAGCAGCGGGCGAGGCAGGAGAGGTCTGACGCGCCATGTGGGTCCCCTCCCTGGCCAGGGGCAGAGATCGAACTTGTGCTACAGTGGCTGTGGTTTGCCTCACAGTGCATTGCTTAACCCACTGCGCCACCAGGGAGGCCCAATGCTCTGTGTTTTGGCAGAAAGTGCAGCTGGTCCTTTTCCTATTCTTGAATGTAAGGTTTTTTTGATTTTATTTTTTAATTGCTCATTTCTCTACATTTCTACCTTATTGTTCATTTATTTCTGTGATGTAATAAGACTACTGGTGAATTGTGCCTTTGTTACTGAAATACCCCTTTTTGTCCTCAGCACTTTCTACATTTTCTATTTTCCCCACTTAGGGTTTTAGTCAAACAACTTTTTGAGAGTTTAATATGAGATTTGGGGGGGAATTTAGTCCATTCATATTAATATTTGAATTGTTGAAATGGTTGGACTACTTTTACCATCTTGTTTTATATTTTTTTAATATATTGTACTTTCTCATTGTTGATATTGTTGGCTTATTTTTGTCTTCTTTTTCCTCCTGTAGTGCTTTGGAAATAATTAAATCTATTGCTGCTATTCCTCTATGTTTAGAGTTAATCAGTAGCCATATCTTTCACCCATATTTCAGTGAAGTCAGTAACCTTCACATTCACTTTCCAACCTGGACTTCTTGTCATTATGGGGGGTTTGTTTCAGATTATCTCTAGTCTCTTACTGTATGCGTTTGTGTGGGCTTTGCCCAGTAGCTGTTTGCCTGATCCACTAGGCTGAAATGCACTTAGTGGTCACTGGGAGAGGAGAAGCCACTTAACTGGGGGGGTGGGAGTAGGGGTATGAGTCAGCCTCAGGACACAGCCTTGCTCCAAAACTCACGCGTAAGCAAAGCTGGAGGCTTCTTGGGAGTAATAACATAGGGAATATTGTTTCTTCCTCAGAAGTGGGAGAAGAGAGAAATCAGTAAATGTGAATAAATGGCTTAATAAATGAGACAGATGTTCAGAATGTACAGAGAAAGACTCCAAATGGAAACTCTGTTCCTTATAGTTAGCACCATAGCCTGTGCCCTGCAGTGCACTGTAGCCTAAGAAGTGCCAATTATGGCTAAGGTTTGGAATGCTTTGTGGGTTTCTCATAAGGAGAGTGATAAATGTCTTCTTTGATCTTCTCACCTAGTTGACTTAAATGAGTCTTGAGGAAAACTAAATTCTTCAGGACCTTTCCTAGATTATATGGAGGTTTCCCCATTCCAGCTTCTGGCAGTCCTCATCTCTGGTTGTTAGTGGAGAATGCTACCATTTCCCAGGTCAGGTTTTGGCAATTTAGTGCCTGTATGTTTTTCTGATTATATTTTTAGTTAATTTTAAAAGCTAAGATACATGCTTTATTTGAATTTCACCAGCTTTCTATGAATATCTTTTTGATAATTCAGTCCAGGTTCCAACTATGTCTATTAGTTAACCTCATTTTTAGTTGGTTTCTAAGAAATGACAAAGGTAATGTGCTCATTGTAAAAATTTAAATAACCCCGTAGTACAGAAAACAGTGATGTTTGTTTTACCCTATCACACTTTTGTCATATTCCTCAGATAATAGTGGTAATAGTTTGTTGGGTATTTTTGGATTAAAAAAAATTGTATTAAAAAAAATCCAACTGGGTATATTTAAAAATCATATTGTCTTTGAGGATTCAGGGAAAACCCCATCTAGCAAATACAAAAATGCTTCCGAAAATTTGGGGAAATTAAATTTTTTTTTTTATAGGCAGGAAGTTGGGATAAGGTTATTAGCAAAAAAAAAAAATTTCAGGCAAAATCAGGTCCCCTTTGGGGATGGGGAGGGAATGTCTTGTCATGCAGATTACCTCACTAGTGCCTACCAGGAAATTCCAGATTGATTGGTTTAAAACTCTCCTTCCAGGAGAGGCAGAAAATGCAATTACAGTTGGCAAGGAGATTTGGTGGGGGGTTGCATAAACATCTCCACTTTGAGCCTATTTCTTTTTTCTTTTAAACAATTCTGTGTGCCAAAGACTACTTACTCTAGGTGCTGGAATACAACAGTAAGAGACACTTAGACTGCCTCGTCGGAGATTACATTCTAAAAAAAGGAGCCGAAATTACAAGTGAACAAACAAAATAACTGCCAATTATGCACCGTGGAAGAGAAGGAGCAGGGGATCTACATGGAAAGAGTAGTGAGGAAAGGCCTGTCTAAGAGAGGTGATATTTTTAGCTGAGACCTAAATAAGAGGAGAGGACGGAGTTCGAGGCATAGACAATACTCGGCACACTCATTTGCCTGACTGGCATTAGATACCTTAAGGTATTTAACTAGGTTCTTATTGATGGGTGTTTAGTCATTTCCAATTTTTTTCTTATAGCAATATTAAAATGTCCTTATACAGACTTTGTGCATACTTATGTTAAGTAGAATAAACTCCTAAGATTTATGTCAACTGATAGCTGTATTTTACCTACTTGGTGGATTCCACCTAAATGTCCTTCAAATAAGTTTGTGGCAAATTCCTATTAAGGATGGGTAAAAGTGCTTATGTGATAGATGAAAAGCAGTATTTCACTGTCATTTTGTTTTTTAAATTTTATTATTTTTTAAAAAATTATTTATTTATGCATATAAGAACTAGGGTACAGGCCAGAGGTGTGGGGGTTAAGAGGAGTCACCAGAGACAGAGTGGGGAACAGAACATGCAGATGGACTGAAACACACTGCTGAGGGGAGCAGCAGGTGAGACAGGAGAGGTCTGCTGCTCCACATGGGTCACTTCCCTGGCCGGGGATTGAACTCGTGCTGCAGTGGCTGTGGCTGCTTCACAGTGCTGAGATTTAGTCCCTTGCACCACCGTGTTGGTCCCTTCACTCTCATTTTAATTTATATTTCTCTCATTACTGTGAGGTTAAACATCTATCATAAGCTTGAAAGCACTTGTATTTCCTTTTCTGTGAACAGTGTAGGGTAAAGGTTGATCAGGTATTTCCACCCGCCCACCACTGATGATGGACACCTGTGGTGCTGCGAGCATTCCAGGGTGGGCATGCTCAAGTGGG
>JAGFMF010011726.1:6238799-6309804 GCA_019455555.1 Galemys pyrenaicus | reverse complement strand
CCCCCTGGCCGGCAGCAGGGATCGAACTCGTGCTTCAGTGGCTGCGATTTGCTTCGTAGTGCGTTGCTTAACCCACTGCGCCACCAGGGGAGGCCCAGGAACAAACTCTTGGGGCAACATTTTCACTTTTGTGGGATCTGCCAAATTGTCCCCCAAAAGGACTGTCTAATTCACACTGGTGGTAGCTGAGCACATCCATTTCCTTACACTCCACCTACCCTGGGTTTGTGTCTTAATATTTTGCTAATTAAAAGGTTAAACCCCACTCATCAGTGGGGAGGGAAGTCACAGGTATTTCTTCTTCCTTTTTGGCCACAGAGAGGCAGAAGCTGGGGGCGGCCCGTCTGTGCTCCGGGCCTGGTTTCCAGCCCTGGCACTCCAAAGGTCAGGGGTGGTGGTTATTTCCCCACATTTCACCCGCTCATTTCCAAGAAGGTAGAAGGAGCTCTTAACAAGTCACCAGCAAGCAGAAACCAAGGGTCACCCTGTCCCAAAGGGTCACTGTAAGGTCAGAGAAAACTATCAGGTCTTCCCAGGAAGGGAAAATAATAGATCTCCCAAATGCCAAATCCTCAAATATATTCTTGCGTTCACATTTTATTTATCGTGAACTAAGGCTTTATTTGTCCTTCTTCCCAGGACCCTATCAGGTCCTGATAGGGTCAGAGAGAACTATCAGGTCTACCCTCCTGCCATTGGTTCAATGCTGGACACCTGCGGTACTGCGTGCGTGCCTGGGTGGGCATGCGCAAGTGGCGCACCTGGGTTTGGACACGGGCAGATGAGGACGCCAGCAGTGGAACATAGAGCAGCAGTGAGAGCAGCACCAGCTGCGGGAGAACAGGACATCAGTAGAGGAACAAGAGCAGCAGAAGCAGCCGAGAGGGTGAGATGTGCCAGGGGCTGGGAGGCCTGCCGTGTACCTGATGCCACCTCTAATAAAAGCATAAGAGCCACCGAGGGCTCCAAGACTCCTTCCTTTACCCCCGTCTGCTAGAACCATCCAGAACCTGCCTTGTGCCACCACCCCCCCCCCACGCCTTCCTGGCACTACAGTCACCTTTTCCTATTGTAGGGTCAGAGAACAATCAGGTCTTTCCACCCTCCCACCACTGTGATGATGGACACCTGCGGTGCTGCGAGCATTCCAGGGTGGGCATGTGCAAGTGGGCGCACCTGAGTTGGACATGGGCTTAAATGGGCGGTGTCATGAGGACGCCAGGACCAACAGGACTGACAGTACTAACGAGCAGCAGCGGTAGAAAGCAGCCGAGAAGGTGAGATATGCCAGGGCTGAGAGGCCTGCCAGCCTCTCGCCCCACCCCGGCACCCCTGCCTGCCATGTACCTGATGCCACCTCTGATGTAGAGATCAATAAAAGCATAAAAAGCCTCCAAGACTCCTTTCCTTGACCCATCTGCCCAGAACCATCCCAAACCTTGCTCCAGTGACGCCTTCCTGCCGCTACACCTATGAGGCCCGCATGGCCATCAGACCCTGACAGCAGACTGAGCAAGGGCTGGGCGTAGGCCACACTCAGGTGTGGGGCAGCTAGGTGCTCAGTAGACACTTTCTCAGCTAGTCCTCGTTCATTCAATTACCACTAACAGAAAGAGAAGTCATAAGAAGCGACAGGAGGCAAGTATAGTCCCAGGGTGAGGGCGATGCAAGCCCGTGGAGCTTTCCATGCTGGACCCCTGTCGGGTCAGAGAAAAGCCTCAGGCTTTTCCGCCCTCCCGCCATTGGTGTGGTGATGGACACCTGCGGTCCTGCGCGCTGCCTGGTGGGCATGCGCAGGTGGGCGCACCTGGGCTGAGACACGGCGTATAACTAGACGTGTCACGTCCTCGTGATGCCGCCAGTAGCAGAATAGAGAGGAAAAGCAGAACAAGAGCAGCAGAGCAGACAAGAGACAGAGGCAGGAAAAGACGAGAGACAGAGAAGAAAAGAGAACAAGAGCAGCAGAAGTGGCAGAGACGAGAGGCTGCAGAGCCCAGAGAGCGAGATGCGCCGGGGGCTGCAAGGCCTACCAGCCTCCTGGCCCCTCGGCACCCCTGCCTGCCACATACCTGGCTGGTTGCCTCTGATAACAAAAGCCTAAAAAGGCCACCGAGAGTGCCGGAACTCCTCCTTTACCGTCTGCTCGGAATCATCGGGGACTTGCTCTGTGCCCCTTCCTGGCACCACAACCCCCTTTATGGAAGAACAGTTGGCAGCTGCTGTTCACCTGAGGGGAGAGCCTCCAACTGCGCCTTTAAGGAAAGCCACAAGGGCCTTCCCAGAACACCAGGTGCCCCTACTGTGCAGGAGGTAAAAAGGCCCTGGCCAATGGAGCCCAACAACAGGACAATGGTGACGACTCCTTAGTCCCAGCTCCTGGTTTTCTTGTCCTGCATCACAGCTTGACTTCTGCTTCTGTCCAGTGCTGCTTTCCGGCTCTTCCCTCAGCAGCTGTAACCCCAAGATCACCCCATGAGCACCCTGCACGCTAAACCCAGTCTTGGCCCCTTCCCAGAGGTGCGACTGAGACAATTAGCAGTTCCACCTTGGCACGCAGGGGCCAGTCTCAAGGCGGGCAGAACAAAGGACTCAATAGTAAATAAATACTATTTCTATTTAGGAAGTGAAAAAAGCCTTTTGCACTTGTATTTTGTAGTCTGCAAGCCCCCCAAAAGCCTTGTGGCTAGGAGGGCTCAGGTCCAAAAACCAGGTGAATAAAAGGCCTATGCTGGGCCCGCCCTGGTGGCGCAGTGGGTTAAGCAACGCACCATGAAGCAAACCGCAGCCACTGCAGCACGAGTTCGATCCCTGCCGCTGGCCAGGGAGGGGACCCACATGGCGCAGCAGACCTCTCCTGCCTCGCCCGCTGCTCCCCTCAGCAGTGTGTTTCGGTCCATCTGCCTGTTCTGCATCCTGCTCTGTCTGGTGGATTCTCTCACCACCCCCACACCTCTGGCCTGTACCCCAGTGTTTGTATGCATAAATAAATAAATCTTTAAAAAAAAAAAAAAGGCCTATGCTACATCTACCAGCCTCAGGACCTTGGCCCATGGTGACCCCAAGTTTCCCCATCTGTACAGTGAGAGGACAGTATTTTCTAATTTATAATTAAAGAGTTTGTTGAAAAGAAACACTTCATATATTTTAAGAGGCTACGTCGACATTAATCACTACCCCTTTCTATTGCTTTTTGATTCTGTACAACCAAAATTAATGACTAAGTGACCACTCCATCAGAACGTGCAGAGAAAGCGATACCAGCCCGGTAAGCCAGTAATTACTCTCTCTGCCCCCTTGCTTTCCTGTTTTTCTCAACTTGATGACATGGCGGTGAGACAGAATATGCGTTTTACAAGTACTGTAGTACACACTGAAGATTTATAGGCCGTGCTCTTAATTTAAAGAATGGGTAAGTTAAACCCATCATTAAGTTACTTTTTATTTGTGTGTAGGTGATTTTTATTCTGGTGGAGCTGGGACTCAGTTTAAAAAAAGAAAGAAAGAACGAAGTTTCCACCTCACCACAGGAAACCTCCATAAACTTGTGAGTTGGGGCGTTTGGTAACAAAACTGGCACCTGCTAAACAGGTTCCATCCTCTGCACAGATCCAGAACCTTCTCAGTTTGGGATCCATCATTAAGAGAAATCTATCTCTGAAGTCTCATGGCCTGTAGGTTTTCTTTGATGACACTTGGCCTCTTCTATGTAAAATAGTTGGTTGCGTCTGTCTTTCCTACCAGGCAATACAACACCTGTCTTCCAGCTGTTTTCAGCTTTGCCACCAATGTGGGGAGCAGAGGCAAACCTCGTGTGGAGGGTTTTCCAGTGATGATGACGGTTGAAGAAGGGGAAGAAGAGAGCAGAGCTGGGCTTTGAAGTTCCTGGTGACTGGCAACGTGATCTCTAAGTCTGTGTTTATGAAGCTGTACAGGGGCCTGAATAGCATGATGGAGCCTGACCCTGAAAACACTCTTTGTGAACAGCCCCAGCCTGGCTGGCCTGGACCTTTCATTTATTCATCTGGGGGAGGAAGAACTGAGACCTGCTTTGACCTTCAGAGATGGACGAACCTTCAAAGACAAAGAGCAGTGTGGTGCCTACAAGAAGGATGACATCAGACGGAGAGGCGCGAAGGCCAAAGAATTCTGGGGCCTGTCTCTAGGCTGGAGTCATCAGGTCTAGGGAGAAACGAGGAGCCAGATAAAGAGAGACTGTCCTGTTTGGCCTGGGTGGTTTTTAATAGCAGTTTATAGTAATTATAGCTCACGTTTATTGGGCACTCCTTGAGCCAGGCACCACATACATGATCTCGGTTGGGCGGCCTGGTAGTCTTAACTCTCTCACAGAGGAAGAACTAAGGCAGAGAGGTTAGACCATTGCCACTGGGACTTGGCCAGTAAGTAAAAGCAGGATTTGGCTGCAGGTATTCTTACTTCAGCTATTGGGCAACATTCTGGTGTTAAAAAAAAAAAAAAGATTTATTTATTTATGCATATAAGAGCTGGTGCACAGGTAAGAGGCGCAGGTAAGAGGATTCACCAGAGACAGAGTGGGGAGCAGAACAGGCAGATGGACTGAAACACACTGCTGAGGGGAGCAGCGGGCGAGGCAGGAGAGGTCTGCTGCACCATGTGGGTCCCCTCCCTGGCCGGGGACCGAACTGTGCTGTAGCACTGTTGTGCTGCAGATGCTTCACGGGATGGCCCAATGTAGGGTAAAGGCTGATCAGGTCTTTCCACCCTCCCACCACTGATGATGGACACCTGAGGTGCTGCGAGCATTCCAGGGTGGGCATGTGCAAGTGGGCGCACCTGAGTTGGACACGGGCATAAATGGGCAGTCATGAGGACGACAGAACTGTGAGGACCAACAGACGAACTACGAGGACCGATCAACAGAACTGAGAGAACCAACAGGCTCGACAGCAGCAGCAGCAGCAGCGGCAGAGAGAAGAAGCAGCTGAGAGGGTGAGATACACTGGGGGCTGGGAGGCCTGCCAGCCTCCCGGCCCCCTGGCACCTCTGCCTGCCATGTACCTGATGCCACCTCTACTAAATAAAGCATGAAAAGCCACCGAGGGCTCCAAGACTCCCCTTTCCTTGACCCGTCTGCCCAGATCCCGAACCTGCCTCCTGTGCCACCCCCTTTCCTGCCACTACACCCATGTTCTAGTTCTTGTTTGCCCCCTGCCCAGATCCAGCGGCATACACCCAGCAGCTGTCCCCCCTGCAAACTGTGGGGTGCCCCTGCAGTGGCTTCTGGCTGGTTTCACCAGCAGGAGGCAGGAGAGTAGAGGACAAAGAAGTGGGGAATCTCTCTTCCTTGAGAGACAAGGACCTCGCCTCACCTGGCTCTAGAACACCACTTGCTCCCCTTTTCCCACTGGTATGGTCTGGGTGCCCCAACAGAAACTGTACCTGTTGACATCATTGGGATCTCTTCACTTAAGATATCTAGGGTGAATCCTGTTTCCAGCCAGAACCCCGACTGCATTACCGCTGCCCACACTGGCTCCCAACTGCTTCACACTGAGTCACGTGGATTAGCACAGCTGTGTGGGAAGAACTGACGCCATATGAATAAATGAAGTTCCTGTCTGTTTGAATATCGCTTCATCATGCAAAACAGCTGGCAACTATCAAGGACTGGATCTTGTTTGGACTCTGAGTGTAACAAACAAGTGTGAAAACCATTCCTGAGATCAGCTCAAGAATGGGGTATTTGATGTTAAAGAAGCACTGTTGTACTGGGGGGTGCGTGCGTGTGTGGTAAAGGCATTGTGGTTATGTTTATAAGAGTCCGTATAATTTAGGGATTTATACCAAAATGCTTATGGAAGGCTTTCTGAGTCAATGAAGGTGATGAGAAAAGAAAGAAAAGAACAAAGGTGACCTTTTCCTTTTCCCTTTGCCAAGTCCCTGCAACGAACTGGGGTACCACAACGGGGGTCCCAGGCAGAGGGGAGTAGAGATGACACAAGACTGGCCATGAATTGCTAACTGTTAAAGCTGAATCACAAGGACACACATTGTCCTAGCATGTCCACTTGCAAAACGTGCTTGATATTTTCCACAATAAAATGTAATACAGGCTAGGGCCTCCCTGGTGGCACAAGGAGGTGAGCGCCACACTATGAAGCATCTACAGTCACAGCAGCGAAAGTTCTACCATCGGCCAGGGAGAGGACCCACATGGCGCAGCAGACCACTCCTGCCTCGCCCGCTGCTCCCCTCAGCAGTGTGTTTCAGTCCATCTGCCTGTTCTGCTTCCCACTCTGTCTCTGGTGAATCCTCTCACCTCACGCGCCTCTGACCTGTACCCAGCTTGTATGTATAAATAAATCTTTAAAAAAATAAACCTTAGCTGTACAACTTTGACAAGTAAAGGCACCATTTAATTCACATCTCAATTTCAATACAGAAAATTCCTTCCTGTTCAGTTATCTTCTAACATTTTTACCTTAGCTTTGCCTGTCCTAGAACTTAAGTCCAAGTTTTATACGTCAGTTATTTGCAAGCTGGTTCTACAATCATTGCTAGCTTTTTGCAAATTAGACCCCCAACTCCCAGCAAAAATAAGATGGTCTTCAACTTTAAAACAGCTGGTCAACTTGGGCATTAGCCCTGGCCCTGCTGCCCAGGCATGTCACTTTGGCTTCCCTCTTTAGCTACCCTAGGTCTTAAATTCATAGAAGGGTAGGCTTTCCTCCAGGCACCCCGCCATTCCAGCACTGCTGGGGATGGAGGCCTGGGGAGTTGCACGATAGCTGCGGTTGAGCTTGGGTTGGTACAAGATCCTCTGGCAACCTGTGAACTGCAGGTTCCCATTCTGACAAGCAAACTAGTAACCACTTCAGACACTGGATCAATCTTGGAGAAACTCAGTTCCAGAAAATGGTGAATGAGCTTTCAGGATTCTGCCTCCTATTTTTTTTTAAAGATTTATTTATTTATGCATGCAAGAACTAGGGTGCAGGCCAGAGGTGTGGGGGTGAGAGGATTCACCAGAGACAGAGTAGGGAGCAGAGCAGGCAGATCAACTAAAAATACACTGCTGAGGGGACCAGCGGGCAAGGCAGGAGAGGTCTGCTGCGCCATGTGGGTCCCCTCCCTGGCTGGGGACTGAAGTTGTGCTGCAGTGGCTGCAGATGCTTCACAGTGTGGTGTTTAACCCCTTGTGCCACCAGGGAAGCCCCAGGATTCTAACTCCTTAAAAAGGTCCAAGGCCTTCTTTGCAGAACAGCTCTTCAAAGATTTGAGGGTGGCACAAGGAAGGACAGACCCCTTCCTCCGTCTATCTGACCAGGACAGAAAACCCCCCATCCAGCAAGATTTCTCCCTTTGACACAGAAGCGGATCACAGCCGTCCTGGGTGACTTCCTCTCCAGGACAGGCGTTTCCTGGAGATTAGATCCTAGGTGCAAGGACAATATGAGCAAATCATCTGTTGACAGTCAGACTTACCAGCCCTTTAGCTTATAGTGTAACATAATGCTTACAGAATTCTCCCAGAAGGAAGCCAACCTTTTACAACTTAGAAACCAAGGCTCAACGAGATTTCTCAGGAAGAGAATGCCCTGGGATGATGCGATGCTGTGACGTTAGGCTATGGTACCAAGTTCCCCAGTGAAACACTAATTTAGGGGCTGCTTGAAAGTATTTTGTAGATGTGGGAGCAGCTACAACCAGGTGACTTTTTTTTTTTAAGATTTATTTATTTATGCATACAAGAACTGGGATACAGGCCAGAGATGTGGAGGTGGGGGGCAGTGAGAGGAGTCACCAGAGACGGAGTCTGGAGTAGAACAGGCAGATTGACTGAAACACACTGCTGAGGGGAGCAGAGGGCGAGGCAGGAGAGGTGTGCTGCGCCATGTGGGTCAGCTCCCTGGCAGGGGATCGAACTCATGCTGCAAAAGCTGTGAATGCTTCATAGTGCTGCTACTTTGTGCCACCAGGGAGGCCCCTACAACTGGGTGACTTGAAATAAAAGAGATCATCTCTTCAATCTCACCCAATCAATTAAAGACCCTTAAGAGCAAAACACGGGTCTCTGAGGACAAAGGACACTCCTGCAGCCCGCAGCCTCGGTTCCAGCTTGGTTTCTGGCTACCCTACAGAGTCTGGACGTGTCAGCCTCCACCCACTCAATCACACCGCCTGTGCTCAATTTCGTCAAAGAACTGCTAACGTGTAATGTACATTTCTAATATAAATATTTGTGATGCTGCTCCGGTTATTTGGAAAACCCTAATAAAATTGGGAAGCCAGTTCTATGAGACCTCAGACGGTCACATCTTACCTCTATGTTCCTGCAACCACCTCAACGGAATCACCCCAGCTGTGCTTCCTAAGCCACATCTGGCACCAGCAGCCCAGAAATGTACCGGAATATTATTGCACATTCTTAACAACCTGAGCTTGAGCAGAAACTATTCGTATTTGAAAGGGTGTTTCGAATGGCAGGTGCTTGCTATGTTTGAAGTTTTGTAGTGGGCGGGAGGTATGGCTTACCCGGTGCTTAAAAGAAGGATCTGGTCTATTCCCGGCAAGGTCACCAACTTGCTATATAACTTTAGGCAATCCTGAATTTCACCACCTGATTAATTATAACACCAACCTGAAAGTCAGCTTTCCACAGCTCCCATCTACTTCAACTGGCATTAAATGGTCGGCTGGTCCATCAGGATTCCAGATCTGACCTACTTTCTAGTTGGGACTCTGACCTTGAAGGAGCCAGGGCACTTTCCAGCTCCGGGAATCCTGGAGCTTCTGCAAGCCATTGTGCAGCCCTGGGGGAGGCGTGCTCAACACGTGCCTCCCATGCAGGTTAAAGTGGAGATGCAGATTCCACATTTAAGAAAGACACTGAGTTCAAAGTGGACGCTGCCAAGTCCCACAGAAGAAGCATTACATAGAGCAACAGCGTTCAGAGGAAGGAACAGCAAAAGTCTGCAGATGAGGTGACGGTCGAGATGAGTCAGAGAAAAAACAGTAAAATAATAAAAGGCTGTAGGGTAAATGAATGGGATCAGACTTTTCCTCCCTCCCTCCATTAGCATCAGTGATGGACACCTGTGGCGCTGCACGCATGCCTGATGGCGGCACCTGGCGTGGGGTGTGGGCATGCACAGGTGGGCGCACCTGTGCGCAGAGACTGGGTATAGAAGGGCAGTGTCACGGGGACACCAGCAGCAGAGCAGAGGCGGAAGTAAGCAGAGGCAGAAAAGGAGCAGCAGTAAGAGCAGAGGCACGAGAGCCCAGAGAGCCCAGAGAGAGTGAAGATTCTGGGAGCGGCTAGGAGGCCTGCCAGCCTCTGGGCCCCCTGGACTCCCCACCAGCTGTGTACCTGTCCCTGGTCACCTCTGATGCAGAAAGATGAATAAAACCTTGAAAAAGCCACTGAGGGCTCCAGGACTCCTCCTTGACCCGTCTGCCCAGATCACAGATCTGCCCTCCTGCCCCTATGGGGCATTCTGGGACAAGGTAACAGTAAGAGGCAAGAGAGCATGGGGTGGTCTGGGGGGAAGGAAGACCTGTGCTGGAAAGTAGGCTGTGAGCAGAGGATCAGTGCCAAGCTCAGCTAAGGCAGGTGGGGACAAAATATTGGACTGGTAGGTACTGAAGAGCTAGCGGAGGCTCCCGTGTGGAGCTGGCGATGAACCAGGTGTGCTTTAGAAACCTGCACCTGGCAACAGAACGGACAGGTCTAAACTAGGGAGGGGACACTGCAGAGGCCCAGCTGAATTAACAGCAGTAACTAATGGAATTGGCTTACCATGACTGACCTGCGGAATCCACACGATCCCATTTAATCATCACACCTCGCTAGGGTCCTCCTGCGAGCCCATTTCACAGAGAAGGGCCCCAAGGCACACAGAGGTGAAGAGCATCCTAGACCACATAACCAGTAAGCGGTAGAGTCAAGATCTCCAGCTACCACGGCCAGTCTGGCTCCAGGGCCAGCTGGACAACACTGGATTGGACACAGAGGGCACTGGATCTGCCCGCCTGCCTGCATCAGGGCCCTGCACTGACTGCAAGTGAGCTGAGTAGGGGGAACAAAGAGAACACAAGGGACTTTGCAGAGGTGGTATCTCTCTACCAACCGAGACAAAGAACTGACAAGAAAAATGATTGAAACAAAGGTTCCCACGGTTGTTAACCATAAGCAAGCAAAAAGCCCCGATTTCCTCCTGAGTGGGTACCAAGTTCTGCAGCAAATGATCTTTCACACAGGCCAGTGCCTTAGCTTTCAGAGGTTGGAGCCTACTTGCTACAGCAAGCTGAACACCCGAAGAGTTGCCATAGGGAGGTGGTGACTGTGGAACAGGCTGAAATTGTGTCCTTTAAGATCCATACATTGGGGGGGCCTCCCTGGTGGCGCAGCAGGTTAAGCACAGCACTGTGAAGATTTGTGGCACAGCAGCACCACGAGTTCGATCCCCGGCCAGGGAGGGGACCCACATGGCGCAGCAGACCTCTCCTGCCTCGCCCGCTGCTATCCTTAGCAGTGTGTTTCAGTCGATCTGCCTGTTCTGCTCCCCACTCTGTCTCTGGTGAATCTGCTCACACCACCCCCCAAAACCTCTGGCCTACACTCCAGTTCTTGTATGCATAAATAAATAAATCTTAAAAAAAATTCATACATTGAAGTCTTAATTGTCTGTAACTTAGAATGTGAACTTACTTGGTACTGGATTTTTGCAGACACAATTAGTTAAGATGAGGTTAAAGCAGAGCAGGGTGGAGGCCCGGTGCCCCCAACAGGCGATTTGGATACAAGCATGCACAGGGTTGAACGCCGTGTGAAGATGAAGGCACACTTGATGGTGATGGAGTGAGTAGACGCCCATGGCCGCCAAAGATTACCAGCACAGCACCAAGAGCTAGGAGGAGGCCGGCCAGGGCAGATTCTCACTCACAGTCCCCAGAAGGAAGCCACTCTTGACAACACTTTGATTTCCTTTTTTTTTTTTTTTTTTTTGCCTCCAGAGATTNCTCCCTCACAGTCCCCAGAAGGAAGCCACTCTTGACAACACTTTGATTTCCTTTTTTTTTTTTTTTTTTTTGCCTCCAGAGATTTCTGTTCTGACAACCTAGGACACAAATTATAGTCACCCATGCCATCCTTGCCCATAAGATGGCCCTAGGAGAGTGTTACCAAGTCCCTTAGAAAGTGACATGAATATTGCAGCACTACTCTTAATTGGTAAGACCTGGAAACAACCCAAATGCCCAAAAGTAGATGACTGGATCAAGAAGATGTGGTACAAATGCACAACAGAGTATTATTCAGCCAAAAATGATAAACTAGGGCCATTTATAGAAACATGGATGGAGCTACAAGGAATTATATTCAGTGAAACAAGTCAGCAAGAGAAAAATATCAGATGGCTTCACTATTAGGAGGCATATGAAAGAGCAACAACTACAACAACAACAACAACAACAAAAAGAAGCTCAAGGAAATGGGCAATTACAACCAAAAGCAAACAAAAACTCAACAAGACCAAAAGGTCAAAGATAAACCAAAGGGCCCATAAGGGGGAGGGGAAGGGGGGGCAAAGACAGGGATGAGGGCAGAAAGAGCACAAGGGACTGAGGTGATGGTGCATGGGTGGAATGGTGGTGGAAACTCCCTGGGGAATACAAATGATGTCAAAATAATTAAAGAAAAAGAAAAGAAAGTGAAATGAAGAGCCTAATGGGAAACTCTGTTGTATTGGAATGTACATTGTAATTGGGAGGCTGTTTCTGCACCATATTTGTAAGTTTAAAAGAGGGGAGGGTTTGAAATTTCATCTCTGATGGCCCAGGCATCACTGACTCTTGATTTTGAAACAAAATCCAATTTTTCCTTGAATGATCAAGGACCTCCTTTCTCTTTCTCTTTCCTCTTATATGCAAGTAGTGACAGCATCAGGTTCTACTTGTGACCTGAAGAAACCCAGTGCAATGGGCAGTACTTCCAGAGTCCCGCTGGACCCTCCCCCAGCAGAGGGTCCTCACTCCAAGGCATGGAACCTCATCAAGATGGCCAGCAGCCCCTCAATGTGGCAGCAGCTCTCTGCGGCACTGCTTCTGGCTGTCAGCTCCACCCCCCTTCAAATAAACGCACGCCTTCAATTCTGCAAAAGTGGTGGATTTCTTTGCTTAATCCCTGTATTACTTTGAAGAACACGTCCTTTCTCGGGTGTAAATTAGGAAGGGAAGCATGTTCTGGGGAATTCCGGAATTGTGTTTTCAGGTAATGATTAACAACTAAGAAGTGAAACCTAACCTGTACTTCTTTTGATACCTGGGGGAAAAAACCCTAGGCCACAATATTTTTGCACCCACATAAAAATTATGGAAAACTATGCCATTCAATCAGAACCTCCTACAATCCAAATAAGCCACCAGAATTACCCATTTAAAAAATAAAACAGGACCTCCCTGGTGGCGCAAGGGGTCAAGTCTCAGCACTATGAAGCTAAGGTCAGCACCCCAGCCCGAGTTTGATCCCCAGCCAGGGAGGGGATCCACATGGCACAGCAGCAGACCTCTCCTATCTCCCCATTGCTCCCCTCAGCAGTGTATTTCAGTAGATCTGCCTGTTCTGCTCACCACTCTGTCTCTGGTGAATCCTCTCACCCCTGCACCTCTGGCCTGTACCCCAGCTCTTGTGTGCACAAATAAATCCTTAAAAATAAATATAACAATGGTATTCCTATGTGGCAAAGCATCCACCCTCTTCAAAGTTAATAGCAGTTAACACTTAATAAGTCTTTAAGATCTGACGGCACAGTTCTCAGCTTTTCCCATGCAATGAATTGTGTCATTCACAATGTGTCAATCAGTCCGCAGACAGGCACCTATATTATTCCCACTGTGCAGGTGTGGAGAATGCAGCACAGAAAGTCTAAGAAACTAGCCCAAGGTCACAGAGCTTTAAGTGGTGGTGCTGGGATCCAGAACTCAGCAGCCTGGTTCCCACATAGCCCACCTCCTTCACAAGCAACCAACCAAACCAAAGAAGTCACAAGGGGATAAAGTGAGTGGGCACAGGTAGAGGAGGGTGGGTTGAGGACGAAGGCACAAGAGAGCCACATTCCAACACTGAGCTGGCACTTCACACCTGCTTCTCCCACTTCATCCTCACAATGACCCCGCTGGCCACATTCTGCTCCCACTTGACACGCCTGGCACTGAGGCTCCCCGAGATCAAGGGAACCTGTGCCAGGGCCAGTTAGTGATGAGCCCCTAACCCCAGACCCGGCAAGCCCAGTGTTGACTTCGGAGCCCATCTCTCCTGGAGCCGTGGCTTCAAATTGTAACCTTACATCAGAGCTGGTACAGCTGTTTTAAAGAGAGATCATCAGAGGTCTCAGGGTCCCAGGGTCGGAGGGCGGGCCACCTGCACGCCCGTCTGGGGGAACTGAGTACCGCCATGGTGCTTAGTAACGCGCAGGTTTGGGATGAAGAGGCTCAGGCTCTCGGTCCATTTATGCCATGTATTAACTACAGCTTTGGCCAAGTCCCCTAACCTCGCAGGGCCTCTACGTCCTGTAAGTTCTGTTAAAGCAAAACTAGTGCTCAAAATGGGGTCACAGCTGGCCACCTCTCAAAACCAAGACTTAGCATCTAAATAACTGCAGTTTTAGCCCCTGTCAGGAATGTAATCCAGGCCTGTCCTGGTCACTATGGCAGGTAATCTGTATAAGGTACCCCTCCTGTCTGTCTGTCACACACACACTTTCCTTAAAGGAGGACAACCTCTAACAATCATTTTTTGTTTGTTTAAAACAACATTAAAACTGGGGCCTCCCTGGTGGCTCAGCGGGTTGAGCACCGCACTTTGAAGCATCAATTCAACCCCAGGCCTGGGAGGGGACCCACATGGCGCAGCAGACCTCTCCTGCCTCGCCCGCTGCTCCCCTCAGCAGTGTATTTTAGTCGATCTGCCTGTTCTGCTCCCTACTCTGTCTCTGGTGAATCAAATACAAAAATCTTCAAAAATAAATAAATAAAACATTAAACCTTGTCCAATCAAACTGACAGGAAAAATATTCCATTTGGTACAAACCCTGACGGCACCCTTCCACTGCCTTGATGGGATTCTGCTGGATTCATGATCATTTAACAAAGCCAATTAGATCTGTAAATTTACATGATATTTTTTAAGAGTACAAATTGGATATAAGGATGCCCGGCCTCCACAATTCTTAGGCTGAGGTACAAGACATCACCAATTAAGGTGAATTGACCGAAAACCCTAAGGTACTTGACAGCTGATCCTTTCCAGAAAGAACATAACGAGGTCATCGCAGCTGCCGCGGTCAGCAGGTCCACACACGTCTGCCAGGAAAGGCAGCGCCAAGAGGATGGCCCCGTGTGAACTTCACCCTCTCGACTACGAAACCTACACCCGTGATCTATCTCCAAGGAGACCTGGCTGGGCCTAAGCCCCTCGCACTTCCTCCCAGGCAGGCTTCTGTCTACATAGGTATCAACCAGGTGATGCTGAAAGGGAAGAGAAGTTCAAGAACAGCACGGCCTCCCTCCCTCCAGAGCCCTCTATACTTTGCAGCTGGTTGGCATTCAGCTGCAAGGAGGGCAGGGTGCCATCTGGTACAGCATCCAGCATTGGGTTTCACCCCTTCACGTTACAGAATCATCAAGGTAGCAGGAAAGCACTCACCACTCATTAAGGAGGCAGGGGATTCAGGAAAGACCACCCCCAAAAGGGTCTGAATGAGTGAGGGGGTAGGACAGCCCCAAAACTGTAGGAGCCCACCAAGACTCCTGCTAACCCCCACCCCATTAGTTCCGGCCCCATAATGGGGAAGGAATCAGATCTGCATAACAGTGAATCACCAAGCACTTCGCCACAATGACCTACAGGAGAGGGTGAAGCCCTGTCTGGCAACTGCCTACACAAACAGGGCAATTCTGAAGAGCAGCAAACAAACCTGTCTAGCTCCAATCCCCGTTTTGCATAAGACTGCATACACAAAAACAACCAGGGAACACTTGCTGGTCGATACCGCTCCTTAACACCAAAGTTTGGGCCGAGAGAGAACTAAGAAGCTCCTTTTAAAGGAACTTTCTTCTAGGTAGTTCTGTGGGTCTTTGGTACTGTCCTCAGACTTGGCCCCGCCCTTAGCTGCATCAGGCCATCCTGGTGAACTTTGGTTCTAAAGGAAGTTAAGCAGAAGGATTTGAACCATTAACCTAAGGCATGTTTTGGTTTCTAAATGGCTGTCAGAGTGCCTGTTTTCTCCATGCTAACAAGGAGTAACTATAACAAATTCTAGGAGGGAGGTTCATTAAGGTTTCGAACGAGCGAGTCCGTCTGTCACCTGGCCCGTAATGGACAATGACCACGGCTCCTTAATCCAGAGGAGCAGCAAAATGATGGGCAATAGAGTTAAAACAGGGCCAGGAGCGCGCAGCTCTTAAGAGAAATGCGCATCCTCCCGGAAGCTAAGGCCCCTCTCGGATCCTCCGGGGTCAAGGTCCAAGTCCAGAAAACATACATTTCCGTGAATACGAGGTACAGAAGAAAAACAGGGGGCAAGTTAAACTCCAGCATCCTTCCTCCTCTCCCATGCCCGAACTAGTCGAGATAGCCGTCCAACACAGGACGCAAACCGAACGGTTTCACCCACTTATATCTCTAAATGCTGTCAGCTACAGCACTAATACCCTTCGTCTGGATTCCCAAGGAGAGGCGCAGAGTCCTCCGCGAACCAGTAACCACCCAGGGGCTGAGGGTGGCGGGAGAGAGGAGTCCCTTGCTTAGGTCCCTCACAATCCTCTGGGGCTCCTGGCCAGCTTCCCCTTGCACCTCGCTCGCGTCCCAGCTCTCCAGTTACCTCGTCCGCGCGTCCGCCGGCGTCCGGAACAAGAGCCGTCGGTTCAGCCGGCGGCGCCTCCTCCTCCCCGGCTGCCAAGGGGCTACTCTGGGTCGCTCGGGGATCCCCGCTCCCCGCCGGCACTGCCTGGCTGCTGCCGTCCACGCTGGCGCCGATTCCTCCGGTTGATGAGGCAGCCGCGGCCCCGAGCAGCCCGTGGGCCCCGTCGGCGTCCCCGGCCGTGACGCTGTGCACCAGCCACGCGTCCACTCGGGTGCGGGGGATAAATGGAGCCCCTAGTGCGCGCACCTCCCGGAGCAGCTGGCCTTCCGACGGGCCAGCGAGGTCCGGCTCCCAACCCTTGGGGTGCAGCTGCTCTGCGCGCCCCCAACCTCCCCAGGCCGGGAAGGTGCTGAGCGCGTAGGCGGAGCTCGTCGGGCCGCCCCCGAGCAGCAGCTCATCCCGGAGCAGGGTGGGCGGCGGGAACAGCAAGTAGAGGTCCAAATCGAGGTCCAGGTCCACGCGGAGCCCCGCCAAGCTCAGCAGGATCGTGAGGTGCAGGAGACCGCCGCCGTCCGACCACCACGGCTTCAGGTACTTCATCTCCCGCCGAGCACCCGGAGACGCCCCTGACGGCGTCCGCGGGGCCCCGCGCCCTGCCGCTGCCTTGGCACGTGCGGACCCCGCACCCAGCCGCCACCTGCCCGGAAGAGACCGAGAAGTGAAACAATGGGGCCGGGCTCTCGGCGGCCGTCGTGGGCTCCCGAAGCCGGCACAAAGGCGCTCGCTGGGCAGCCGACGCCGCGCCTGGGGCTCCGGAGAGGCGGGGAGGAGCCACCTGCGCGCCGAGCCAGCCCGCCCCGGCGCCCCGCAGCTCCGCGCGGAGGTCAGGCTCCGCCCCCGGCCGCCGGCTCTGCCGCCGGGGACACGCCCCCGGCCGCCCGGGCCAGCCCGCGTGGGAGGGGCCAGCTCGGGGAGTGGCCCCCCCCCCCCCCCCCCCCCCCNGGGGCCCCCCCCCCCCCCCCCCCGCTCAAAGGCTCTCTATGGGGGGGATCGCAGAGCTTTCTGGGAGTAGAAGTTGTTCTGGGCTGAAAGAGTTCCCCCACCCTGCGCCGGTGCGCTGGCGACTGAAGCCGAAAGCTCAAAGTGGTAGTCAAGGGAAAACAAGGATGGTGAGGGACAGGAGGTGTAGACTGGAATAAAGTCTAGGCGGTTGGTTGGTTGGCAACTTGCAAAGGGCTTTCAGCCACGTGAGAACACTGGGGTGGCGCAGGGGGTTCAGGAATTGGATCCCTGGATTCAGATGCCAGCCCCAATCTGCCAGTTGTGTGACCTTGAATAAGTTACTTCTCTGTGCCTCAGTTCTCTTATCTGTAAAATGGGAATAGCACTGTCTCCACTAGGGATGTGATGGTGTCAGATAAAATGGAGTATGTAAAGCTCAGAGTTTGACATATAGATTCCACAGTTGCCTTTGGAATCAAGCAAGTCCCGGGAAGCTCCTCCTCTCCACCTACATCTCCCTGCCCCACCCCCCCACCCCCCCCCACCCCCCACTTCTGCTCCAGCCTCACAGACTTCTCATTGTTCCCTGGGCATGCCCTGCACAATGCTAGCCCTTTCCTCACGGTCTCCTTTGTTCTTAAGTGAGGGTTAAGCGCAACAGCTCTGGAATTACCCTTAGGAGTTCAAAGCCCCCTCCACCACTTACTGGCCTGGACCTTAAACACTTGACTCATTCTGTGCCTCAGTTTTCTCACTGTAAAAATGGGACTAATGAGACACTTACCCAGCACACTTGTGAGCCCCAGAGAGGGGCATGTAAACCGCTGAACACAGCACTCCAGGTAGGAATGCTGTCGTCCATTATTTGTATTACACATCCTCCAAGGTTTAACCCTTCAGATAAGCCCTCTGAAATTTCACCATTTCGAATTAGTTTCTCCCCCATCTGCTCTCCCACAGTGCTTTCTCCGTATGCCAACGTTGCAACACTTGGCACGGTTCGCTTTTTATTGTGGTTGGGGATTGGTCTGATTCGTCCACCATAAATTCTTGAGGGTTAAAAACCTGTTTGGCACACCTTTGTGCCCACACATCACTGGGCTTTGCAGTGTAGGTTTTACCCTAATTCCCTTTGTTGGGGTGGGGCGGAGAGGGTAGGAAGGGGTGCCAGCTGGGGGTTGGCAGTTGTGTAAGAGTTGAGCAAGACTTGTTTTTAAAGACCCCTTCCCCCAGCTTGGTTTTCTTCTCCCTCTTGGGGCTAGTAGATTTCAGTTTGAGGCCAGGAGAGCAGAGGCAGCATTTCTTTCTGCTTTAAATCTTGGCGGATGGAGGGGTGCCTCCCTGGTGGCACAATTGGTTAAGCAATGCACTATGAAGCATCTGCAGCCACTGCAACACAGGTTCGGTCCCCGGCCAGGGAGGGGACCCACATGGCCCAGCAGACCTCTCCTGCCTTGCCCACTGCTCCCCTCAGCAGTGTGTTTCAGTCAGTCTGCCTGTTCTGCTCCCCACTCGGTTTCTGGTGAATCCTCTCACCCTCCCACACACACCTCTGGTCTGTACCCCAGTTCTTATATGCATAAATAAATAAATGTTAAAAAAAATGTTGGAGGAAGCTAAGAGACAGGAAGAGTTGAAGATGTTCCTGGGTTACTGAGATTTGGGACTGAAGTCCCAGTTCACAGCACTTAATCCCTGGACAGGGGTTTTGGGTTCTGGGTTTGGAAAATGTCTGGGTTTTGGATTCAGGTTTTACCGAGGACTTTCTTCACTGCCTGACACAGTGCAGGATAGGAAATGGAGTTCTTTTGCTTGGTAAGTTTATGACTTCATAGGGAGGGAAAAATGTACTCAAGTGCCAGAATAGTAAGGAGATGTAAATGACTACAGAGGAAGTGTTGTAAACCAGGTGAAGACAGAAAGGATACCTTCCTTAAGGTGTCATTTAAGGTGAATCTTCCAGAACCTTGCGCAAAGTTGGCCTTTTTTTTTTCTTCTCCGATTGAAATGAGGATTTTACACTTGAGATTTCTTTTGAGGGATCTGCACAGACTAGGGTCAGAAGGGCATACAGACTTTTTTCTAAGATGAATTGGGGAGGGGGCTCACCCCTCCATTTTTTAAAAAGATTTAATTTATTTATCATGCATACAAGAACTGGGGTGTAGGCCAGAGGTTTGGGGGAGTGAGCAGATTCACCAGAGATAGAGTGGGGAGCAGAACAGGCTGATCCACTGAAACACACTGCAGAGGGGAGCAGCGGGCGAGGCAGGAGAGGTCTGCTGCGCCATGTGGGTTAGCAACCTGGCCAGGTTTCGAACTTGTACTGCAGTGGCTGCCTATTGCTTCATAGTACTGCAACTTAACCCCTTGCACCACCAGGGAGACCCTCACCCCTCAATTTTTACAATGTGAATTAATTACCATAGTAAGTCAGACTTAGTTAAAAAATGTGACTGGCAGAAAGAAGGGCATAGCAAAGAACCTTGGAGTAAAATGTTAAACAGGATGCTCACACACCCTTGGCCTTATCACAACAACTTTCTTTTATATGGACAGAAAGTAAAGTAAGATTAGAAGGAATGGCTTCTTAGGTTTTAATTTCTAGAATCCCTCCGTTCACAAATCGCCAAAAGTGCAAACTGTTGTTTTATAAAAACCTTGAAAAGTTATCTGCATTTAAGATCCTTAAGTGGTTGACAACCAGTGCTACTCTGCAAATGTTTCTGGTCTAGATCAAGTGAGGGGTAGGATTAAGAGTGCTTAGAAAAGATTTTTTAAATATTTATTTATGCATACAAGAATTTGGGTGCAGGTCAGAAGTGCGGGCGGTGAGAGGATTCACCAGACAGAGTGGGGAGCAGAACAGGCAGATCTACTGAAACACACTGCTGAGGGGAGCAGCAGGTGAGACAGGAGACATCTGCTGTGCCATGTGGGTCCCCTCCCTGGCTGGGATCGAAGTTGAGCTGGGATCGAAGTTGAGCTGGGATCGAACTTGAGCTGCAGTGGCTGCAGCTGCTCCATAGTGCGGTGCTTAACCCCTTGTGCCACCAGGGAGGCCCTTCTTAGGAAGTTTTATAACACTGACATTGTCATGACATCCAACACATAACCAGTGTGTTTGCTTTTTCATGCCTCTGTTATTTTATTTTTCTAGATATTAATTTTTTATTTTGCAAAATGATGACCTACCACAGACTGGAGTGGGGGTGAGAGCTTGGGGGGCGAGGGGCTGGCCCCTCAGCAGGATGAGTTTGAGAAGCACTGCCTTAAATGGCATTCCCAGCTTGTGCATAGGTTTGAAAGTGATTTCCAGTGCTCAAGTGTTTTCTGAGCCGAGTGAGTGTCTTCTAACAAACAGAATATGGCAAAAGTGACAGAATGTGACTAGGTGTCAAGATTAGGTTATGAATAGACCTTGAGTCTATTCTGGCTGCTGTCACAAAATAACACTGTATTGGTTTATCAAACAGCAGAAAGTTATTGCTCATATTTCTAGAATTGAAAGTCTAAGCTCCCAATGCCAGCCAGCATGGGACAGTGTCAGTGTCAGTGGTGACAGTGCCTTCTGGATTGCAAATTGCTGGCTTCTTGCTTACCAACAATGGTAGAAGGGGCAAGGCACTTTACCAGTGGCTTTTTTTTTTTAAGACTTATTTATTTATGCATACAAGAACTGGGGTACAGGCCAGAGTTGTGGAGGTGAGAGGATTCACCAGAGACAGTAAGGAACAGAACAGGCAGATCTATTGAAGTACACTGCAGAGGGGAGCAGTGGGTGAGGCAGGAGAGGTCTGCTGTGCCATGTGGGTCACCTCCGTGGTTGGGGATCGAACTCATGCTGCAGTGGCTGCAGATGCTTCATAGTGCTGCAACTTAACCCCTTGTGCCACCAGGGAGGCCCCGCCCAGTGACTTTTTATTTTTTGAAGACTTATTTATGCATACAAGAACTGGGGTACAGGCCAGAGGATTAGGGGGTGAGTGGATTCACCAGAGATACAATGAGGAGCTGAACAAGCAGATGAACTGAAATACACTGCTGAGGGGAGCAGTGGGCAAGGCAGGAGAGGTCTGCTGGGCCATGTGGGTCCCCTCTCAGGCTGGGGATCTAGCTGGGGATTGAACTGGCACTGCTGTGCCACGGATGCTTCATAGAGTGGTGCTTAACCCCTTGTGCCACTAGGGAAGTCAATGGCAATTTCTTGTATTTATCCAAAATCATCTGGGAAGAAAGCAGGTCAAAATTTTGGCATTCTTCTTTTGGAAAGTTGCTGCTAATATTAACTACAGGAAATTTAAATTTGTGGTAGAAATTCCAAGATGAAGGAAAAGAGCCTACTAAACTTTCAGGACATACATTAAGATGGTATTATTCAGGAGGAAGCACAAGGCATAAGTCGTTTCAAAACAGACAGTCATTAGAATTTAAATGACTCTCCAGTTGTTGAGACGGTATGTCAGAAACTTCTGCGAAGTAGGTTCAGGAATAGTCTGATTTGCTATCAAGTGCCTATCTTGGTGATGATGAATTCACTGATAATGAGGAGAGTTTATCTTTTTCTCTTACTAGTCTATAACAGGTTGACTATCAAGTAGTTTTTGTATGTTGTGATGATGACACCGCTGCTCCCAGGGTGGGGGGGGATTTCACAACAAACCCTGCCTGCACTTAGCCCTCCCCCACGCTGGGCCCTTTTCATGCATAATCTTATTTACCCTGCACACTCAGTCTATGAAGTAGGAATTATGTCCAGTTTATATTATGGGCCTCCCTGGTGGTGCAGGGGTTAAAGTCTCAGTGCTATCAAGTTATCACAGCCACTGCAGCTGGAGTTCCCTCCCTGGCCAGGGAGGGGACCCACATGGTGCAGCAGACCTCTCCTGCCATCCCCGCTGCTCCCCTCAGCAGTGTGTTTCAGTGGATCTGCCTGTTCTGCTCCCCACTCTGTTTCTGGTGACTCCACTCACACACCTCCCTCCGTACCTCTGGCCTGTACCCCAGTTCTTGAATGCATAAATAAATGAAATCTTTAAAAAAAATAAAACATACCACAGCTAGTTTTGTCTAAAAATTTTTTTTAGCCACTTGCAGTGAATTAACACACTAATAAACTAGAATGGCTTATTTAAGCAGAGCAGCGCTTTATCCTGACCATGGAGATGCTTAAGACATGCTACCTGGCAAGTTAATGGTCAAGACAGGTGACTCGTGTTCTTGAGAGAGCTGGGCTTCCTGGGTCTAATCCACGCTTGGTCAAAGCAAGTCATTTTGAAAAAGACACTTATATCTTAGGCCCTCAGGCCAGGCCTCTCACCTGCTTGAACTAGGCACGTTGCTTAATTCCCTTCATGCCTTGTGTTTCCGGTCCTGAAAGTCTGGAACTAATGAGGAATGATGTTGGATTACGCCAAACTCATGTTCTCTCAGCTATGAAACTTTCGCTTCTAACTGTCCCACCACCTACCTCTAGGGAAAAAAGCAAAGATATTTTCTACATTTGTTATATCTCCAACTTGAAGGAGAGTCTGACAAGTATTTCTCTCCAACTTTATGATGCATCATTTCTTCTTTTTTTGTATTATATATACTTAGTGACATTTTGAAAGTCTAATACTCATGTTAATCTTCACTGTTCTACTCACACTATTTGATAATAAGGAAGCAGCATATTAATTGGGTTGTGGGCTAAGTCACTAATGATCTACAAAGTAAAAAATCCAACCACCCATAAGTAGGAATTAGTACAAGTACCTTTTGCAGAGACCCAATTTATTGCTCCTTTGCTATAAGGAACTAGTTTTGAGGCCAGCGAGGTGGATCATTATTTAATGAAGTTGATGATTTTTTATTATCAGAACTGACGATTACTTTAGCACCTGAATTCTCTCATTTGCTTAATCATCTCCCTCAAGCATATTTGTATTTCTTGATAGCAACTATAATGTTCTTTACTAATTCACATCAATAACCAAGTTCTGCCTAATTGTTTCTTTGTCCTTGCTGATTTTCTGGAGTGTCTAGTTTTATCTCCTTTGCATACCAGATCTCTGTCTGATCTGAACTCAGCAGAACTCTCTGATTGCCAAACTATTTTTTAAGGTTTATTTATTTATGCATACAAGAACTGGGGTACAGGCCAGAGGTGCAGGGGGTGAGAGGACTCACCAGAGACAGAGTAGGGAGCAGAACAGGCAGATCAACAGAAGTGCACTGCTGAGGGGAGCAGCGGGTGAGGCAGGAGAGGTCTGCTGTGCCATGTGGGTCCCCTCAGTGATTGAATTCATGCTGCAGTGAATACCGATGCTTCATATTGCTGTGCCTTAACCCCTTGCACCACCAGGAAGGCCCTTAATGCCAAACTATTGTTACAAGACAGAAGATAGGCCTTCCTGGGTCATCTACATCCACTTCTGAGCCCCCAGCCAACCCCGGCATGACTTCTTCTCACCTTCTAAAAATTAAGTACTAGTCGTAGTTTTGGTTGCCAAACAGATATTGGCTGTGATACTCTGGCAAGTGGAATAAATCTTTAAATAAGTAAATAAATAAATAAAAATAATCTGAAAAAAAAAAAAAAAAAAAAAAAAAAAAAGAAAGAACTGCAGTCATGTGTTGCCTAACAACAGGATCTGTTCTGAGAACTGCCTCGTGAGGTGCCTTCATCATTGTGCTGCTTCAGAGTGTAGCCCCAAACGGAGCTGGTCTCGCCGCTGCACCACTGGCTGTGTGGCACAGCCTGCCGTGACCACATTGCATGGTGGCCCGGACTGGACCGAAACCTGGTCAGCTGGCTCATGCTGTATTTCTTCCCCGCGGAAAGACTGGGCGCTGCAGAGCTCTGGGGACCTCGGAGCCGGCCGTGGGAGGGAATGTTGGCTGAAGCAGGGAGCTGTGATATTGGCACTCAGAAGGCAGGTGTGTGTGGGGGGTGTCGTCTGGAGAGCCCTGAGCCCCTTGTCTTACCTCTGGTCTTACCTTTAGGGCCTCTGCACAGCCTTTGTCTTTGCCACTTCTCTCTGCCCCACAGAGGCCTGTCACTGTCTCAGGCTTTTGTTAAAGAGGCTGATTTAAAAATCTCTGTTATTCCCTTTGCAAACTGCAAATAAGTTTTACTTTTCCTCCTGATGCTAGAATATTGGCTCATTGTAGAACAAGACCAGCAGATAATACAGAAGGAAAATAAGAACTTACAATCGCTTAGAATTCCAACTCCCACAGACAATTACTCTTTATTATTTTTTAAAGATTTATTTATTTATTTATTTATGCATCCAAGAACAGGGGTACAGGCCAGAGGTGCAGGGGGTGAGAGGACTCACCAGAGACAGAGTGGGGAGCAGAACAGGCAGATCCACTTAAACACACTGCTGAGGGGAGCAGTGGGTGAGGCAGGAGAGGTCTGCTGCACCATGTGGGTCCCTCCCTGGTCGGGGATCGAACTCGTGCTGCAGTGGTACAGATGCTTCATAGTACTGCGACTTAACCCCTTGCGCCAGCAGGGAGGCCCCCTAAAATAAGTTTTGTATAATAATTTGAATTTTTTTTGAGAGTCTTTTTCTTTAGTCATCTCCTCTCCTCACTTCTGTCCTACCTCGTTTCTGTTGGAAAGAGTTTTGTGATCACAGTATGTATGTGCTATGTCACTTTTACAAGCATCAATTAACCATGTATGTTACTCTCCCTGATGTATGTCTTTTTAAAGTCAGTGGCAAGTGCCTTTTCCCAATCCTACTGAACTGTATCTCTCCAAACCTTCATGATTGCCAGGCTGAGTTAAGAAGAAAGATCTGGGTCTGTTTCCGACAAAAGTGTCAATATTTGCTAAAACAAGAAGCTGGGAATACCCCCAATGGAATGCCATCTGTCCTTGTCTTTGAGAGCCTGTGGAAAGTCTTTTCACAGCCAAGAACGATTATTTGGCATAACTGACATTGAAATTCAGCAAGTGGCTTCCAGATTCGAAACTGGCCTATGTAAAGAGATGCATTGCCGTGTGAAGACTGCAAGTGCATAGATGTGTTTCCTTTACCGGACTATTTTCCCCAGGAATCTTAATCAGTGGGATTGCCTAGTTGATTAAGTATTCCCACCATTAGCAAATTATTTTTCACTCCGTTTCCTAGGAAATGAACAGTTGACAAAATACTATTTCCTTCCTGTAATTCCATAATTTCAACCACACTGCTGCTCAAGCAGATAAGCTCACAGCTTTCTTCTAGTACATATGGAAACACAGTTCTGTTGTAGTTTTAGGGTAGAGGCATAATATATAAAGCCCAGCAGCTATTATTTACTTTATGAAGCAGCTGTATCCCTGAAGGATGGCCAGTTACCTGACTTGAGTTCCAAAGGAGGCTCTAGCGACCAGATTCTTTTGGAGAAAACCCAGATGCTTTTGAACAGCAATCTGGGGACTAATTCAAGAAGCTATCTTGGGTAGGAGTGAAATTCATCAGAATACACTTGACAACTTTCAGGGTCCGGTTCTCCTACAAGAGTATTGCTTAGTAGACAGCTTGACCCAGCTTAATTAGATTCAGCTACTCCCAGAGGTCTTGGTACCCACTGACATGTGTGTTAGTCTGCCTAAAGGGTTTTATGGTATGAATAAATTCATTCTTGTATTTATGAGCTTCTGCTCTACGTCAGACCTTGTTCTGTGAATAAAACAAAGTGCCAATGGAAGTCTATATTTTTTTAAGATTTATTTTTTTATGCATACAAGAACTAGGGTATAGGCCAGAGGTGTGTGTTGGGGAGGGTGAGAGGATGCACCAGAGATAGAGTGGGGAGCAGAACAGACTGAACAAAATATACTGCTGAGGGGTGCAACAGGCAAGGCAAGAGAGGTCTGCTGCACCACATGGGTCCCCTCCCTGGCCAGGGATTGAACTCGTGCTGCAGTGGCTGCGGATGCTTCATAGTGCAGTGCTTAAGCCCTAGCGCCACCAGGGAGGCCCCTGCTCTAGCATCATCGTGCACATCTTTCCTTTCTCTTGACAGTAGCTTCCTGAAGGTGGGGTAGGGGCTGCTGTGCCTGGGCACTGCCACATTGCAGAGCTGAGTCCACAGGTCACAGTGTTGGGGAGTGCCGGGCTAGGCAGCTGCCTGGATTGTCTGCACCAGGGCTGCTGCCTGCACACGGCCCCAGGTTTCTAGGGAGAAAACCAACCGTCAGTGCCAGCCCCTCCCCAGCCTGCCCAGTGTAGCACCTCCAGCTTACCTCCTACCGGCTATGATGACTTGGGGATCTATTTCATTTAATTGACTAATACCAGACAGAGCAACTGCTTTCACCCGCCCTTTTGGCTCCTCATTCTACCCACTTCCATTTTTGTTTTGGAATAAGCTAGTCTTTCCACTCTGGGCTCCAGAAGTATACACCTGGGTTTTTTTGCTAGTTTGTTTTATTTTTTTAAAAAGATTTTATTTATGTATACAAGAGCTGGGGTAAAGGCCAGAGTTGTGGAGGTGAGAGGATTCACCAGAGACAGTGGGGAGCAGAACAGGCAGATCAACTGAAATACACTGCTGAGGGGAGCAGCAGGAGAGACAGGAGAGGTCTGCTGCACCCTGTGTGTCCCTTCCCTGACCAGGGATCAAACTCGTGATGCTGTGCGGTGGATGCTTCACATTGCGGCGCTCAACCCGCTGCGCCACCAGGGAGGCCCTGTTTAATTTTTTTCAAGAATGTCTATACCACAGCCTTTGTCTCTCACTCCACCAGTGCCCTCCTGCCTCTTCTTTCTCAGCATTGCCTTATCCCCTCTAGGTCACACCCTCAGCCATGCATGCGTGTGAAAGCATTTTGAATAGACCTCTCACTGCTCATCATGTCCCTCAGTCTTCTCTCAGTGCCTCCTTCTTACCAGCTGCGGGCCTTGGTTCAGACATTTCTGTTGTGCGGTCACAGAGCATTTTGGTGCCTTAAAGGCAAACCTCACCGGCTTCTAGAAAGCCTTGCTGTCTGCTAGATGTTCCTGAGTCTGTCCATGTGTGGGATTGAGAGCTTCTCCCCACTTCATAATCACCACTAACCTTGACCTTGACAGCAGGCATGGATCTGCTGCTGCCCAGTTATAAGCACAAGATGCTTATATTCATTCAAGTTCTTTGTGAGTGTAAGTCAGCTGCTTTTTTTTACCCCTCTTTTTCTTTATTTATATATATTTGACATCAATTGTGGTCCCCATGCATTTCCTAACACCATTTCACCAGTGCACCATCACCTCAGTCCCTTGTGCTCTTTCTGCCCTCAAATCTCTCCCTCCCCCCCCCACAAAGTATCCCCTATCTGTCCTTGTCTTTTTGTTTTTGTTGTGTTTTATTATTACTGTTATTATTCTTTTCCTTGGCCCCTTATTTGGTTCCCTTATATTCCCCCTAGGGGAGGAACCATCTGGTATTTTTCTTTTGCCTTCTGACTCATTTTGCTGAGCATCATCCCTTCTAGCTCCATCCATGTTCCTATGAATGACTCTAGTTTATCTTTTTTGATTGCTGAATGGTATTCCATCGTGCATATGTACCACATCTTCTTGATCCAGTCATCTGTTTTTGGGCATTTAGGTTGTTTCCAGGTCTTACTTACTGTAAATAGTGCTGCAATAAACATAAGGGTGCAGGTATTTTTTTGACTCAGTGTTTTTGTGTCCTTTGGGTATATTCCTAGGAGTGGGATGGCTGGATCACATGGGAGTTCCATTTTTAGTAGTTCGAGGAACCTCCACACTGCTTTCCATAGTGATTGGACCAGTTTGCATTACCACCATAAGTCAGCTGCTTCTTTCCCTACTCAGTTTCTAAAACCGCCATGTGCTTCTTCCCAAGCTCTCTGAGTAAGGCGTAAAGTGAGATGTGACCGGGATGAACACTTAACCATGGCTTTTATGACAGACGAGGTCTTGGGGCCAAGTTCAGGTACCATGGCTAACCGTGCTTCGAGGGCAGAAGTGATTCCACAACAGAAAGAAGTTGCCTCATAATAATGACAGGACAACTTCAAACATGCTGTCAATAATTCATCAGATGACAGCCATGAAGCAACTGGTTGAGGTCACACTGGGCAACCAACTGATCCTGGACCCAGAAAACCAGTGGCAGATAAAAGAAAGAAGCACACCTGAGCCAACTTGCTCACCTGCTGAAATATTCAAGTGTGAGTACCAAGTTGTTACTTAATGCTTGCATTTGTTCTGACTCAGCACACACCCAGGCGCTGAGCCGAGATCAACGGGATACCAGTGAGAGCCAAAGAGGCAGAAAATTTCACAGGACGCCCCACAAAGGGCAGAGAGAGAGCTCACGGGGCCCTGCCATCACAGCTCTCTGAAGCCTTTCTGCTACCAGCTGTCTGACTGCCCTGGAGTAGTGTGCAAAAGAAATTAGCATGAACCTGACATTGGAAAATTTGCCAACGGCTGATTTTTAAGGTGTATCAGTGGGGTTTTGTTTTCAGGATTGCTGCTAAAAGAAATCTGAGCAACTCATAAAACAACATACAGTTTTACTGGTTTAACATTACTGTGTAGAAAAGAGATGCCACATTTAGGTGCCCAGAAAAATCTATTGTGCCTGCTACTCAGCTTTTTAAAAATTTGGTGCCATATAAATTTACCACAACATAAAATTTACCATTTTAACCATGTTTAACTGTATCAGCTTGTGGCATTCAGTGCTTACACGTGTATGACCTTTATCACCAGCCTTCTCCAGAACTTTCTCATCTTCTTCAACTGAAACCTGTATCCATTAAATACTAACTCCCAGCCCCTTCCCCAACCCCCAGCAACCTCTCTTCTTCTTCTTCTTTTTAAAAGATTTATTTATTTATACATACAAGAGCTGGGGTAAAGGCCACAGCAGGAGAGGTCCACTGCGCCATACAGGTCCCCTCCCTGGCCGGCAGCAGGGATCGAACTCGTGCTGCAGTGGCTGCGATTTGCTTCATAGTGCGTTGCTTAACCCACTGCGCCACCAGGGAGGCCCCTTACTTAGCATATTTTCGAAGTTCATCTGTGTTGTAACTTGTATCAGAATTTTCTTCCTATTGAAAGCTGAACAATATTCCATTGTATAAATGTATACACACCCCGGTTTGTTTATCCATTCATTGGCTGATGAACACTTGGGCTGCTTCTACCTTTTAACCTCTGTGAATAATGCTGCTGTGAATATGGCTGTACAAATATTTGTTCAGGTCCCTGCTCTCACTTCTTTTGGGGTTGCTGGATCATATGGTAATTCTGTTTTGAGGAACTGTCATTATAGCTTTCCACAGCCAGGTGTGTGTGTGTGTGTGTGTATGTAATTGCATAATATTCTACAGTATAGATCTGGATTCTTCTGAAGTTGCTTACTTAATCTAATATCAAATTTATTAGATATTTTCAAGTTTTTATTCTGCAATGGTGTGTATATATATGTACATTTGTGCATACATATGTATGTGCATGTGTATTTTTTAAAAAGATGTATTTATTTATGTATACAAGAAGTATACATAACAGGAGGTACAGGAGGGGTGACAGGATTCACCAGAGACAGAGTGGGAAACAGAACAGGCAGATTAACCAAAATACACTGCTGAGGGGAGCAGCGGACGAGGCAGGAGAGGTTTGCTGTGCCATGTGGGTCATCTCCCTGGCCAGGGTTCGAACTTGTGCTGCAGTAGCTGCAGATAACTTCATTGTGCTGTGCTTAACCCCTTGCACCACCAGGAAGGCCCCTACACACACACACACACACACATAACTAGCAGCAATGGATTAGGAGTTTTTAGTGGTCCATATCTTAGCCAACACTGGACATTATCGGATTTCTCAATTTTTGCTAATTTATTGACTTTAAAATGATTATCTGATTATAGTTTTAATTTTTATTCCTGATTGCCACTGCAATTACATTTAACATTTCATATGTTTGAAAGTTTTGTATTTCACATGGAATTCTTTAATCCATTAAGAATTAACTTTTGGGGCCTCCCTGGTGGTGCAGTGGGTTGAGTGCTACACTGAAGCATCCACTGCATAGCAGTGTAAATTAAATCCCCGGCCGGAGAGGGGACCCACATGCGCAGCAGACCTCTCCTGCCTTGCCAGCTGCTCCCCTCAGCCGTGTATTTCAGTTCATCCGCCTGTTCTGCTCCCCGCTCTGTCTCTGGTGAATCCTCTCACCTCCCGTGACTCTGGCTTGTACCCCAGCTCGTGTATGCATAAAAATAAAATAAAAATCTTTTAAAAAAAGAATTAACTTTTGTGTATAGTTATGATAGGTGCCTGATTGTATTCCTTTTCACGTGGCTAACCAAGGGTGCTGGCTTCATTCTCTCCCCCTTTTCCACCTATCTCATGGGTCAGGTTTCCGTATTTAGTTGGTCTGCTTCTTTGCTATCTTTGTTCACTTGGTTAACTTGTCCACCTACATTAATGGCATCTGCTTTCTTTACTCCAAGGTGACAATGATGTATTGAGAGAGACTCATGCCGAATTAATTGGGCATTTATTGTCCAGTATTCTTCCTGTGCCTAGGTATGGGGTGAATGATTAGACCTGACCTGCTGGTTGAATAAAGAATGGTTCATGTGCTTGTGGAGCTCACAGACACATAGTTAAGCCCCGATGAGGCAATGTGATAAGTGTGGTAACAGAGGAAGAGCTCCAGTGCTACGGGGAAACATGATGAAAGAAACAACTGATCCCAGTATGAGGGGATCCAAGAAAGTAGCAGAGTTTAACCATTTCAACTGGAAGTTATATAGTGCCAAGAAATGTTAAGTTATTTGAGAGCTGAGTTCTAGACATAGACAACTCATATTTGAATCCCAGTACCCCCATTTATTACAAATTATTGAGACTTTGCTAGCATCTGTTCCCTTATCTATTCAAGAGGGATAATCAGAATAATAACTTTCAGAAGATTATTGGGAAGATTAAAATAGACCACATATGAGGAGCACCTGGCATCGCCAAGCACTGTGGAGACTGCAGTCCACTCTCACCCTCACACTCATTGACTTCTGGGTTCTTGTAGTTACTTCTCAGAAACTTCTACCTTCTCCACTGTCAGATGTATTGAACCAAATTATCTTCAGCGCGCAACTCGGGTTTCACTTTTTCTATGAAACTTCACTGTAGCTCCCACCAACGTTCTCCTCCTCCAGATGACTGCTAGAATTTTCACCCACATCTGCACCATTTAGCGTCTGTTTCTGGTCAGCCTTATCTAGAGCTTTAATTATTGCACGGGTATGTTTTGTTATCTCATCTAAAATAAAAGTGGTGTTGGATCCGCGTGTGCTGGGAAGCCGGTGCCCATGAAGAGAAATGTTCAGTTAGTATTGACCAACTTGAAGTCATGTTTCTTGCTTAATGTAAAGCCATGGCTCTTACTTTTCGAAAACTTAATTGTCACTTGTGACATTATGTAAGGCTCAAGGAATAAGGTTTTTTTTCCTTACCCAATTTAGCCAATTATATATTCTTGTACGTATGACAAATTCACTAGCAAACAATTTCTACCCTTTGCTGTTCAGCACACATAAGGGGCCACGATTGTGCTGATACGAGATTGGGACCAGGGCCTGATGCCAGCGCGTCCCACTCCTGGCTGGTTTCCTCTTGCTGCAGGCAGGCAGATGGGTCACCCTCCCTCCCATGCCTTTGCTAGTTGGTGTGGATCGGGAGGCTGCCCCGGCCTGTCAGCCGCTGCTGCCTCTTGTGGCTCCACTCCAAGAAGACAAGCTCCTCATCCCTGTTTTTAAGATTTTGCTTAGAGACCCTTTTTTGCCCACACTAGAATGGAAGGACACACTTTCAAGCAACAGCACACTGTCAGCCATCGGAGAACAACTAACTGCCTAGGAGGTGCCTAGGCTGCCCCAGGAGCTGGGCTGGGGGCGCACGGCCCCCTACAGATTGGCGTGAAGTAAAGCACACAGCTCCCAAATTCTCTGCACCCCTCGTTGCCAGGACACTTTCTAGACCTACATAATTTCCTTTTTAAGATTTATTTTACTTATGCACACAAGAGCTGGGGGACAGGCCAGAGGTGCAGAGGTTGAGAGGATTCACCAGGGACAGAGTGGGGAGCAGAACAGGCAGATGGACTGAAACACACTGCTGAGGGGAGCAGCGGGCGAGGCAGGAGAGGTCTGCTGCGCCTTATTGGGCACCCCCTTGGCCGGGGGCAGGCATCGAACACCTGCAGCAGTAGCTGTGGCTTGCCTCATAGTGCGTTGTTTAACCCACTGCGCCACCGGGGAGGACCGTAGACCGGCGTCTTGCAGGGGGCTTACCCGTCAGGTCTGGGGGCTTGATCTTGGATCCCCCGGTGCCCCCTTCCCTTTCCTGCCGGGGAAGTATGAGGTCTTTCGCGTAAGGCGACCTCTAGAGGCCGTCGGTGGCATCCCAATTAGATCCCCGGGAAGGTTCTCAGCCATCTTGACATCAAACGCAAACACAATACTCACGTCTGCAGCCTGCAGTGAAGTGGGTCAGGAAAATGAGAGAAATATCCTTTGAAAATATTGTTTGTCTGAGGAAAAGAAAAAGAAAAATAT
Source organism: Galemys pyrenaicus (assembly GCA_019455555.1). Lineage (NCBI taxonomy): Eukaryota > Metazoa > Chordata > Mammalia > Eulipotyphla > Talpidae > Galemys > Galemys pyrenaicus. Next base: position 6,277,395 of record JAGFMF010011726.1, on the reverse strand, counting down.
CGAATGGTTTCACTTATAGGAGGACTGTACAGCAGCCAAATATGGGATGGGGGGGCAAGTAACTATAATAAAGCAAAAATCAAAATCATCAGTCAACTATTGATCAGAGTCTGTGGGGGAGGAGGGAGAAGGGTTGGAGGGCGGGAAGAGCACAAGGGACGATGGTGGTGGTGCACGGGTGGGTTGGTGGTGGGAATCTCACGGGAAAATCATACATTGAACAAATATTTCAGATGATGTAATCAATATGCATTAAAAATTTAAAAAAGCCTTTTATATATGCAAAAAAAAATACTGTTTGTCTGATGAGAAACATCTCTGCTTTAACTCCAGCAACTTCAGATCCTCTGCGGCATTTTCACATGAAGCTGGAGTGATCTGTCCCACAACTCTCCGAGATACCCCCAAACAGAAAATTCTACATTTAACGACAATGGCATTTTAACTTAAAATTACTGGAGACTAAGTTGTACTGGTCAACTCGCAAATCTTAGATCACCAAGAGAGCCAGGTTGCTGCACCTGAATCACTGGGGAGTGACTTTAAATGGGAGGTTCTCAGACTGCAGCCCTCAAGGAATAAGGAATAAGGAACAGGAATATTAAAATATATATATATATTTATGCATACAAGAGCTGTGGTACAGTCCAGAGGCGCTGGTGTGGGGGGGGGTGGGGGTGAGAGGGTTCAGCAGAGACAGAGTGGGGAGCAGAACAGGCAGACTGACTGAAATACACTGCTGAGGGGTGCGGTGGGCCAGGGCCAGGTGAGGAGAGGTCTGCTGTGCCATGTGGGTCCCCTCCCTGGCCAGGGATGGAACTCACACTGCAGTGGCTGCAGAAACCTCACAGTGCAGCGCTCAACCCCTTGTGCCACCAAGGAGGCCCCTGGAATTTCTATTTTTAAGATGCTCCTCCAGGTAATTCTGATGGACAGCCAGGCTTGGTAAACACTGGTATTTTCATAGCCTAGGTCCTTCTTTGTATTGCAAATTCTCTTCCTGTGTTTATGAATCCTGAAGTCTTTCTAGGCTGGCTTGATTTTTTTCCTTTACAAAACATTTTATTCGATTTAGGACAGAAGGGGAAAAATTCATCACTAACTTTGATCCTTATGTGTATGGACTGTCCAACTCACCTATTGTCAGCAGATAATTCCTGCTGCAGTCTTGTAAGTTGATGAATAAAAGGAGTCTGAAGCATCACCAGGTTCTCTGCAGGAAGAAATGAAGAGAGAAAGCACTGGGATGGGCCAACATCAGACATCTAGGGGTCTGGCCTTTTCTGGGGAACAAGCACATGTTACAGGACAATTTCTCCACAACAAAAGACGACTCACAAAACTGCACTTCAGAACCAAAGTTCAAACACTCAGTTACAGGGAGTCGCTTACCCTGAGGAGAGAAAATGACATAGTGGTTTTAGTTATGAGCTTGCTAATACTTATCTTGAAGGAGAAATTCACATTAGTTGAACTAACCCTGTATGCATCCAACTCAATTTTTAAAAATCTGATGTTGCCAAATAGGAATGCAGGCTCTTACTCATTTCTCAAGTAGAATAAAATAAAATTGATTGTCTATAAAATATTTATCAGATCTAGACTAGTATTTGAATTATAATATCTCCTGCAGGCTTTAAAATGTCCTCTCTCTGCTTATTTCATTATTGATTAGACAGACAAAATTCTTACTTAATGTGCTGACTATAATGTGTTTACTGGGATTAATTTACTCACTCTTGAGGATTAATTTAATTCTTTTATGATACCAATTTTTCCTGGCATTTCCCCTCCCCTTAACCTCTGGAAGGGTCATGTTCAAATTTATTAGACCGTTGTGTAGTTCACAATAATTTGGGTATAACTGAATGATTTATACCAGTGTTTGTCAAGTTTGGCTGTCCATCAGAATTACTTGGAAGAGCATCTTAAAAATACACATTCCCATGTCTCACACCAGACCCAGTGAAAGCAGAATCTTTTGGGGTACAGCCAGAACTTCCGTTTAGAGATCCTTCCCAGTGATTCAGGTGCAGCAGTCTGGTTCACTTTGTGATCTAGGATTTGGGAGCTGACCAATAGTTTAGTCTCTGGTAACTTTATGGTAAAATGTTACTGTCATTAAATGTAGAACTTTCTGCTGCTAACATCCCCTGTCCTTATTTATTTGCATCTTCTGGCCCACTGGAATTACTCAAGCATCTCTCCCTATCTTAGAAGTGAACTTCAGAGGAGGACAATCAAGGAGGTTCAGAATGGAACTGTGCTGTCTCTGACGCCCCACCTTGGGGTGGGGGAGTGGAGGTTGGGGGTGGGAGGGGACAGCAGGAGTGAGCAGAACAGCCACCTGAGGAGCTTCTTTCTCTAGGTGTTTTGACATGAGTCCAGCTGTCTGGGTGAGCGTCACACATCTGATTGGATCATGAGACTCTTGGCTGGTTGTGGGCTATGTGCTGGCAGAATTCATCATGTTCAGTGATGTAAATCGGTACTTGGCCCAGGGTTTAAGGAATATTGACCTGAAAAGTCACTTAATGAGTAGGCACATTCATGTCACTTCACAGCTATTGCATTTTAATGACTAAAACTAAAACTAGACCATAACAATAACAACAAAAAACACCGCAAAAAATGAGGTCTGTTTCTCTTTCACCTGTGTCAATGAATAGCTTTTTCTTAACTCAATATAAGTCCTCTATCTTTTGAACCAAAAATCTGTCTCCTGGTTTGATCAAAGATGTCATGAAAAGAAATACATTTATTAGAAAAGCCTTATGCTTGGTACAAAAACCAAATCACACTGGAAGGATGCATTTTGGGGGCACATGGAAAATTCCAACTGTCCAAAAGTCATATGATGAAAAAGAGTTTTCCTTATCCTTTCTAGGTTTTGTTCCTTAGAGACACTCACTGAGACGGATTTCTTGACTATTTTTTGAAAAATAGTCTATACTTGGGTCGTTTATCACCTCATATATGTATAGGCAGCTTCTTAGAAATACAAGTTGTTTTTAGCCTTTTTGCTGTTATACAAAAGCTGTAATGAGCATGTCCTGTATATAGAGTGGTATTGTGCCTTTCCGAACTCATGGGCTAGTATAATTTGAAGGACACATTTCTAGCAGTGGAACTGGGCATGTGCACTGAGTTTTGACAGATGGTCCAACTTGCCACCCTCCCCCGCCCTCCAGGTTGTGTCAGTCTACCAGTCATGCAAGGTGTATGGAAGTCATCTTATTGTTGTTGCTGATTTGTTCGTGTGTTTTTCTAGTTGTCCAATATACCATCACAGATAATAGGATAGTTTTACCTCCTCACTTCCTAGTTTTATCATTCTAATGTCTCTGTTTCTTTCTTTTGCATTACTTAGTAAATCTAGAGCCTTGCTAAGAGAACAGGCATTTTTGTCGTTTTCCTGACTCTAATGGAAATGCTTCTATTGGTTCTATTTTAAAAAAACTTAAAAACTTGGGGCCTCCCTGGTGGCGCAGTGGGTTAAGCAACACACTATGAAGCAAACCGCAGCCACTGCAGCACGAGTTCGATCCCTGCTGCCGGCCAGGGAGGGGACCCACATGGCGCAGCAGACCTCTCCTGCTGTGCCCGCTGCTCCCCTCAGCAGTGTGCTTCCGTTGATCTGCCTGTTCTGCTCCCAGCTCTGTCTGTGGTGAATCCTCTCACCCCCCACGCCTCTGGCCTGTACCCCAGTGCTTGTATGCATAAATAAATAAATCTTTAAAAAAAAAAAAACTTAAAAACTTTTTTCTCCTTTAGTAGTATTATAAAACACACAGATGAAATGTGCATTTTATCAAATACCTTTCTGAAATCTATACAAATTTTATTGAAAATGATTTATTATATATAAATTAAGATTTCTCAAAAAATCCAAGGCTTTCTGGTTGTCCAAATCTATCAAAAAAAGGTTATGATGACAACATTATTTACAAAAGAAAACCTAGAAACTGTGTCTCAACAGGAATATGGTTAAATAAGTTATAACACTTTCATATAGTGGAAAGCTATTCAGCTCTTTAAAAAATAATGAAGTAGATTATATATGCCCAGATGGATCAATTCAATAACTGAGGTCATGTAAAAATAGCAAGTGCAGTATGGTGTGTATCCTCATTTGTGTTAAAAATAAAAAGAGACCTATGCAAGGAAAAATTCTGGGGAGGGGGGCATATACAGAAATGTTTGTTTTCTGATAAAGGATGCATAGGGGTTTAGGGATCTGAGATAATTCTACCCTGTATTTGGATTTCTTTTTAGAGTCACATGCATGCATTCCTTTTTCAATGCAAAAAAAGTAATAAAATATAATGATTAAAGTTATTTTAAATATAAATTATAAAGTTATTTATAAAATATAATGATTAAAGTTTATTATATTTTATGAATAAAATATAATGATTAAAGTTAAATATAATGATTAAAGTCATTAAAAAAATTTAATGATTAAAGTATATTAAAATATAATGATTAAAGATGACACATGGGTTTAAGCACTGCACTATAAAGCTACCCACAGCCACTGCAGCAGGGGTCTCCGGCCAGGGAGGGGACCCACATGGCGCAGCAGACCTCTCCTGTCTCCCTGCTGCTCCCCTCAGCAGTATATTTCAGTGGATCTGCCTTTCTGCTCCCCACTGTCTCTGGTGAATCCTCTCACCCTCAACACCTCTGACCTGTACCCCAGTTTTTATATATGTAAATAAATCTTTAAAAAAATAAAGTTATTTTAAAAGAAAAACATTTTTGTTTTCATTAAAGGTTTAAGTGCTGGTAACTGAAAGGGAAGAATAAACAATGTTAAATGTAAGTAGTGATGAGTCAAATTTGTCACTTAGAGGTGTTTTTGTTTTGCACCTGAGGTGGGTACCTCACTCTTCATAGTCCCAGTTCTATGAGGGAGCTCCAGCTTCTGGAATTTTCCACCACCACCCCCCCCCCCCACACACACACACTCACATCTCTCTGTAGTGGGAGCTTATTCCAACTGAGCTGGCCTCACTCTTGCATCTGGGAAGCCATGCGGAACTTTTATAGTAAATATTCTCCAAATTGAGCTCCAACTCCAGTCTCAATAGCAGAAGGAAAACTCTTTAACTTTGCGCTGATAGGTTCTTCCAACCTGGATGAATGACAGGGAAATGATTTACCAAACTGTGGTCAACATACGATAGCGAATGCTTTTGTTAAAAATTGTGATTCAAAACTTGAGATGGGGAAATGCCTATCATTATGTGTGTGAAAGATTGGATGAACAGATTATTGCAAAAATACAAAGAGGAGATGCATTCATAAGGTATAATTGGGTAGTGAGATTGGTTTCCTCAAATATCTTCCCATTGGCATTACCTCAGTGTATTTTATTGAAAGAATAAAAAAGAGGTGGTAAAAACAATTGTTTTGGCAATCCTGATATGATGAAATAAAATATATTTTCTCATAATGCCATATGTGGTGAAGAGAAGTACCCAGGCTTAAGGTCTTGCTTGGCAGAGACATTCAAGACAGCACCACTTCTCCTTCTCGTGCTTTTTTTTTTTTTTTTTTTTTAAAAAGATGTATTTATTTATGCATACAAGGAACTGGGGTACAGGCCAGAGTGGCGGGAGGTGAAAGGATTCACCTGAGACAGAGTGGGGAGCAGAACAGGCAGATGGACTGAAGTACACTGCTGAGGGGAGCAGCGGGCAAGGCAGGAGAGGTCTGCTGTGCCATGTGGGTCCCCTCCCTGGCTGGGAATCGAACTCATGCTGCAGTGGCTGCGGATAGCTTCATAGTGCTACGCCTTAACCCCTTGTGCCACCATGGAGGCCCAGCACCACTTCTTATTGGCACTTTCAGGCAAACAAATTGACCTTCTGCCATGGCAGGGCTGGGTACAACTGTGAGTGTGAAATCCCATTAAGGAGGGATTCTGCTTTGGAGCTTCCTAATGAATGGCTGACTCCATGGTTACAGTTTTTATCAGTGTGAGTAGTCCTGCTGCTCATTTATCATTGGCAAGTGACCTGTCTCACCACGTCTTAATGCAAGGCCCAGCTGTTCTCTTGGTTAATGTAAATTATTAGTTATAGGAAGTCGATTCTTTAGCAACTTAGGAAAAACTTTAGAAAATTCTCCTTGAATGTCCAAAATGCTTTGGTCCCAATTGTTAGAGACAATATTTGTCTCCTTTAATTCCCTGACGCACTCTTTATTCCTCAGCTACTATGGTAAACAGCACTGATCTGTTCATTTATTATAAATCATACCTGGCAAGAATCAACCTTCCTAAAAATTCTTGCTATTTAAAAAAAAAAAGAAAAAATGCCCATGGGTTCATATATTTCTGCTTTTTTCCTTGGGACAGCTTTATCTACACAGGTAAATAAAGCACTAGTCTCCTTCTGGCTAGTGATCAGTTGCTTTGCTGATTGCAGCAAGACGAAAGTCTCAACTTGAATAAATACTCTGCCCCTTCCTGTAACAGGGTGATCCCCCAAAAAGGAAAAGTTCCCAAATCCCTGTGCAACCCTAAGTGGGGTAAAGCTAAGCAGGGATAAGAAGATGCTAAAAAAAAATTTAAAAACAGAAGATAGGAGAAGACAAAAGGAAGGGAGGGGAAAAAAAAAGGAAAATAAAAAACAGCTATAAAAAACCTAAAAGAGACACATAAAAAAAATGTCAAAAAACTGAGCTTACTTCTTAGTCTTAAATTAGATGTGGGTAAAAAGCACGTAAAAACCTATAATAATAGCAATTTTTTATAAAAGATTTATTTATTTTATGCATACAAGCACTGGGGTACAGGCCTGAGGTGTGGGGGGGGTGAGAGGATTCACCACAGAGAGCGGGGAGCAGAACAGGCAGATCAACGGAAGTACACTGCTGAGGGGAGCAGCGGGCACAGCAGGAGAGGTCTGCCGCACCATGTGGGTCCCCCCCTGGCCGGCAGCAGGGATCGAACTCATGCTGCAGTGGCTGTGGTTTGCTTCATAGTGCGTTGCTCAACCCACTGCGCCACCAGGGAGGCCCAATAATAGCAATTTTTATCTTAATTTTAATTTTGCTCTTTTCCTCCCAAATTTGTCTCTTTCTAACCTTTTTCTATGAGTCTTCACTAAAAAGTCCTTAAACTTGCAGCAGGCTTTTGGGCCTTACTTTAAGCCAATCCTATTTGGCTAAACTTTTACCCTCAAAAAAATAAATAACTTTAAATACTTAATTTAATAACTATATTCTTTGTCTTTTCTGTATTGTTCCCTAATTATATTAAAGCTCCTTTCCATTAAAGGTCTTATATATTTGTCTTGATGCAGCGAATAACAAAACCCATTTAAAAAAAACAAATTTGAAAGTTCTAAAGTGCCCATCTCCCTGTCCTGTAACATTCCTACCCCATGTCCTTTGCTTTGGGTTGCTGGGGAAAGGTGGTCTTTATAACAAACTAGAGAAGCTTTAAGACTTCCCTACTCTGACCAGTTCAGGCTATGACCATGTGGAGAGGGACCTCCTTTCCTGAGATTTCATAGACTGATAGCTGGGAGATTACTGTTAGGAAAAGTAAAGATATGATGTTTCTTTTTTTTTTTTTTTAAAGATTTTCATTTATTTATGCATGCAAGCTCTGGGGTATAGGCCAGAGGTATGGGGGGGTGGGTGAGAGGATTCACCACAGAGAGCGGGAAGCAGAACTGGCAGATCAACGGAAGCACACTGCTGAGGGGAGCAGCGGGCACAGCAGGAGAGGTCTGTCGTGCCATGTGGGTCCCCCCCCTGACCAGTGGTAGGGATTGAACTCGTGCTGCAGTGGCTGCGGTTTGCTTCATAGTGCGTTGCTTAACCCACTGTGCCACCAGGGAGGCCGAAGATAATGATGTTTCAACTGGAAAAAGAGCAGAGCTTTTGGAAAATGTGATACCTGAGGACATGTTTTTGTAACCAACTCTTACATAATCAACCTTCAGCAAAAAGCAGATATTAGCAATGAAAAAGAATCAATGGAGAAATCCTAAGGAATGATGGTCAAAGAACAATCTTAGAAAAGCAACAAAGAGCATTTGTGTTTTTTTTCTTTTTTTAATATAAATTTTTAAAAATTTACATATATTTGACATTAATTGTAATCCCCATGTATTCCCCATCACCGTAACACCAGTGCACCATCACCTCAGTCCCCCAGTGCTCCCATCTGCCCTCCACCCTTCCTCTCTTCCCTTCCCACCAAGTGTCCCCAGTTTGTCAACAAAGAGCATTTGTCTGGAATTTAGAAAGGAGTAGTTTTCCTTTTTGTCTTGGGTAAAAAGGATTCTAAAACAAGTCAGTTATGCCTCATTGAGATGATGATGATGATCATATTAATAATTATGATGGATAGTGATGATGATGATGAGAGCTAAGGAGGCATGGAGAGAAACGTTCTGAAAATTCTTCAAATAAAAACTCAAAACTATTAAAATAAGAAGTGCTGAAACCACTCAAGTGCACCTTGAGACGAATCCTGAAAACAGATGACAAATCTCCAGGAAATGGAAGAATCCAGCAGAAATCTGGAGATTCATTCTGATTTGGGGTTTCTCATTTGTCCAATAGGCTATTTCAGGGTAGCTTTAGCCAAGGATATCCTTTCTCTGACAGTGTGTGGAAAACCTTCAATTCTTCTGGGATTTCCATGAGGCTCTTCCATATCTCCTCACGGAGGCGGCTGTGTGTGTGAGACAGCCCACCGTGCACCCACTATCACACTCCTCAGAGTCTCCTCTCTTCCATCTTCCTACCATGTCAGCTCTGAGGCCATGCCTATGGTGTTTTACAAAAGTCTTCACATTTCATGAGGCGTCTTGAAGTTCTACGTGGAGCTATTTAATGACTGAACAAAGGCAAGTTTCCACTTGATGTCTGGATTTTTCTATTTCTGTTTTTCCCCATGAACCTTTTGAAAATAGCCAGATTCAAATCAGGCGTGGCATTTGCAGTGGACATCTGCTGTTTCGGTATGAGCAGCAACCCTTTCCTTGTCAGTGCGGGAGCTACTTTTACTCCAATGTCGCCATCTTGATGGAATTGTAACCAAGGGCCGGGGTGGGGGATGAGGGGGTTGAAGCCTGAGGCACAAGCTGTGCTAGACTCTTTCCAGAATAACATCAGGTCAGGAAATAATGTACAAAACAACAAAAAGTTATCTCTTGAATAGGGAGAATAAACTAAAAGTTACCCTAGAGCAGTGGTGATTCTCACCTGGGTGATTTTTTTTTTTCTGGTGGAGGGGACAGGACAGGGGCAGGATTTTCTACTGGACTCTAATGAGCAGAGGCCAAAGATGCTGCTTAACACCCTACACCTCACAGGACAGGTCCCTACAACAAAGAATTAATCCGTGTAAACCCCAACAGTGCAGCAGTTAGGACACCTGCCCTAGGGTAATAACCTTCTCCCTCCTAATATTTGAGAGAAGTTGTTCAATTGAAATAAAAAAATATATTTATTATTCAGAGAATAAAGTGCCATAATGAAGTTGGTGGACACCACTGATTATTGAATAAAAATAATTGAGAATTTTCTAATGTAAAATAGAAAAATAAGAGCACATCTGTGAAATAACATTAGGGACAGAAGTGCTTTTCAGAAGGTAAGTAAACATTGACCAAAAAAAATTTAAGATGGGAATGCAGACTGGTCCAACCACTATGGAAAGCAGTATGGCAGTTCATCAAACTACTAAAAATGGAACTCCCATATGACCCAGCCATCCCACTCCTAGGAATATACCCAAAAGACACAAAAACACTGAGTCAAAAGAATACCTGCACCCTTATGTTTATTGCAGCACTATTTACAATAGGTAAGACCTGGAAACAATCTAAATGTCCAAAAATAGATGACTGGATCAAGAAGATGTGGTACATATGCACGATGGAATACCATTCAGCAATCAAAAAAGATAAACTAGAGTCATTCGTAGGAACATGGATGGAGCTAGAAGGGATGATGCTCAGCGAAATAAGTCAGAAGGCAAAAGAAAAATACAGGGTGGTTTCACTTCTAGGAGGAATATAAGGGAACCAAATAAGGAACCAAGGAAAAGAATAATAACAATAAACACACACACACAACACAACAAAAACAAAAAGACAAGGACAAATCAAAAACACTTTGTGTGTGTTGGGGGTGGGGGGAGGGAATGGGTTGAGGGCAGAAAGAGCACAGGGGACTGAGGTGAGGGTGCACTGGTGAAATGGTGGTGGGAAACGGGGACCACAACTGATGTTAAATGTATATAAATAAATAAAAAAGAAGAGAAAAAATTTAATAGCAATACAAACAGAATAATGCAGATCGGATGTCATAATTGTCATCTTTGAGTTTGGTTTAATAGTATTCATAACATCAAGCAAATGATTGTAAAGAAAAAAGAAGACTTGGCATTCAACGAGGCACCACTCAATCCTGCTGCTGAAATAGCAGTGTGAGCTTCTGAGCGCGGGCTGCGGAGATGCGGCATTTAAATTAGGAAGCCAGCTCTGCTGCTTTCTAAATAGGACCTGAGCAAGGGAATGCACCTCCTGTGCCTCTCTTTCCTCAGACTGTAAATCAGGGACAGTCGTACCTCCTTCACAAGGTGGTTGCTAGCATTTCATGAATCAAACCAGGTGCACGGGCCGGGCTCTTGTCAGGAAACAGGAACCACTCTGATACCAGAAGCAGAAGAGGACTTTGATTGCATGGATTTAGGAATATGAAAATTAACACGAGGCTAGCGAGGCAGGCTCCATGCTGCAGATTCCTGCCAGGGAAGCAGCTTCTTTCGCCAGCATCAGGAAGGTGGGTGACCCATCAGTGAACACAGCTCACAGGGACACTGATTTCAAATCCCTAATGCCACAGCGCTGACACAGGGACCTGGGGGGCACTTGGCTGCTACTGTGAACCCCCTCTCGTCACTCAGAAAGTTGGGAGCTGAAAATGGGTAGTACTCAAGTTCGCCAAGCTCAGTCTTCCAGGTTGGGACGATGGCCGCTGGTGGAAGTGTTCTGCTTTCATACACAAGTGGTGTGACTTGTAATTGGATGCTCTTCCTCAGAGGACCCTTTCAGTTCTATAACTCCCTAATTCCCAAGTCACATGCAAAAATCAGTTTCATTAACTTGTAATTATGCTTCATATCTGCTATAATTGCTGAGAGGAAAAGATCGTAATTCACAGGCCCTCCAACAGAACAGAAGCACTTATTGCTTGTGTCTTCTTGAGTCCCTTGAAATGCAGCTTTAATAGCAAACTTCACCTCTGTAATACCGGCCCGGTGAACCGGAGACTTCGGCAGCACAATCACATAGGCTGTTGAAGCTTCAACCAGTCAAATGAGAAGCATCTGGAGTACAGCAACTTGAATCTGGCAGGGAGGAGGACAGAATACAGCCCTGACACCCTACTGTCAGGTGTCAATTGTGGGAGGAAGTGGGGAACTCACTTGCCCAGTGGCAAGGGAAGTGGGTTCTGGGTGGGATGGGCTGAGCAACGCCTTGGGTTCAAAGACCACAGTTCGGCTTCTCCTGAAACCAGGAGGTATGACCTCACAGCAAAGACTACGTGTTGGATCAGCCACGGTGAATTCAGGACTCTTGGTCTCTGTACCCTTATGAGATGAGAATACCCGGGTGTAAATGAGCTCATTTTTGGAGTGTGTGTGTGGGTTTGGAGTGTGGGGTTCTTGAGTTCACTCTGGGAAAGGTTTCACCAGAGCTCCCTGTTCAGCAGCACACAGTGAGTTCTCAGGCGAATTTTTCCACGAGGTAGAAACGTTAGTTATTTTATTTTTTTAAATATTTATTTATTTATGCATAGAAGAGCTGGGGTACAGGTCAGAGACGCAGGAGGTGAGAGGATTCACCAGACAGAGCTGGGAGCAGATCAGGCAGACTGACGGAATCACACTGCCGAAGGCAGCAGTGGGAGAGGCAGGAGAGATCTGCCGCTCCATGTGGGTCCCCTCCCTGGCTGGCAGCAGGGATCGAACTTGTGTTGCAGTGGCTGCGGTTTGCTTCATAGTGCATTGCCTAACCCACTGCGCCACCAGGGAGGGCCCACGTTAGTTATTTTAAAGAGCAGGTTTATTGGGAAAAGGGACAGGAAAGTAAAAGACACTTGCATAGACACAAGCAGGCAGGAAGAGCTTCCCCAGAGGGTCAGTTTGCTGAGAGAGGCCTACATGGTTGCAGGCAAGCAGCCTTGAGGTACGCTGTCTTCACTGAGGGAGCTCAATAAAGAGAAGCCCGGCAGGGTACAGGTCACAGGCAGGCAGGAGGCTGCTGCCCTGCAGAGGAGAGAGCTAGTGAAGAGAAGCACCTGCATAGTCACAGGTGGGCAGAGGACGGCTGCCCCAGCCAGCGCGGAGACTGCACTGATAGTCTTCTCTTTGGGAGGTTCTGGAGATAGCGCTCACTCTATCTTTACCTTGGTCTGACAGTCATGACTGTAGTAGTCATTGATGCCTTAGGCTCTTTGTTTCTATGGTTGGGTTCCTGGCTGTTAATCCCTTCTACCTCTACCTCCTGTGTGAGCCAGGTCTCTGGTCATAAGGCTCCTCCTTGCTAGTCTTTTGTCCTCCATCATAGGGAGAGTTGTGAAGAACAGGGGGGCTGGCAGAGCTCAGCCAATATCAGAGCCCATTCCTTCTGAAACTGACCGCTGGAATTCAGGAAAATTCCCACAAGCTGAATGCTGATTAAATATTTTTAATTCTAACTATATGAAAAGCTACATAGTAGCTTAGTAATTACGTAGTTCCATATATATGTATTATATATAGTGTATATATGTTGTGTGTATATATATTACATATATATATAATGATATAATTATAAAACTGTAGAGTGCTGTGGTTAAGAGCAGACTCTGAAAATGGACCTTGTTTCTTCAAATGCTAAAACTGTTACAGGGCAGGCAGAGGAGCACCTCAGAGCCCCCAAACCTGCCCTCTTTGAATGGGTTTTGCCATCTGCCTCATTAAGACAAACATATAAGACCTTTAATGGAAAGGAACTGTAATACAATTAGAGAACAATACAGAAAGGATAAAGAATATAGTTACTAAGATAAGCGTCCAAAGTAACCCATCTCCTTGAGGATAAAAGTCCAGCCAAATAGGATTGACCCAAAGCAAGGCCCAAAAGCCTGCTACATGTCTAAAAGAACTTTCAGTAGAGATCCATTGAAAAGGGTCAGAAAGGGTTAGACAAATATGGGAGGAAAAGAGCAAAATAAAATCAAGATGAAAGCTGCCATTGTTAACCTCCCCATGGGTCTCTCACCCACATTTGTTTTAATCAGTTAAAAACCAAAAAGTAAGCGCAGTTTTTTTACATGTCCCTCTGCTCCACGTGCCTCCTCCAGGTCTCCTTGCTGCTCTCCATCCTGCTTCCTTCTTCCTCCCTTTCTTCTGTGTTCCTGTCCTCTTCTCTCCAAATCTTCTTATCCCTGCTCAGCTCCACCCTTCTTAGGGTGGAACCAGGACTCTGGAACTTCCCCTTTTCCTGGGGACCACCCTGTTACAAAACTACCGCTTTCTTAGTGTATAGCTTTAGTAAGTTCATCAATGAGTGCCTCAGTTTCCTTACTGGTGACTTCCTTACTGGTGACTTCCACCTGTTTATCTACAGAATTGTGAGATTCCCTGAACTGATACATGCTTAGCACAAGGGGTCACATGTAGAAGCTCTCAAAAAGTATTAGCATAAAAACAAAACCAGTGTATGAATGAAAAGCAAACACATCTGCAAATCCAGTATTGCTGAAGCGAGCCATGTGGGTTTGATATGTCAGATGAAGTTGTTGTCCTGAAGCTAGTCTGTCATACTCAGCTGTTGGGTTGAACAGTGGGAGGATGTAGACTCAGGTCCTTTCTGCGTGTATTGTCTTTGGCCTTTGCATTCAATGCTCATGCAGAGAATGCCTGTTGGCCTGACCTTATTTGCTAGCTCAGAATAATCAGACCTCATTGTTAATTAAAACTATGCCCTTGAGCATTCCTGAAATGCCAGTTTTAATGAAATGCCACTTTTCGACTCTGTGGAACTATCTTGTTCATTTGAAAGTACTCTGCTTTGAATATTTATTTATTTTTAAATATTTATTTATTTATGCATAGAAGAGCTGGGGTAGAGGCCAGAGGTGTGGGAGGCGAGAGGATTCACCAGAGAGAGAGTGGTGAATAGAGCAGGCAGATTGACTGAAACACACTGCTGAGGGGAGCAGCAGGTGAGGCAGGAGAGGTCTGCTGCGCCACGTGGGTTCCCTCCCTGGCCTGCAGCAGGGACCTAACTTGTTCGGCAGTAGCTGCGGTTTGCTTCATAGTGCATTGCTTAACCCACTGTGCCACCAGGGAGGCCCCTGTTTTGAGTATTTAAATTGCATTATTGCCACAATGAAAAACTAATAAGTTCTTTATTCTTCATTTACTGCTACATTCACAATAAGTGAACTCTTACAAGCTGGTAGCCACAAAATAGGCTATATGAACAGAGTGAGGATATGGTTGTGATAACTGTCAGTTTCCCTTGAGTTTAGAGCCCCAAACACTTGACTTTCTGCTATTTACATCTCAAGTTACTTTGAACCCTTCATTGTTCATCCTAACATGACATCGTGTGACTTTCACTTGGTGCGAATGTATTTCCAAGTATAAATACAAGTGCTGTATGGCAAAATATTAATGTTTAATAAATTTTATTGTCAGAATAGGGAACCTCGCTGGTGGTGCAGCGGGTTTAGCGCTGCACTGTGAAGCATCTGCGGCACAGCAGCACGAGTTTGATACCCGGCCAGGGAGGGGACCCACATGGCACAGCAGACCTCTCCTGCCTCGCCTGCTGCTCCCCTCAGCAGTGCTCCCTTTCAGTCGATCTGCCTGTTCTGTTCCCCACTGTTTCTGGTGAATGCTCTCACCTCCTGCTCCAGTGGTCTGCATCCAGTTTTTATATGCATAAATAAATAAAATCTTAAAAAAAAGGATTATCATCAAAATGAAAAGGCAAAATAAAACATAAATAATTTCTTTGGAGAACTGAAGATCCCTGGGAATGCAAGGATTCTCCCTTTGGCTAGTTGGTGCCTGGTATACAGTGATTGCTCAATAAATACTTGTGTCTGAATGAAGAACTGCAGCCCATAAGGGAAACGAAGGCAATAGCTAGTCTGTGATCTGGGTTGGCATGGTGAGGGCAGGTCTGACACTGGGACTTGAAGGTTTGTGGATCTCAGGGCTCTCCTCGGGCACCCCAACTGAGGGCACCTTCAGGGACAGATTAGGAGCAGGGCTAGTTGGGCCCCTGTGTCAGGTCTGGAAAAGATGACCTATTTACAGGTCACCATGGGTAGAGGGTGGGGCTAAGAGCCTACCCCAGGGCTTGCAGCAGAAACTGGGGCTGCGGGTCCTGCAGCCGGGCTGGGTGTACAACAGTCTGGGAAAACCAGCCCGGTGCGTGGGCAGGGGACAAGTCAACCTCTGCCCGTGGGCTGCTTCTCACCGAGCAGCGAGACGCATCACTCCAGATATGTTAATATGAATACCGTCAGTGCTTTGTTTCGTACCGCTGGAGAAATAGGCACTTTAGCCTCAAGTTCAAGGCAAGCAGAATCCAATCACAGGTTTCCCGAGTAGAACATCGTGCCCAAGTCTGTGGTGGCGTAGCCCGAGGTGCGCTCCCCATCAGTGTAGGATACCCGCAGGCGCTTTTGGAACCAGTGCCTGCATTTTGAAACAAGCTCCCCGAGATACTCACTCGGGAAGGTTATAGCTCCAATTTACACACTGATCCCGGTTTTCTTCAAAGGTGCCCCAGAACTGGCTGTAGCTCAGTCAGCTGCTGAGTTCCTGAGTGAGACAGCCAGACAGTCCCTACTGACCCTAACCGATCTCCTAGTGTGCATGGTTGGTCTTTGCGAGAGAGGCAGTTGTTGTTTCCTGCCCTCCCCTCTCGGTGTGCCCCACATTCCACCAAATGCTATCTTTTTCCTGTAATTAAGTCTCTCTCGTGCCCCAGTTTTATTCACTGGGTGCCTCTATTTTTTTTTTTCCCTGTGTCAGAATCTGTGCTGGTATTTGTCTCTTTGTTCCTTGGGGGATCCGACTTCCTGAGGCTGCAGGGGTCACTCGGGTTTGGGGAACTTGCCTGCCCTGAGCTAAGGAGCCATGTCTGTCTGATGGGGGGCAAGGAGAGGGGGTCTACTCCTGGCCCTGGTCATAGTTGACTGACTGTATAAGCAACCCAAAGATGACCAACCTGCTCGGACTGCAGGCAGAGAAAAGCATCGTTTCTTTTTCCTTTCTAGGGAATTTGGGAATGTGGAGTCTCGTAAGGAGTGCTCAATACTGGATGCAGGTGGTAGCTGCATAGCTTTGTTGGGTAGTTTTGAAGTGCTTTAATTCTTAGCCAATTTTTAAGGACATAATAAAAAAAATACAGACAGCAGGAAAGGGAGTGGCCAGCTTCCAGCTGTGATGCTTCCCTCCTTCCTGAGATCTGGTACCCAGCCCATGCTGGGCTTCCAGGCTCGTGTGTCTTTGTTTCCCCAGGGCAGCAAGTCCTGACTAGACAACCCATGTGCTGCCTCCCTGAACCCGTGCATCCTGTGCCAGCATTTCCTGTTCCTCCCCACTTGCCTGGACAACCTCTAACCCCTGCAAGTTCACTGCATATTACACGCTTCCTCTTTCTTGGATGGACTTCTGCTTGTGTGGACGTGTCCCAGAACTTGGGCACTCTCTTTGATGCTGAGTCTGTTCCAGAACACTGTGCTGCTGACATAGTTTAGGCTTCAGTGTAAAATGGCCATTTTTTTTTTTTTAACTTGTGAGCTCTTCTTCTATTTTGGAAAAGAAACACGACATCTTAATTTTTTAAAGACCGGGTCTTCTTCATTTTCCCATCTTTTTAGCTACAGAATTACCTGCTGAATGAAATGTGACTTAAGAGAAAATGACAAATTTCTTTCAGGATGCTGAAGCTTTTACTTAAGAGTCTGATAAAATAGAAATTTCTGCTCAACTTTTGGGGGGCAGAGGGAGTTAGAAAACAAAAGGGTCTGTAAATGTGATTCCTCATGTAAAAACCATCATGCTTTTGTATGTATTGTATCCTGCTATTGTAAAGTCACAGTTCACAGCATCATGCTTCTTGTTCTTTTCCTTAGTGATTTTCAGGCAGTATGTGTCTGCACGCTTCAAGAAGTCATTGCTGATGTGTGGTTAGCGTGTGCCTGGCTTTTTAAAAATTATTCTTTTAAAAGATTTATTTATTTATGCATCCATGCATCTGGTGTAAGCCAGAGATGTGGGTGCTGAGCGGATTCACCAGAGATAGAGTGGGGTGAGGCATCGAACTCATGCTGCAGTGGCTGGTGATAGTCTGAAAGTGCTGTGTCTTTAACCCCTGAGCCACCAGGAAGGCCCCAGTGTGTGCCTGGTTCTAATTCAAAGCTATATCTTCTCCCTTTTTCTTTCTGTCTTTCCTGGGTTAGGGTACTCTTCTTTCCAGCAATTGACCTGGATTGTTCCTGAAATCAGCAAGTAACCTGTGTGTCAGTGCTTGCATCTGCAGAGGCTGCTGCCCACGTGGTTGTGCTGTGTGCTGGGAACACTCTGGAAGGCAGTGATATTCAAGAGGTGTTTTCCCACCAGCTGGGACAACCACCAGCTTTGGGACTTCTGCTTTTACTGGAGCTTGAAGGTGGAAAATGATTATGTTGGAGTGTGGCGGGAATGCGTAGGCTGTTGTTAGAATATAAGAAACATTTATTAAGAGTGAACTAACTGCTAAGACCTTGTTCTGGGTATTTTGGATAGGACAACATCACTTTTATTATTGGATCTTTTACAATAATAAAAGAGAAAAACCATTCATAAAAATAATTATAACAACACAGAATGAAAGTACACCATGGCTTGTACATGCTATGGGAAGCATGTGCCGCTCTCATGGCACCTGTGTAGGAGGAAGTCATTCAAAAACTGGAAGATTCTAAAGTCAGAAGAGAACTTGGAGATTATCTAATGTTTTATTTTAATTATTTATTTTTAAAGATGTATTTATTTATGCAAATAAGAACTGGGACACAGGCCAGAGGGGGGCGGGGGTGGTGAGAAGATTCACCAGAGAGAGCAGAGAACGGAACAGGCAGATCTACTGAAATATACTGCTGAGGGGAGCAGCAGGTGAGACAGGAGCGGTCTCCTGCGCCATGTAGATCAGCTCCCTGGCCGGGGATTGATCTCATGCTGCAATAGTTGCAGCTAGCTTCATAGTGCTGCAGCTTAACCCCTTGCACCACTGGGGAGGCCCCAATTATCTAATGTTTTAGATAAATTAATTTAAATGTTTGATGGCAATCTGAACCAAGCAATAAATTCTACACTAAGGCCCAGAACATGGGGATATATATGTAATTGAAACATGCTTTCCAAACAAAGCTTCCTTACTAGTAAAATCTTCTCCAATATTGTCTACCACTTGTTTTGTTCTGTCTTACTCATTCGTTACTATTGCTGTTTATAAACCACTGAACTGATTTTGTGATGCATGAACATCAAAGTGTTGTCTGGAGTTTGTAAAGTTGATGCGGTCGGGTGCCCCAGTTGCACAAGAAGGCTCTGAGGCCCTGGGGTGTGGCACGTTATCCCCAGGCTTCTCATTGGAGTTGGGACCCAGAGATGGCCTTCATTTTCTTTTCCTTTTTAAAAAAGATTTATTTATTTATGCAAACAAGAGCTGGGGAACAGGCCAGAGGTGGGGATGGTGAGAGGATTCACTAGAGACAGAGCGGGGAGCAGAACAGGCAGATGGACTGAAACACATTGCTGAGGGGAGCAGCAGGTGAGGCAGGAGAGTCTGCTGGGCTATGTGGGTCCATTCCCTGACTGGGGATTGAACTCGTGCTGCAGTGGCTGCCCATAGTTTCATAGTCTGTGACTTAACCCCTTGTGCCACCAGGAAGGGACCCGAATAAGGACAGTTTTCGAGAAACTCTACAAGATGCTTACACCCAACTACTCGTGGGGAATGAGTGAGCACCATTTAAAGTCCATGCTCGGACAGCTCCAGGCACAGAGAGTCATTATTTTGCTTTGTGCTATGTGTTTTGACAAAACACTGTGGAGCAACTTGTCTCTACAACATAATACTGACCTACTGTCAGAGTCCCCTGTGTACACCACTCTGCTCTGTGCTGCCAGAAGAGCTCTTCTCATCCCCAGCCTTTTCCAGAACTGACCTAGGAGAGTATTGGTCAGCTGGAAATTCTTCTGTTCGCTTACAGGTATCTTACTGGTTATAAATATTCTGAATCAACGATTATATCTGGGTGAAAAGGATAAGAGGGGGCCTCCCTGGTGGCATAAGGGGTTAAGCACTGCACTATGAAACTATCCACAAAATCCACAAATTTGATACCCTGCAGCACAAATTCGATCCCCGGCCAGGGAGGGGACCCACATGGTGCAGCAGACCTCTCCTATCTCGCCCGCTGCTCTCCTCAGCAATGTTTTTCAGTTGATCTGCTTGTTCTGCTCCTCACTCTGGCTCTGGTGGATCCTCTGACCCCCACACCTCTGGCCCGTACCCCAGTTCTTGTATAAATAAATAGATATTTTAAAAAAGGGAGAAGAGGTAAGAAGTATTAAGAAATAATGATTCTAGGGATAATAAAGACATTTACGTTGGCAATAGGATTCTGCATTTCCTTTAACTTGTTTGCCCCACCCTCTTCATTCTGTTGGTTGAGCCTTAGTATAGGAGTAGGAGGTTTTTCCTACACCAAGGTCACCTAGTTGGAAGATATCATTCCTGTTTTTGAGGCTAACTCGGCATATTTACCTCTAATCTCGAAGCACTGTGGTCTTGGGGAGACTCCCTTAACTGCTAGGGAGATTAACCATAATTGAAGACTATTGCTATATTTTCAACTTTGAGTAGTTGAAAATCTTTTTTCTTAATTATAGAACTTTATGAAAAAACTGCTTAAATGTTGTCCTTTGTAGATGACTTTTTGAGACTATGTCAATGATCTGGTGTCAGATTTGGGATGGGCAGTTGTTAAGGCAAAGTGGGTTTTATTATGCTGAAGTACTTGGCAAATAATCAATCCTATGCACAGGTGTTCATAATGATGGGGTTCAGTGTGTGAGGTTCCTGGGTCCCCTCCAAGAAAGGTTTTGGCAGAGTTTCCTGTTCAACGGCACACAGTGAGTTTATTAAGGCATGGCAAGGTTACTAGGTAAAAGATGTTTGCACTGACATACAACAAGCCTGCATTTGAAAGAGACAGGTTTATTAAGAAAAACAGACTCCTTCATAAATGCAGGGGGGCAGCCTCCATTTTGCATAAATGCAGGGGGGCAGCCTCCATTTTGCATAAATGCAGGGGGGCAGCCTCCATTTTGCATAAATGCAGGGGGGCAGCCTCCTTTTGCCAGAGCAAGGTGTTCTTTGGGGACATTCATTCATTTGTGGAACTTTATTATAGAATCTATCACTTCTAAGGTCTAGCTGGGTTAATCTGTAAGGACTAATGTAAGGTTAATCTGTAAGACAGTTGCCCCTCTGGCTTCTGTCTTTGCCTGCAGATCTTCTGTAGCTGTTTTAAAGACTCGTCAGTCATTTCTACCTCCACCTCTAGTTTCTGGCCATGTGAAGCTTCCATCTTAAATTTTCAACTCTCAGTTTCTTTGTGTTGGTTTTGTCTCCTCTGTGGGACTGAAAAGATTTACCAAATCAACCAAATCAAATTTCTGGAAATACTTCTTTGGGTTTGCTTTTAGGATCCACTTATCAGCTACATAAGACAAATTTTTTAAAAAGAGTTATTTATTTATGCATACAAGAACTGGGATACAGGCCAGAGGTGTGGGGGTGAGAGGATTCACTAGAGACAGAGTGGGGAGCAGAACAGACAGATCGACTGAAATACACTGCTGAGGGGAGCAGCGGGCAAGGCAGGAGAGGTCTGCTGCGCCATGTGGGTCACCTCCTTGGCTGATGATCGAACTCATGCTGCAGTGGCTGCAGATGCTTCATAGTGTGGTGCTTAACCCTTTGCACCACCAGGGAGGCCCCAAGACAATTAATTTTTATTACATCATAATCACATTTCTCTTGGTTTATACCTTATAACAGTCAATCATGCATCTGTTCCTAATACCTTTTAGGTGCTGTAAAAAAATCACATTTACCATCCAAATATGAAGATTTGCCATGATAACAGATAGGTAAAAAATGGACCTCATGTTCTTTGTAAAGTTTTCAAAGACGAATTTTAAAATAATTTTGTCAGTTATGATATTAGAGAGTAGTTTCCTCAGGTTTGCACCGATGAAAATATGTAGGTTTTGTCGTATTTGCTTAAAAATCCACCATAACATTGTTTTAGAGCCTCTCTTAAACTCAAATAATACAAAAAGTTTGAGCTATGTTATCTGATTGGTGTTCACTTATGCAGCATTCAGCCCAAGGGAATACATGTACGATTCTCTAAATTATTCTTAATGAAGCATGAACATTTTTTTATTACTCAAAATGATCATGTCCTTTATTTCATGGGATTCTTCATCTTTTTGTGATTTGAAGTTGTTATCCCACCCAGCAGGTTCTGGGACATTAGGGTAGATTTGAGCAAATAAAAGAATTATTGGGCTATGTAGCAAATATTTACTGAGCATTTACTTTGTGCTTGGCTCTGTGGAAAGAATGAATTAAATGCCCTAAGGTTCTGCATTGGATTTCCTTTTGTGTCTGAGGACTTCCTTTAGCCTGACCTGGAGTGAATCCAAGGATGTAAACACTATTCCAATGAGAACAAGAAAATCCCCACAAGTTCGCTGTAAAGTGAAACCTGGCTTCCCCAGCAGGCAGGAGAGTTCCCCATGACAGGAGGTGTGTTTATCTTCCTTGGGCTCCACTCATCAAAGTGTTAGCTTGCCTCAGACAAGCTTTGCCCAGCTCCGACACCTTTCATCTAAGATGCTAAGGTTGTCTATAAACAGCAATGATGTCTCGTAACACTCTTGTGGGCCCCATTTGATGGAGAAGAAAAATGGGGTGGGGTAAGATTCTATTACCTATGGAGGAGCCACCAGCAAGGGGTGATGCCTCACCTGCTGAGTATGGCTCTGTCTGTATGGAATGAAAAGCACCGGGTAACTCCTTTCACTCTGGTGTGCCAGTTAGGAAATTAAATACGCTGTTTCTTGCTTTGATTTTATAACCTTCTGTATTCCCAAAATGAAAATTTTAACATCTAGCTCCTCCCTATCAGAAAATAGTAGAGGATTGTGACAAGGCCCTGGAAATCCATTCTAAACCCTTTCTCTTTGTTTGCAGGATATGTGAAGATCTCTCTGGCCTCTTTTGGAATGGGAGTAGAAAGAAATATAGACAATATATATTTTTTAAAGATTTATTTATTTATGCATACAAGAGCTGGGGTACAGGCCAGAGTCATGGGAGGTGAGAGGAATCACCAGAGACAGAGTAAGGAGCAGAACAGGCAGACTGACTGAAACACACTGCTGAGGGGAGCAGCAGGCGAGGCAGGAGAGGTCTGCTGAGCCATGTGGGTCCCCTCCCTGGCTGGGGATCGAGTTTGTGCTGCTGTGCTGTGGCTGCTTCACAGTGTGGTGCTCAACCCACTGTGCCACCAAGCAAGCCCCTAAAGACAATATTTTCAGAACCAAAAATTGGGTTACATGGCATGAAAAATGTGAGTGAATTACAGAAATGATAAGGATGGCGTAACAGTGACACTACTATTCAATAGTATTATGTACTTTTTATTGCGTACCTAGTGTCAGTGTTACGTTCCAGGTGTGAATTCCTCAAATATCTTTTATAACAGGGTTACAAATCTATTCATACTAATATACTCACATGCAAGAAAATGCAGTGTTTTTATTCCTTTATGACTGATCTCATCTTCCTTATTCCTGTCCCATCACCTACATTTTTTTCTTGGTCTGGATGTGTTCTTTTTGTGAAAATTCCCTGAGTTTATAATATGTGCAACTTTTTTCTTTATATGTTATATACTTCATTGAACTACTTACTAAGAAATGCATCCATTTTCTGTTTGTTAAAAGCATCCCCATTATACCCACAAGATGGATTTTGTTATTCCCATTTTACAAATGAAGACACTGAGGTCTAGGAGTTTAAAATAACTTGTTAAGCCACAAAGCTCCAACTGACCGAGCTGAATCTAAGGAGCCTGCCTGCCTTGGGGGCCACAATTTCACATCCTTCCCTGGCCTCCTTCTAGCGCATTTCAATCCCTTTGGTCAGGAGTGGAGTTATCTATGGAGGAACATGGTTCTTTCAAAATTTTACTACACTGCTGTTGGGAATGCAAACTGGTCCAACCACTATGGAAAGCAGTATGGCAGTTCATCAAACTACTAAAAATGGAACTCCCATATGACCCAGCCATCCCACTCCTAGGAATATACCCAAAAGACACAAAAACACGGATTCAAAAGAACACCTGCACCCCTATGCTTATTGCAACACTATTTACAATAGATAAGACCTGGAAACAACCTAAATGCCCAAAAACAGATGACTAGATCAAGAAGATGTGGTACATATGTACGATGGAATACTATTCAGCAATCAAAAAGATAAACTAGAGTCATTCATAGGAACATGAATGGAGCTAGAAAGGATGATGCTCAGCGAAATAAGTCAGAAGGCAAAAGAAAAATACTGGATGGTTTCACTTCTAGGAGGAATATAAGGGAACCAAATAAGGAACCAAGGAAAAGAATAATAACAATGAAAAAAGACCCACACACAACAAAAACAAAAAGACAAGGACAAATAGGGGCCACTTTATGGGCATGGGGGAGCAAATGTGTTGAGGGCAAGAAAGAGCACAAGGGACTGAGGTGATGGTACACGGGTGAAGTGGTGGTGGGAAATCCATGGGGACCACAATTGATGTCAAATATATATAAATAAAGAGAAAAAAAAGGGTGGTTCTTTCATACAACAGTTACAGAGCTATGTCACTCATTTCCCTCCCCCCAAGCATACAGGCAGGGAGGGTCTGCAGGGCCTGTCCTAACCTTGTGGCCAGCTCCACCACGTGGCCAGTAGCCTCTCTAGTCCAGAGACTTTACCTAGGGGTAAATTTAAAATTTCCCTGAAAGATTCGCTGAGGGGAGCAGCATGAGGAATAGATGGATGGTATTCACCTGTCATATAACAGCTAAAAATAAAAAAGGGGAGGTGATAGTGAGATGCCTCTAATAGCAGAATACCGGCTGGCTGACACATTCTCATTGTTATTTCCAGTGAAAGGAAACAGCTAAGCATAGCTGGTCCTGCCATCCAACATGGCGTTAGATTCTGGTCAGTCAATTAGTGCCATTTGAGCCCGCGTGGGGGAAACACATCTGTCTAGAATACAAAGGGTCACAACACAATGAAAAAGTGAAAGCTGGACATGCTTAACCCGGAGTGATCAGATCAGCGCCACCAGCAAGTGTTGATACAGGGCACAAGGGGCACTAAAGCCAACCAAGGACACTGCCCAAATATTTGCAGGTCACTGTCTGAGTTCTTGTCCTGTGCGCACAATTGCAAGACTACTCAGGTTCGAATACAATAATGAACTTTATCTAACAAATACTGAAAAACAGTCCCCGAGGCCACAAATGGCTGTTGACCTCACTTGAAATGTAACAGGATGGCCCCCAGGAAAGGGGGAAATTCCAGCATCCCTGTCCCACCCTAAGTGGGGTAGAGCTGAGCAGGGATAAGAAGATGCTGGAGAGGAAATAAAGGACAGAAGGAAGGGAGGAAGAAAAAAAAGCAGGATAAAGAGCAGCAGGGAGACCTGGAAGAAGCATGAGGAGCAGAGAGGTAAAAAACTGCGCTTGCCTCTTAGTCTTAAACTGGTTAAAACAAATGTAGGTAAAAAACCTGTAAAAGAAATTAACAATAACAGCTTTCATCTTAATTTTAATTTTACTCTTTTCCTCCCAAATTTATCTAACCCTTTTCTATAAATCTCCACTAAAAAATCCTTTAAACTAGTGTCAGGCTTTTAAACCTTACTTTAAGCTGATCCTACTTAACTAAACTTTTACCCTCGAAAAATAAGTAACTTAAGATACTTAATAACTATATTCTTCATTTTTTCTATATTATTCCCATTAAAAATCTTATATGTTTATCTTAATACAACAAATAACAAAACCCATTAAAAAAACAAATTAAAAAATTCTAGGGTACCCGTCTCCCTGCCCTGTAACAGAAGCAGAGCCGAGTTTTAAAGCCCTAAACATAGGCCTCCTTGGTGGTGCAAGGGGTTAAGCATCACACCATGAAGCATCCGCAGCCACTGCAGCATGAGTTTGATCCCCAGCCAGGAAGGGGACCCACACGGTGCAGCAGACCTCTCCTGCCTCGACCCACTGTTCCCCTCAGCAGTGTACTTCGGTCTATCTGCCTGTTCTGCTTCTCACTCTGTCTCTGGTGAGTCCTCTCCCCCTGCTGCTTCTGGCCTGTACCCCAGTTCTTGTATGCATCATGTAGGGTCAGAAAAGTTATCAGGCTTTTCTGCCCTCCCCCATTGGTGTAATGATGGACACCTGCAGTGCTGCACGCATGCCTAAGTAGGCATGCGCAGGTGGGTGCCCCTGGGCTTAGATAAGGGCGTTTAAGGGCCGGTCAGAGGACGCCAGTAACGGAACAAGAGCAGAAGAACAAGCAGAAATGAGAGAACGAAAGAAGCAGCAGTAGCTTAAAAAGTGTGATGCGCTGGGGGCTAGGAGGCCTGCCAGCCTCCTGGCCCCCCAGCACCTATGCCTGCCATGTACCTGGTCGCCTCTGATATAATGGCGCAATAAAAGACTAAAAAAGTCACCAAGGGCTCCAGGACTCCTTCTTTATCCCCGTTTGCTAGAATCATCGAGAACTTTCTCTGTGCCCTTCCTGGCACCACACATCAATAAATAAATCTTAAAAAAAAAGTCCTAAACACAAAGACTCCCAACATGGCATCTTTCTACCACAGAGGGGCCTGTAGCATGCAGCAGACACACAGCAGGCCGGGTTCCAAGAACCACAACAGGAGATGCTCATGGAACTTCCAAGATGTGCCAGCACAGCATCGGAGGTGGGACCCTCAAAAGAGCAGCCGCAGCAGCCCAACCACTGGACAAACAGCCATACCCAGGTCAGCAATGTGCCCGACTCCGGGTCCTTCCCTTCCAGGCTGTAATAACTGCAAAGCGGGAAACAGTTTCAGTTGCTCTGCTACCAGCAAAGTCTCTGGACTTTTCTTCTCTGAGGTTGGCTGCTGGGAGTTTCTCCACATCCTTTAGAGGCCTGCAACAGTCTTTTGGAGAATTAGCATGGTGGGGGCAGAAATGGCTGGTCCCAGACTCACTGAAGATCTGAAACTGCTGACATCCTGAATGTTGAATATTGGAGGCTGCTTCCGCAGTCCCTTATCCTTATCAGAGTCTCCACCCCCATCAGTCCTTCGTTCTTATTTCTCCTGGGGCTATTCATTCTCACCAGCGCCCTCTCCTGGGGGTACCACCCATAACAGTCTTTGGCTTCACGGGTTACAGCATGTCTCCCTTCCACACAGAGGAGAGGTAGGTAGCGTTTCAGGCCCGCATTCTACTGGAAAAATAACAGTTGTGTGGGCTGACACTCCTGTTGTGCTTTTTAACATAAGTTGACTCATTGATTGGAATTAGAATTGCAATTGAAATTTTGAGATCTGATGATTATTGGAAGTTCTTGAGGCTTTATTTCCGTTGTGGTCAGCTTTTTTCTAGTGGGTTCCTTTTTCATGTGTATGTTTGTTTTTAAGTGATGAAATAAGAATTAATGGAGTTGGCTTAGTTGTTGGGAGATAGAAAGGTGTCACCGGAGAAGCCTGAATCTTGGCACAGAACAGTTTGTTTGGGCCAGGTTTTGAGTTTTTGCTACTTGCTGTTCAGCGGTTCTGGATGATATTTTCTGGCCTATAAGATAATCTTCTTTCCTGAAGAGTTCTAGCAGAACTTACCTGCTTTGATAACTGGAAGCTGTGTCTTGAGGCCCATAGTGAAAACAGGACCCCAACTGACTTAGGGAGAAAAAAACTCAGCCAATATTCTTCTTTTATTTTTTAAAAGAGATTTATTTATTTATGCATATAGGAACTGGGATACAGGCCAGAGGTGCGGGGTGGTGGTGAGAGGATTCACCAGACACAGAGTGGGGAGCAGAACAGGCAGATGGATTGAAATACACTGCTGAGGGGAGCAGCTGGTGAGACAGGAGAGGTCTGTGCGCCATGTGGGTCAGCTCCCTGGCTGGGATGGAATTGTGGATTGCCTTACAGTGCTGCGACTTAACTCTTTGAGCCACCAGGGAGGCCCCTATTCTTAATTTTTAATCCAGAATTGTCAATGGAAAAGATGCAGCAGAAAGAATAGAACCTCTGGGTTACACTTTGTGAATATTTTAGATAAAAAATTACTTCCTGCATATGGATAAATTATTTCTCAGTATTATTCTGGGACTTTCATAAGGTCGTTCCATCTCAATTCAGGTTGGGCTTATTTAATTATTCACTAAAGGGGGCTGATTCAGATACTTTTACAATTGTCCAGAATTTAAATTTTTATCTTTGGAATGAATTTACTTTCCTTCAGCTACTTTTGAGAATTGTGGGGAAATTTACCAGTGAGTAGGCTAAACATAAGAATTAAACTTGTGGGTAGTGTGTTCTTTTGTATAAGCTGTTTTATATGATTTTTTAGAAATGGGGTTTTGAGACTTGAGTGTTGATTTTTTAGGCGATATAGAAATCATCTCATTTTTATTTCTCCAATTAAATATTAAGAAGGATGAAAATCCTTGGCTCTGGGAATGTTTGGGGACAGGTGGAGAAAAGATTTTTCTTGACTTCAGCTTACAATGCAGTGTTTGAGACTAGAAGGGGCTCTATTCATTTAGGAAAAACAGAGACATCTGCTGGTGGATTGGCAGACTGACTTTTCCAGATGTTTCGCAGGTCCCTGTAGGGGGTCATTGCAAGACAGGAACAAATCTGTCATTCTTGTTCAAATACGGTCTCCTTTTTGACAGAGCTGTTGTCTGTGGAGTGAGAACGTTCACTAGGAGAGAAGAAAACTGACACTGAGCTAGCTGCTTTGGTAAGGTCTCTGGACCACATGTGGATAGGAATGCCAGAATTCCTTCAGAAAGGCATGTTTTGTCTACTCTGTTTTCTGGTTGCTTTGAATTCGCAGCCTGCAGAGAAAGACCCTGTAGCACCAGGAAGGCACAGGGCAGGTTCTCGATGATCCCAAGCAGACGGAGGAGCAGACTCCTCGAGGAGCCCTCGGTGGCTTTTTAGGTTTTATTATTATTGTTATTATTTTCTTCAGCTAAGAAAGCAGAAGGGATGATTTATTGTACACGTGTTACATTCAGCCAACTGAGAACAGTTTCTGCACTGGCTAACTAGTTAACTCTCAGCCTGCTACCTTTTAAAGGGTCTAAGCCACACTCACTTCTAGACTGCTGGATGGATTAAAGGAGATTTTTGGATGCCAAGATGCCAGAATGGCACAGGTCCAGGGCAAAGGACCAAAAGGGACTGGGTTTTGGTCCGAGCAAGGCGGGTCTCTCAAAGGTGTTCGCAGCGATCAGATGATGACGAATGTTCTAGATTCACTGAGACAAAGTTCTAGACGGTAGCATGCAGCCAGCACTTTGTACCAGCGTCCCTGGCCGCGGCTTTCCTTATTTCTGCTTCTGTGGCTTCCATGGGTGCTACTAGTTTACTTGGACCTCTGCCTCATCTTTCTTCTGCGCTTTAGCCCACACCATTTGCTTCTTCCTCCACTTAGTTCTCATGGCGCAGAGGTGTCAAAGAAGGTGGCGCTAAGGCCGAGAGCTTTTTAAGGTTTTTATTGCATCATTATATCAGAGGCGACCAGGTACATGGCAGGCATAGGTGCTGGGGGGCCAGGAGGCTGGCAGACCTCCTAGCCCCCGGCGCATCTTCACTCTCTGGTCTCCTCTCTCTTGCTTCTCTCTCCTTGCACTCTCTTTCTCTGCTTTATCTGCTGGTGTCCTCTATATGTGACACTGCCCTATATGCTCTGTGTCTCAGCCCAGTTGCACCCACTTGCGCATGCCCATACCTACTGGAGGTAGGCACGCATGCAAGACTGCAGGTGTCCATCATCAGCACCAATGGCGGGAGGGTGGAAAAGCCTGATCACTTTTCCACTTACCCTTGATACCCCTCAAGCAAGCATTTCTGTTACAAGAGACCCCCTCATTCCTTGGCAAGCGCCCCAATGTGCAGTTTCAGGAACAGGAAGTTTTTGACTTGGGTCTAACCCAGTTTCTTCACTGGCTAACTAGTTAACTCTCAGCCTGCTACCTTTTAAAGGGTCTAAGCCACACTCACTTCTAGACTGCTGGATGGATTAAAGGAGATTTTTGGATGCCAAGATGCCAAGGTCAATCAATCAAGGTCCTCTAAGCCACAGTAACATTTTTTTTAAAGGTTTATTTATTTATGCATACAAGAACTGGGGTATAGGCCAGAGGTGTGGGGTGTGAGAAGATCCACCAGAGACAGAGTGAGGAGCACAACAGGCAGATCGACCGAGACACACTGCTGAGGGCGAGGCAGGAGAGGTCTGCTGCACCATATGGGTCACCTCCCCAGCCGGCAACAGGGATCGAACTTGTGCTACAGTGGCTGCAGTTTGCTTCACGGTGCGTTGCTTAACCCACTGCGCCACCAGGGAGGGCCCCCCAGTCACACCTTTAAGCTCAACAGGGGCATCCAAGCTCAGAGATGAACTGTGTTCATCTAATACTTTCAGCTCCCTGCACCAATGCATGGTTAACTTACACTCATCAAATCCCAAACAGAATTCCTCACCTTAACTGCCTCCATGCCCTCAAATGGTTGTGAAGCAATGACAGGAGCCATTCCTGGTCAGAAGTGGGGGCCACTGGTTTGGCCCAGTTTTGTTCATGTCACGGTGAGCACAGGCTCTGGAATCAGGGAGGGCCTTGGCTTTCTGTTTTTAGGATGGGGCAATAATATCTCCTCCCAGGGTGCTTTGATGATGCACAAGGTGACTCAGTCTCAGCGCAGGGCTCCTGGCTGCACAAGAACACAACACGATTACTTATTTTTTAATAGTAAGCTCTCACTATGTCTGTTCTCTATTTCTATAGCTTCCAGACCTGGATTAATGCAGCCACCGCCATACTGGCCTTCAGGCCTTCTAGCTGCTGCCCTTTCCCTCCTATTTTCCTTACAGGCTGTTGCCAAGCAAATGTCCTTTATATATAGTTCTTCTTGGACCATTTCCCAGTCAAGAAACTAGACAGGCTTCTTAAATAATCAGGAAAATGCCATCACCTGGGAATACGTCCTTTCTAACCCAACTCCAAATTCACTTTTCAGTGGTCTCCAATGCAGCTTCAGGCAGGATGGCCCCCAGCATGCCCTGCTTACTCTGCACTCTCCCCACCCCACTTTTTTTCTGCTGTTTGTTTTATCCCGTTTGCCTTTTTCTCCCAAAGCTTAGTCTTGGATGTACTTTACGACGCAGCTCAAATCCTTACTCAAATGTGGTATTTCTCTACACCTACAACCTAGAACAGTATTTCCGACAGGGCTAACTCCCACAGTCCTAATAATTCTACACTCCTACTGTGCTAAAGTCATGCCATCTTGAAGCTATCACTTGGCATATACTTGTTCTTGAATTTTTCTTCCAAGTTCCATGAAGTAAGAGCTGGTGTTCATTTACCTCTTTGCCTAAGTTTCTTCCTCTGTAAAATGGTGATAATGATAGTTTCTGCTGCCTGGAATTGAGGAAAGATTAAGTATGTTGGAGGATGCAACAAAACAAAACAAAAATAAACAGACAACTACAAATCAGAGACATTCTGCAGGGAAGAGGAGGGACTGGGATCAAGGCAGGGACGGGAAGAGCACAAGGGACTGTGGTGACGGTGCACAGGTGAGTTGGAGGTGGAGATTCTATGGGGACTACACCTAGAAAAGAAAGCAAACATTGTAAGAAAATAAATTAAAAAAAAAAACAAAACAACTATGCTAGTGTATGGAAAGCACCTGGAAAATGTGCAATAGGTGTAGCTGTGATTATCCTGGGCACATAATTAAGGCACCAGCACAATCCTCGCTCCTTTGTCAGGCACGTTTCATAGAGAAGTCACCAGGCACTTGGCCTTGCACAGCCATCTGACCCAACTTTGTGTAGCTTTTTTTTTTTTTTAAAAAAAACACAGGAACTTTTTTTTTTTAAAGATTTACTCTGCACTCTCCCCACATACAAGAGCTGGGGTACAGGCCAGAGTCCAGGGAGGTGAGAGGATTCATCAGACAGAGTGGGGAGCAGAACAGGCAGACTGACTGAAACACACTGCCGAGGGCAGCAGCGGGCACAGCAGGAGAGGTCTGCTACGCCATGTGGGTCCCCTCCTTGGCTGGTGGCAGGGATCGAACTCGTGCTGCAGTGGCTGTACTTTGCTTCATAGTGTGTTGCTTAACCCACTGCGCCACCAGGGAGGCCCCATTGTGTAGCTTTTAAACAAGACACTGATTCATTTGGCAAATATTTATTGAGGGCCTACCATGTTCCAGGTACATACTGTACTTTAAGTGACTATCTTAGCTTTGTTTATTTTTACATATGTACCCAACCAGCCACTCACATCTGAAATAAACAGTGTAGGTCAAATATATTCATCAGTGAGGCTTTGAATGCAAGTCTTGGTTCCATTGGACCTGAGCAAGTAATTGACCATATATGACCTTTCATTCCTCTACTCTAAAATGAGCCCTAGACTACTTCTGTTTTATTAGCTGTCAAAAGAACCACCTCGGGTTGAAGTCACATGTTAACCAGGCTCTTGTTCATATCAGGCCCTGGGTAAGTGATCTCCTTGTCCTGATCTGACACTTCACCAGCTTGTTCTGTGACTGTCAGTTATTCTACCTGCTACTGTTTAAGAAAGGGTCTTTGAGAACTTCCAGACCTCATTCACATTTTTAAAAAAAGATTTATTTATTTATGCATACAAGAACTGGGGTGCAGGCCAGAGACGCAGGAGGTGAGAGGATTCACGAGAGACAGAGTGGGGGAGCAGAACATGCAGATTGACTGAAATAGACTGCTGAGGGGAGCAGTGGGTGAGGCAGGAGAGGTGTGCTGCACCATGTGGGTCCCCTCCCTGGCCAGGGATCGAACTTGCGCTGCTGTGGCTGCAGATGCCCAGAACCCAGTTTCTTACTTGCTCGCCTGAGGCTGATAAAGACCTGAGGATGTCTCTGCCTGTCTCCACAGGGCTAGTGAAGACGTGAGGATGGTGTTCTTGGGGTTAGATGTGGAATAACTTTCCCAGTATGCTGTGCCCTCCACCCCAACGCCTCACTCAGTGTTGGGAAGAGTAGCTAAAAGCCCCTAAGACTCACTCTCCAGCAGTTGGGGTTTTCAAACCCTCTGAAAACCACTGCCGTTGTGAGCTACCTTTTGTACTATCTAAGTGGACACAAAGCTGAGAATCGTTATAATTGAATAGCCGGTATGTGTAACGCATCTCACAACCAGCGGTGTGTGGTTACATCACAGCTGAAAAGCTTCTTTCCCCTTGACTGCCTTCCCTGTGGGCTTTCCAGCAGCTGACCCCCCTTACCCATGTGGGCTTCCTCCCTTTCTTTCTAGATGGTTCTCAGCTTCTGAGTTCTCACCCCCGTGAGTCCCACAGACAGTTTCTCTCTGTGCTGCATAACTCCTGCTTGCACAGCTGACAGGAAGGAGATGTGTCTCAACTCCTCATGAGGGGAGGGGAAGACCAGGGCTTTTCCTCTTTAGGACTGGCCACCAGGCCCTAGAAACAGCAAATGCTCAATGAGAATTCCCCCTACAAGCCCAGACTCAGTTTGGCAGCACACCTCTAACCCCTCACTGTGTGCAGCGGCCAGGAAGCGAAATGATCATCAGCACAGGTGTCAGTGTTGGGTGATCTGGGTTGAGTCTCAACTTTGCATACACAGACAGAAACTTTTCTTACAAATACAATGAGGTGTTGTGGGGGAGAAATGAACCGTAGTGTGTTGTGTTTGCTCTGCTTCCACTCGTGAGTGAACAAACATGCACACACGTTTGTTAATGCATGGGATTTCTTTTTAAGAATTCTAAAGAAACTAGCAGTAGCAACTTTATCCATGAAGGCAGAGAAGAAAGGAGACTTTTCTTCTTAGTTTTCATTGTGCATCTTGTGAATTTCATGATGTGTGCATGTGTTCCTAAGTCAAGTTTAAACAAGAGACATGCTTATTATTGGTGTGACTTTTAGAAAGTCCTAGTCCTCAGTTATCCTCATCTGTAAAATGGAGCCAAGAAAGACTGCCTGATTGGTTTGGGTGGGTTAAGTGTGATAATACATACAAAATACTTAACATGGAGTCTCCCTGGTGGCACAAGGGGTTAAGCACCACACTGTGAAGCATATATAGTCACTGCAGTGCATGTTCGATCCCAGGCCAGGGAGGGGACCCACCTGGCACATCAGACCTCTCCTGCTTCCCCCACCGCTCCCCCAGCAGTGTACTTCAGTCAGTCTGCCTGTTCTGTTCCCCACTTTGTCTCTGATGAATCCTCTCACGCCCCCACACCCCTGACCTGTACCACAGTTCTTGTATGCATGCATAAATAAATAAATCTTTAAAAAAATAAACAAAATACTCAACAGACTGCTTGGTAGGCTTATGGAAAGAATTCATGAAATGGTAATACTATGATTATTCTGATACCTGGCCCACATACTTCTGATTCTGTTCCTTCCATCTCATTTTAACCCTAGGCCTGCGTTTTTTCCAGCATTGTCATAGCATTTGGGGGTCATCTTTGGTTAAGGGCAATGTAACCTAGGCTTGCATTAGGGAGTGCTCTCTCTTCATTCACTCTTAACTATTCTTCCTTCTTAGCCTTAAGCTACGCTGAGCTTTGTTCTTTCAATATTTGTTCTCTAATAAACACACCTAATCTTTCATATACGCCTCAGATGACACTAATGAGCATTATAAAAGACTGGAAATTCTTGAATTAAAGTGCAAGAGCTTCTACCCCAAGGTTCCTAACTTCCAGCTGGTTGTTTTTGCCACATTTAGCTCTTTAAACCATGATTCATTTCAACTTATTTTGCCTGAGTCTCAGTAACATTGTCAGGATTATCTGTGAGTCATGGCATCTCTCTGGCTTCATTAACTTTTTCTGTTCAAGTGATTATAATGTGATTTGCTTGCTTTTATTTAAGTCATGGGAAATAAATAGAAGGCTGCATTGCTAGGGGTCAGAGGTTGCAGTCAACTCATATTATACAATTGTTTTTCCTGAATTCTTTTGGTTGTGGTGGCCACACCGAGGTGGATTCCTTTCCAGAGTCTTATTCAAGTACAAGATTTATTCTTTTTTTTAAAAAAGATTTATTTGTTTATGCATACAAGAGCTGGGGTACAGGCCAGAGTTGTGGGAGGTGAGAGGATTCACCAGAGACAGAGCAGGGAGCAGAACAGGCAGATCGACTGAAATGCACTGCTGAAGGAGCAGCGGGAGAGATAGGAGAGGTCTGCTGCACCATGCGGGTCCTCTCCCTGGCCTGGGATCGAACTCGTGCTGCTGTGCTCAGGATGCTTCACAGTGTGGCGCTCAACCCACTGTGCCACCAGGGAGGACTACACGATTTATTCTAATATGGAATAGAGGACAAGGAGATGTGAAAAAATAATACTATATGCCAGTGTCTGATCACATTAAAGTATAATAATAACAAACACTTACCGTGCACCAGAACCTGTGCTAAGCACTTAGTTCAGTTCTCACTCTCTTTTTCCAAGGTCTTGTCTCCATTTTACAGATAAGGAAATTAAGTGACTTGCCTGAGACGTTGACAGGTGTCAGTCTCTGGGATCACTTGCTCTAGAGCCCACAGTCTTAACCACAAGCTAATTCAGGGAACTAAAACCCTTTTTTTTAATTATTAAAAAATTTTAGATATATTTTATACTTTTGTACAGTCTCATCCCCGTGAAATTACCATCACTCATTCACTCATGCACCATCACCATGCTCTTCCCACCCATTGTTCCTTCCCCCTCCTCCCCTCAGGAATGTCTCTGGTTTATAGTTGTCTGTTGATTTTGATTTTTTTATTTATTGTAATTGATTTTTTTCCCCCTTAGTCCCTTGTTTGTTTCCTCTACATTCCTCCTGTAAGTGACACCAGCCAGTATTTTTCCTTTTCTTTCTGGCTTATTTCACTCAGCATAATCCCTTCTCTGAAAACCTTTTTGTAAAGGGAAAGGTAGTAAGTGTTTTAAGCTTTGAGAGTAGAAAGCAGTCAGAGATATAAGTAAACAAACAAGTCTGGATGCATTCTAATAAAGCTTTGAGTAATAAATGTTAAATTTCATATAATTTCCACATGTCAGGAAACTGTTCTTCTCTTGATTTTGTACCCCACCATTAGAAATGGTAAAAAGCATTCTTATTTGATAGGCACAAAATAGGTGATGGTTCAGAATGACCGGGGGCACATAGTTTGCCAACACCTGTTTATTTTTTAAAGATTTATTTATTTATGCATACAAGCACTGGGGTACAGGCCAGAGGTGCAGGGGTGAGAGGATCCACCAGAGACAGAGTGGGGAACAGAACAGGCAGATCCACTTAAACACACTGCTGAGGGGAGCAGTGGGCGAGGCAGAAGAGGTCTGCCGCGCCATGTGGGTCACTTCCCTGGCCGGCAGCAGGGATCGAACTCGTGCTGCAGTGGCTGTGGTTTGCTTCATAGTGTGTTGCTTAACTCACTGCGCCACCAGGTAGGCCCTGCCTCCTGTTTTAGAGCATAGGAAATAGGACAATCCCTATAAGAGGATGTTCCAACTATTCTGGATCCTCTGGACTTCAGCTAGGGCCTAACGTGAGGTGATGGGGAGAATCATGCCCTAATGCTCATGCTTGCAGTTTCTTTTCACCTGAACCTACTTATTTTAATTTTATTTTTTTTTAGCGCAGTCCCCTGTTCTCCTGGGTTGCTTAGAGCCTCTCCTGGATCCTCCACTTAGATTGCCCCCCTCTGGGTAATTTTCCTTCTTCCCTTTCTCCCAGCTTCTCATTTACTTAGAAACTGGCAAAAGCTAAAGTGCCTTTAAAATGTTTTCCCATTTTAAAGGAGCTTTTTGGACAGGGCAATTCAAAGATAAGACTGAAGCATTTAGCTTGGGAAGATGGGTGAGAAGCATCTGGGGAAAAACTTTTCAAGAGATTCTTAGCTCCCTTTAAATCAAGATCTAGGCAGAACCATAGGAGAACCTGGCCCTGATTGGAGAATCCTGGGGTTTCCCAAGACTCCTGGACAAGACTTGGATGAGAGCGGTAGGCTCCTGGGATGGGCTGTGAGAACATGCAGGGGCTCTTTGCTGGACTCACTGAAGCGGTCGAGTTGTTCAGCAGGCAGTGGTGAGCTAAGGGCGGGATGCAGGAGGTGATGACTTACTTCCTCAGCCCACTTCGAGTGCTACTGCAGACGCTCCGCTTTGGCAGTCCAACAGCCTACAGGAACGTCTGAGGTCCTTTCAGGTGCATCCAGCGGATGCGGTGGAGGATCTTTCTGTGCCCCTCTGGACACAGCAGAAGAGCAGAAAGTCTTAAAGGGCTACATGTCCTGAACTGTTTGTGATTGCTTTCTCTCCCCTACCTGCCCGCTCTCCAAAGATAAATTGACAGTTCTTCTTTTTAAAATATTCACTTATTTATGCATACAGGAACTGGGGTACAGGCCAGAGATTTGGGGGGTGAGAGGATTCACCAGAGACATAGTGGGGAACAGAACAGGCAGATGGACTGAAATACACTGCTGAGGGGAGCAGCGGGCGAGGCAGGAGAGGTCTGCTGCGCCACGTGGGTCCCCTCCCTGGCCAGGGATTGAACTCGTGCTCCAGTGGCTGTGGCTGTTTCATAGTGCAGTGCTTAACCCACTGTGCCACCAGGGAGGCCCTGACACTTATTCTTGTGTTAACTACAAATATGTTTCTGAGCCTAACAGCTTCATCTGCACATAGATGTTTATTCTTTAGTGCATGTCAGCCTCACCAAAAATCAATTTCAGTCCTTGTCATTTTGTCAAAAGCCTTCCAGGGAAAGTGAGAGGATACCTTACTTTTTTCTTTTTAAAGATTTTATTTATTTATGCATACAAGAGCTAGGGTACAGGCCAGAAGCACAGGGGGTGAGCGGATTCACCAGAGACAGAATTGGGAGCAGAACAGGCAGATTGACTGAGACACACTACTGAGGGGAGCTGCGGGCGAGGCAGGAGAGGTCTGCTGTGCCATGTGGGGTCCCCTCCCTGATTGGGGATCAAACTCACTGCAGTGGTTGCGGAAGCCCCTCAGTGCAGCGCTCAACCCCTTGCACCACCAGGGAGGCCCTCTTACTTTTTTCAGTATGGGTCACCTAAGACTCTATGGTTGCCGAGAACTTTCTCTGTAGTACTCTCATAGAACTGGGGAAGGAGGATATTGGGCAAGTTCATGTTTTAAGAATAGCAATATAGGAAGAAATACTGCGCCATTGTCTTCACAGAAGTAGAATTTTCCCAGGGAAATACATTCTTTTTTGATAGGCTAATTAATTTTTTCCCAGCTAAGTGTGTATGTGTTTGTAGTATGTGTGTATGCTTGAACCTGGAGGAAAAATGGAATGCGCTGTTGTGTTTTTATTTACTTAGCTTTCTTTGGTCCTCATCTAGGGTCAGTCTGTACATAGATTTTTATAATTCAGACATTTCCTTTATTGGGTCAGAAAAAGTAAAACCTGTGATTCTGTGATATTATTTGACATTTCCATTGAGCTTCAGGATGGAAATGTGTATAGAGCCTCTGTCTTTGACCTTTTTTTTCTTTCAAAAATCAAGTTAGTTTTCAGATATAAAATATCTTTATATTGACACACTGAAACTCATCAATATTTGAACAATATTCCAAAATGGATGGTGTGTGGGAAGTATTATATTTGGCTTGTGCCTGCCTCTTAAGTATGAGTTTAGGGTGGATTGATTTATTCGGAATCTTAAGTCTAATAGTGGAATTTTGAATGGCTCAGTGTTTGGGGCTCTCTATATAGATTTTTTGCTGCCGAACAGTTTGGTGGCTTCATCTGCTCTGTGCTTCTTTTGAAAGACCTGTGCTCCTTTACTACACCCACGGAGAAGAATTTCTGTTCTTGTCTGACCTGCGGAAGGGTGCGTCAATACCCGGGCAAGAAAAAGCACGTGAGCAGATAACCCGTTTACATGATTCACTTCCAGAAGACCCAAATTCAAAAAGAATTTAACAGGGATGGGTATTATTCAAATTTGTTTCCATTTAGTGTTCTACATAATCATTCTTTTTTTTTTTTAAAGATTTATTTATTTATGCATACAAGCACTGGGGTACAGGCCAGAGGTGTGTGTGTGGGGGTGGTGGTGAGAGGATTCACCACAGA
>JAGFMF010011726.1:6194334-6234574 GCA_019455555.1 Galemys pyrenaicus | reverse complement strand
AAAAAAGATTTATTTATTTATGCATACAAGCACTGGGGTACAGGCCAGAGGAGTGTGTGTGTGTGTGGGGGGGGGGGGTGAGAGGATTCACCACAGAGAGCAGGAAGCAGAACAGGCAGATGGACTGAAGTACACTGCTGAGGGGAGCAGCGGGCGAGGCAGAAGAGGTCTGCCGCGCCATGTGGGGTGGGTCCCCTCCCTGGCCGGCAGCAGGGATCAAACTCGTGCTGCAGTGGCTGCGGTCTGCTTCCTAGTGCGTTGCTTAACCCACTGTGCCACCAGGGAGGCCTCTAATACTGCAATTTTTGAACCTGCTTTTACTAGATATCAGGTGTTCAGTTGACCATCTTTTCATAGATGGCATCAGTATCAAATGGCATAGAAAAGCTATCCCGAATGATGATTGCCTTGTTAATCAACTCCTAAAACTGATCAGGAAAGTTAGGGGATTTGTTAATACCGTAATTAGGAACTACATCTCAAGGCTACCTTTGTTGGATAAGTAGGCTTTGAAAAAGGGGTGATGATAGAGTTGCAACAAATAAATGCATCTTGTTATTTAATTTGTTCTTTCTCTTAACCTATGTTTTTTGCTTCAGTGCAGTGTCTCCAGTTAGCAACTAGAAATATTTCTCTCCTCTGACTGCAGATAAGC
Organism: Galemys pyrenaicus; assembly: GCA_019455555.1. NCBI lineage: Eukaryota > Metazoa > Chordata > Mammalia > Eulipotyphla > Talpidae > Galemys > Galemys pyrenaicus. The sequence continues at coordinate 6,233,919 of JAGFMF010011726.1, read as the reverse complement.
ATAATTGACAGCTTGGATCCCTTTGTTATTTTTTTTCATCTTGGAGAAACTGGCCATATGGTTTTGAGGCTATTAAAAGAAATGTAGAGCGAAACCATTCAATATGATTTTTGAGTTTTTCAAATCAATTCATTTGCTCTAAATAAGAATCTGCCTTCGTTATGCCATCACATTTAATCAAGATGGACAACACGAGTATTTCAGAAATAATTGGTTTATCAGTAGTCTGGACCAAAACATTTACTGTTTAAGTGAAAGAAAAATACATATTAAATGACTCTGCTGGGAAATTCTGTTTAGTTATTAAAATATCCATGGCCATATTAACTTGAAAAGAATTATATTTGATGAGTAGATGACACATGTAAATAATAAGAAAGAATGGTATGATTTTTGTTGTTATAATTCATTAAAAACTCCACATATTTAATGAAGGATGTTAAACTTCAATATGGGGTTGGAATTTAAGAATTTCAAGAACAACAGAACACTGTGTCACTCCCCCCACAAAGCTCGGCTCTATGTGTGTCTGGAGAGCAAACCAAAGGCATGTGGGTAATTTCCGTGTTCTTGTTTCTGCGTGGACGAGGTGTCTCCTTTCTTTGCCTAATTCTTCTGAGTTCCGTAAGACGTGGTAACTGTTATTTCTCTTGCGATGTCTTCTATTTTGTTACCATAGCTCTGTCTCCCTCACTTCTTCAGCTGAATTATACTCACCCCAGTCGTTAATCTAGTGTATAAACATCACAGAGTTTACCTCTTCCCCCAACTCAGGCCAGAGCTCTCCCAAGGACCCGGAGTAGCATAGCTCCTGTTGGTGACGCTAAAGCTCAGCAGGGGTCCAGAGTCTTAGTGGATATTTATTGCATGAAAGCGTCTCCTGTTTTGCTTTGGGCCACCATTTTGTCTCCTGAGCCTCTTTTTCTTTTTGCATCTGTATATTGTCCTGTGCTTTATAAGGGACTTTCCTTTCAAGATCTTTCAACACCTTAGCTAAACCTTGGGAAGTGAGGAAAAACGCCACATCCCTGAGCTTACAGACTGATAATTTACCCAATGTCCTCCACTCGGTTTATGGAAGAAATACGATCCAGGGCTTAAGCTTATCTCCTAAGACAGGTGTTTGGTTTTGTGTTTTTGCCTGTACCAAGCATCTGTCAAACTAATTTAAATATTAATAGTATTTCTCACACAGTTCCCACACCAGAGAGATCAGAATGAATCATCACTTACTCATCCGCAGCAATCCTCTGGTCGACTTTGAACTATGCATGAAACCTCAACCACTATGGAAAACTAGATGGAGGTTCCTCAGTCTGTGAAAAATGGAGCTACCATATGACCCAGCAATCCCACTTCTAGGGATCTACCCAAAGGACACAAAAACACTGACTCAAAAGAGCACCTGTACCCCTATGTTTATTGCAGCACTATTTATAATTGTTAAGACTTGGAAACAAGCCAGATGCCCCAAAATAGATGATTGGATCAAGAAGATGTGGTACATATACATGATGGAATACTATTCAGCAATCAAAAAAGATAAGCTAGAGTCATTTGTAGAAACATGGATGGAGCTAGGAGTGATGATGCTCAGCAAAATAAGTCAGAAGGCAAAAGAAAAATATCGGGTGGTCTCACTTCTAGGAGGAATATAAGGGAACCAAAAAAGGGACTAAGGAAAAGAATAGTAACAATAAAAAAAATCACAACACAACAAAAACAAAAGACAAAGACAAATAAGAGGCACTTTGTGTGTGGAGGGGAGGGTGAGGGACTGGGATGAGGGCAGAAAGAACGCAAGGGACTGAGGTGACGGTGAACGGGTGAAATGGTGGTGGGAACTCCATGGGGACCACAGTTAATGTCAAGTATGTATAAAGAAAGGGTAAAAAAAATCTCAGGGAGGCATCAGGCCTGATCTCTCTCTGCAGCACCCGAGGCTCCCAAAAGGCAACTTGAGATGAGGAGGAATCGCCTCTGAACCCTGAGTTCTCTGGCTCTGTGTACAGCCTTGACCAGAGTAGGGTTCATAGCAAAAAGTACATCGCAGTGTCGTGCATTTCTTTTTCTGGTGGCAGGACTTTAGAGTCATATTTGCCCTAAAGTGAGTCACTAAAATATGATGAATGGATAATCTCCATTTCATAAATTGGGGTGCTGTGACCCAGGCAGAACCCTCTACAGAAGAGAGAAGTGTTTGGGCCTGTCACTGCAGCAGGTCTGAAATCACCAATCTGCCCTGCCTTTTGGGGTGCTGAGGCGACTGATGGTTCAAGGCTGAAGACTGATGTATTTCCAATGAACGAACTCCCAGGCACCTCTTAAGAAATAGAGCAAGGACTCCATGTGTGATTCATACATGACTCTGCATACCTGCTTACAATAATTGTGTCATAAAAATTGCTCAGCCCAGAGTTGCTATGCTGCAGTGTTTAGCAGCTTGCTTCCAATATTGCATTTACAAAAATTACATATTTCATATAATCAGGCCTGTCTCTTACTTAATCATCCCACACATCATATAAATCTCTAAAATGGACAGGTCTATAAATCACTAGCATTTTTCATTTACCACTTATTCTAAGCCAGGCAGTTTCTTATTTAAATTGCCATACGAATAAATCTAATAATCCTTACTCACTTACATCATCTCAAACTTTAAATCTTATTCTGACTGAGGTCATAAGTGAAATCAGTATTGAGGGCAAAACTAGCAGCTGTAACAACTATAATAGCTTGCCAAATTATATTAAAGGGTCCAAATAACATTTAAAAAATGAGGAAGAATTGAATTACATTATTAAAGTGTGATCTGCTGAATCAGGCAAATTCGGGGCCTAAACGGAGGTCTGCGTGGGGTGTAGCTTCTGTGTGGGAGTTTGTGCCAATTGGAAAAGTGAGACACTTACTTAAACACTGTGCACACCTCGATTAACATCTAGGTCAGAGGTTCTGAACTTGACACTATGGCATTTTCAGGGGGACAAATCTTAGCTGTGGGGGCTGTCTTGTACTCAGTAGGAGGTTTATAGCCTCTCTGGCCTCTCCCCAGTAGATGAAAGTACAACTCTTACCCCTAGCTGTCACATCCAAGAATGTCTCCACCCATGGCCAAATGCCCCCGGGAGAAAAACCAACTCTCTGTTGATGAATCCAGGTCTGGCTGATCAGACAGTCTTGAATACAAACTGTCCTAGGGGCATCCAGGGATGTTCAGACTCTGGGTCTCAGAGGGAGACTTGTTCCATGCTGTTTCCCTTTTCCCTTAACATTAGTGCCACCAACTTTCGTGGATTTTGTCCAGTGAGGTAATCTGATGAATCGAAGTGTGGGTAGGGAAGAAAAAAAAACAAGGAGACTGTGGAGAACATTCAGAGGACAAGACAACCGTCTGTTTTCAGGGAGAACATCTCCTGTGCTGGGGACAGATCCTTTCTCCACCAAATGAGTACCATCTCCATTTTTCATGAGCACGCAAGGGCACCACGGGCCTGGCACTCATAGCAGCTCTGTCACTCTGGCTGTAGGATAACAATTATTTTGTTTCCTTCTAGAATGGTTCAGAGAGGTCATGTGCTCTTGTAGTGATCTAAGGAACATGGTGAATGTTTGTAAAGGGGACTTTCGAATCTCAATAATTGAATTGCGGGCAACTTAGCATTATCAGGCATGTACAAATGCTGAGAATGAGGAATCTGGTTTCCTCTCTTTTTATGGTTGGCAGATTGTATCTTATGATAGCTGGCAGAGACGCCAATAGTTCATTTTTGAGCAGTGGAAGGAGCTGGCTGCAATTAGTTTTCCCAGAAAGATTCTGCCAGGTCTTTGACAGACTAAGGAGTTATTCCCCATATAAATCATTCTTGCACTGCCATCTTAAATGCATATGCTTTTCTAGAAGGGCATCCATCCTGTATCACCCAAACCTAAATAAAGCAAATAGCGCCATTACAATTTGGAGAAGAAACTCACTGGCAGCTCGATGGAACAGAATGGTGGGGGGAGGTACTTGTAATTATGGGTTGGCAGTGCTTCATGCCTAGTTAATGGGGATGGTGATATCATTTATATTGAGGACCAAAAAGACAGAACCAGGAAACTATATCAGAATGAAATTTGTTGTGTCCTGGAACTTTCCTTCTGGCCACCACTGAGAATTAGCAATGTCATTCCATTGTCTTAAGCCTATGGTGACTTCTGAGTCATTGAGTTGTCAAGTTGATTCACTTTGTGTAGGAAAGAAGTTATTAATCCAGCTCAATTGTACCTGGGGTTTTTAAAAAAGATTTATTTATGCGCACAAGAACTGGGGTACAGACCAGAGGTATGGGGGGGGGGTGAGAGGATTCAACAGAGACAGAGTGAGGAACAGAACAGGTAGATGGACTGATACACTGCTGACGGGAGCAGCAGGCGAAGAAGAAGAGGTCTGCTGTGCCATGTGGGTCCCCTCCCTGGTCAGGAATCGAACTCGTGCTGCAGTGGTTGCACATGTGTCGTAGTGTGGCGCTTAACCCCTTGCGCCACCAGAGAGGCCCTGTACCTGGAATTTTTGGAAACTCATTCCATCTTTGCCCTTTATAGTCTGTATAAAATATTTTCATTCATTTTTAAAGATTTATTTACTTATGCATATAAGAGCTGGGTTACAGGCCAGAGTTGTGGAGGTGAGAGGAATCACCTGAGACAGAGTGGGGAGCAGAACAGGCAGATGGACTGAAGTACACTGCCGGGGATTGAACTCGTACTGCTGTGCCGTGGTTTTTTCACAGTGCGTCGCTCAACCCGCTGCGCCAACAGGGAGGGCCCTCATTGATGTTTTTTAAAGATGACTTTATTGCTCAGCTACTTTGTTTAGTCATCCTATGGAAGATAAACTATACCTTCTGGTGCTGTCCCACTTAATTAAAATGCTCCAGGATGTTTTAAGATGGAAGCATTACTTCAAAAGCAAAGAGTATAAATCTCCCCCATGGGCAATTTCCCACATGTCCCTAAGGAGATAAAGACAGAACAAGAGAAAGGGAATATCAGGTGCCTTCTTGTTATAATTGGCCCCATTGCCACGGTCAAGTCTTTCAATCACTCTCTGCTAACAGTGAATGTTTGGCAATACTTGGCACTAGGCTTTTGGAGTGATTCCTACTTCGTCGTGAGGTATGCTAAAGTGTTTTTGCAGGTTCCAGTTCTTATATCCTGTGACTCCAGGGACAGAGGAAGAAATGGAGAGACAAGGCTTCTTCGCTTCTAATTAACAGTGTCTGTGGGTTTTGCTCATGCGCAGGGTCACAAACCCCTCATCCAGGGAAGGTTCCATGTCAACAGTGTGGGAGTAGTATGGTTTGTTTATGAAAACTCTTTCTTAAAATAAACTTCCAACTCTAAAGTCACTGCTTGTTTAGGAAAGCATCAGCTACTTTCAAACCTGTGTAAAGTCTCTTATTAGGGAAGATGAGTGAGTCAATGTCCATTTCACTGAAAGACCACTTTGAATCTTGCATCAAAATATTTTGTACTTTTGATGACCCCTTTTGTTCTAGGAGAGCTAAATGTTACTCTCCTAGGCCAACCGTGACCTGTTTTTCTCTCATTGCTGCCTGATGGGATATTTATGCTCTGAAGTTGGTTATCCGAACCAGCGTGGAGGATGACACCCACCAGTTCTCATTCCAGAGGCCCACAGAATGTGTCGAGCTGACAAAGAGACGACAGGACCACACTGATTGCTCTTGGGGCAGAGTCTATATCTTTTTTGTTACCCATGCCTAGTCCAGTACCCGAGACATAGGAAAGCAATAATGACTTTTATTACATATACCAGGGCCTCCCTGGTGGCGCAACAGGTTAGGCACTGCACTGTGAAGCATCTGCAGCCACTGCAGCGCGAGTTCAATCCCCAACCATGGAGGTGACTCACATGGTGCAGCAGCCCTCTCCTGCCTCTCCTGCTGCTCCCCTAGCAGTAGTGTGTTTCAGTTGATCTGTCTATTCTGTTCTCCACTCTGTCTTACCTCCCCCCACATTTGGCCTGTGCCCCAGCTGATCTGTCTATTCTGTTCTCCGCTCTGTCTTACCTCCCCCCACATTTGGCCTGTGCCCCAGTTCTTGTATGCATAAATAAAGCTTTTTAAAAAAGTATCACTACATGCTATGCACACTGCTAAGCACTTTACATATATGTATATATATGTGTGTGTATATATGTATATATGTATATGTCATTTCAATCTCTTAGCAGCTCCGTGGGTCCTGAGCTGGTTACTGGCCTCTTTGCTCACAGGTCTGTCCTCGGGTGCCGAGGGAGTGCGCTTCTTGATGCATCTGATCTCTGGTTGTCTTGCCATCCTATCTGGCTTCTCAGCTCTTCCACCACCATGGTCACCGATCCCGCATATTAAGTTCTCTCTTTGAGATGCTTGGAGTGGTGGAACCTGACTGGCAGAGCTAAGTATGTGGACCCACGTTCTGCCTGTGACAAAACAGACTTGGAGGCATGAGGAAACACGTCTAAATCTGGTCTTTCAGACCATGCTTCTTAATCATGACATAACCCTGCCTCATTATACAAATAGAAAGTGATGAATGAACGAAGCAACTCTTGAATTTGGCTCATGGGCCTACGAAAACATGTTCTACCTGCAACACTTCTAGCTGTGTTTGAAGAACTCTGTTTTGGCCCTGCTTATTTATTCTTTAGCAAATTGTGTGACTTTGGAGATATTCCTTAACCATAAGTGCGTAGGTCATCTCACAAAATGAGTCTAACACAAAATAAAAGGCAAATAGGAGGTGAGACTTAGCAATTTGGCTTCTTGCAAGAAATCACACCCTGCTGGATGGATCTTAATTGTGCCATAAAGTGTACCTATGGGCCTTTGTAAGGGGTGTGGCTTATCTCATTTTGCATCAACCACAGGTTGGACAAATATTTCTGAATGCCCACCACTGTCAAGCACCGTTCTAGGTGTCTTTGGATTTAGCTGTGAACAAAACAGACAAAAAACACTGCCTTCAGCAGACCTCTCCTGCCTCGCCCGCTGCTCCCCTAGCGGTGTATTTTAGTCAGTCACCTGTTCTGCTTCCTACTCTGTCTCTGGTGAATCCTCTCACCCCCTGCACCTCTGGCCTGCATCGCAGCTCTTGTGTACATAAATAAATAAATCTTAAAAAAAAAAACCCTGCCTTCAAATAGTCTACTTTCTGTTTTGTTTTGCTTTGAACACCCAAAGGTAGTGTCACTATTCTTTAGAAATTTCAATGTTGAGGTGGTCTTAGATATCAATTGCACCCAAAAAAGTGTCATATGGTTGCTAGCCAAGAGCATTTTTTCTAAAGAGTGTAAGAACCAGATGATACCACACATTCTGTAGGGGGGAAGAGCGTGGACTGCTTGTCGCCTGCCCTCAAACTGTCTAGATTGAAGTATCTGTGGCAGCACTTAGTGGCTGTGCCTCTTCCGGCAAGTCATTTGGCTTCTCTAGAACTCAGCTTCTTCGTCTGTAAAATGGAGATGGCAATGCTCGGGGTTACTGAGAGGATTTAAAGAGAATATAGTCTCCCTAAAAGACTCCCCTCAGCAGTGTATTTCAGTCGATCTGCCTGTTCTGCTCCCCGTTCTGACTCTGGTGAATCCTCTCACCTCCCTTGACTCTGGCCTGTACCCCAGCTCTTGTGTGCATAAATAAGTAAATCTTTGAAAGGAAGGAAGGAAGGAAGAAATAAAAGAAAGAAAGAAATGTCCCTTCTTTCTTTCTTGTAACTCTATGCTAAATAATTCCCCCTTTGTGGTATTGACAGCCTTGAATATACCTGTTTATGGGACTAAGCATTTGGGACACTGCCAATGGGCTTTTATTGTAGTTTAACTCAGGCCAGAGAACTTTTAATCCACTATCTACAGTGTACAACTGGATCATAACAGAGCTGTGGGGACAGGCATATACTGAGGGAATAGTAAGGGGGGAGTCTAGTTTAGTCAGGATTTACATGGAGCCAGTTGTCTTTAGCTGCCTTTGTAGTCTCTATTTGCAGATATTTATTTCACTAGGACTCACCCCAATTTGTCAGTCATGTATTCAGCAATTAATACCTGCTGAGTCTCCAGGCACTTCACTGGGTTTTTGTGGGTACAGTCATGAGCAAACAGGCCAGATTCCTGCCTTTTCCAGAATATGAGATGTTGGATAATACAACAGGTTGTATGAAGGAATGTTCTCTTAAAAAGTATAATTTCCTCAGGCCTCCCTGGTGGCACAGCAGGTTGAGCACCACACTGTGAAGCATTTGCGGTACAGCAGCATGAGTTCGATCCCCAGCCAGGGAGGGGACCTATATGGCGCCCCAGACTGCTCCTGCCTCACCCGCTGCTCCCCTCAGCAGTGCATTTCAGTGGATCTGCCTGTTCTGCTCCCCGCTGTGTCTGGCGAATACTCCTACCTCCCACAGCTCTGGCCTGTACCCAGCTCTTGTTTGTGTAAATAAAGTATTTTTTTTTTTTAAAGAAGTGTAATTTCCTCCACCCCCAGTTGGTTTATGGCCAGACCCAGTGGGGGTGTGGAGAGATCACTCAACTGTAAGAAGTCTAGAGAGACAACTCATCACAAGAGGGAGCTTAGCAAAGCATCACATCAATGGAGTTTCAGGGTCCTCAGAGGTACTTTTTTCTTGGAAGCAGCTAGGGCGGGTATTGTGCCCTGACGTTGCCCTCCAGGTGTGACGAGAACTGGGGTGATTGTCAGAGACCACTGCATTCCCAGTGGTGAGGAAGCAGCTGCTGAAGCCAGATTAGTGCTGATGGTGTAGGGAGAGGCATCCCTTGTGCACCGGAATCCAATAGGACACATTAATCTCCTTGGAGGACAAATGAAATTAATCCTCTCTCCAGATGGCAGCAAAGTGACAAGAGTGTGGAGATTAAAAGAGATAGTGAGGTTATAGGGGTGACAGCACCATCAATCCGGTTAGGAAACCTAGCATGGTTGTCTCACCAAAGGCACATGGCACCCCCTCATCTTTGCAAGTCTGATGGACTTGGGGTCCTGGCGAACAGCCCGTTCTTGTAGTTAAGTCTTTTCAATTTAAATAGAATTTCTATTTGTAAGGAACTATTTTAATTCTTCTGTTAAATACTATTTTTTATAAAGATTTATTTATGCATACGAGAACTGGGGTACAGGCCAGAAGTGTGGGGGTGAGAGGACTCACCTGAAAGAGTGGGGAGCAGAACAGGCAGATGGACTGAAACACACTGCTGAGGGGAGCAGCGGGTGAGGCAGGAGAGGTCTGCTGCGCCATGTGGGTCCGCTCCACCAGAAAGGGTCATGTGAAATGCTATTTATATGTTGATCTCTATGTGTCAAACTCTTCCTTGGTGTTACCATTTGTATTTGGCTTTAAACATTTTTTATTAATGCTTTCAAAATGCGGCATGACTGTTGGGTTCCTAGGGCTGCAGTTGCTGAGTCAGAGAGGAGCATCAGGAAGTTTTCTGGGAGCACTGCAGTACTCCTGTGGGGAAAAGAAGGAAGCAGGATGGGGCCAGGAGATGCTGAGCTGCAAGGCTGCACAATGTTGCACTCAATGGATACTGTGGCAGTTCTGAGCGGGGCTAGCCCTCCTGAGTTGTTTGTGTGAAAGGATTGGGTCCTTATACCCCAGTCCTTGGGCATGGATGCAAGCTGCCCCAAAGAGTGTGACCTTGGACAAGGTTGCGTGGGTTCCTCAGCTGAGGCAACTCGAAGCTTTCAGGGGCGAGGCAGGCTGACTTTCCCTGGGGAATAAAACTTCCAGTCCTGAAATAGAATTCTGGGCGCCAACAACACAGCATACTTGAAACCCAATTAACAGAAACCTTTAGGATAATCTGCACTTTTGAAACTCTTGCTTTTAAAAAAAAAAATTATTTATGCATACAGAGATGGGGTACAGGCCAGAGTCGTGGGGGTGAGAGGATTCACCAGAGACAGAGTGGGGGACAGAACAGGCAGATGGACTGAAACACACTGCTGAGGGGAGCAGCAGGCAAGGCAGGAGAGGTCTGCTGCGCCATGTGGGTCCCCTCCCTCGCCGGGGATCGAACTCACGCTGCTGTGCTGCAGACACTTCATAGTGCAGCAGCGTTCAACCTGTGACTTCATTATCATTTCACCCAGATGCATCCTTAGACATCCTTCGTTTCTTAGTAGCATTGACTGTGAGTTCTCAATCTTTCTCAGCACTTTGCTTCTCTTCCTGATATTCTAATTCTTCTCTCTCTTTCTACATTTTCTTTCCTATCCAAAACTATGGTCCTGTCTCCCCAACATAATTCTTCTACCTCTCTTTTCAGCCACTTCTACCTTGGTGGTCTCAGTCGTGTCTGTGGCTTCAAGGATCATCCCCACAAGAAAGGATCCGAACCCACGTGGATGTCCTCCATCTCTCCTCTGAGCTGTAATTCCTTTCTGAGCCCCAGTCATCCATCCGCTTCAGATCCAGCATGCCTCAAGTCAGACAAGTCTTGTCTCTTAAATCAATTTTCCTTCCTGACTTCTCTGTCTTCCCATGGGGCTGTTTCCTCAAGTTATGCTTGAGGCCTCACATTTACTTTGAGCCCATCGTGTACCTCCTTTTCCATCTTAGTGTCACCAAACCTTGTAAGTTCACCAGCCTGAAATCTCTGCCTTTTTAATTCCATTTACACAATTGATATTTGTGCAAGGAATTATCTTATCATGTCTGTACTACTACAGTAATAAAGATAGCAACAGTATAACTTTGGAGACTTTCCTTCTGTTTATGTAATATTTAAAAAGTGCCTGATAGGGCCTCCCTTGTGGCTCAGGGGTTGAGCGCTGCACTATGAAGCATCTGGAGCCACTGGAGCATGAGTTCGATCCCCGGCCAGGGAGGGACCCACATGGCGCAGCAGACCTCTCCTGCCTCGCCCGCTGCTCCCCTCGGCAGCCTGTTCTGCTCCCCACTCTGTCTCTGGTAAGTCCTCTCACCTCCCACACCTCTGGCCTGTACCCCAGCTCTTGTGTGCATAAATAAATAAAATCTTAAAAAAAAAAAAAGGAAAAAGAAAACTAAACTGAACATAGAATTGAGGCTACCAAAGGGGAGGGTTTGGGGAGGGGAAAGGAGCAAGTAAGTTTGGGGGGAACACAACTGACTACAGGTATCTTGGTGGCGAGTGAGGTGTGGTGACAGCACCCGGGGGAGGAGACCCTACCCTTCTAATGTACAAACATTGGTGTAAACCAATATTATCTCAAAAAAAAAAAATCACTGGCACTGAGCTAAGCATTGATTATAACCTTAACACATTTGTTGTTCATGGCAACTCCATGAGGTGGGTGCTATTAGAGGCCTCGTCCACAGAAGAGAGAACTGAGAACGAGGCTAGCAGCAGTCATGATGCCACAAAGCTAGGAAGTGGTAGCACTGGGAGGATGAAGCCCAGTCGCTTGGCTCTTGAGCTGGTGCTCTTAACCATTAAACTAATTGCCCCAGGTTGGTACCTGACTGCTGGGGATATTACCTTCTTCATCATCATCATCATTCTTTTTTTTTTTAAAGATTTATTTATTTATGTATACAAGCACTGGGGTACAGGCCAGAGTCATGGGAGGTGAGACGATTCACCAGAGACAGAGTGGGGAGCAGAACAGGCAGACTGACTGAAACACACTGCTGAGGGGAGCAGCGGGTGAGGCAGGAGAGGTCTGCTACGCCATGTGGGTCCCCTCCCCGGCTGGCATCAGGGATCAAACTCATGCTGCAGTGGCTGCGGTCTGCTTCCTAGTGTGTTGCTTAACTCACTGTGCCACCAGGGAGGCCCCAGTCATTACTCACTGCCTCTTATCTTGTGTGTCATTTGGGGTGTGTTTCTCTTATTTCACCAAGTTGACCGAAACCTCTCTGAGGGTGGAGATTAGTCTTTGAACTTCATTTTAAGTAGCAGGAATTTGGTGACATTCATTGAACTTTTGGAAACAGCATGTCAATAGCCACTGAATGAGCCTCTCAGATATCAAATGTGCAGCTGAGTCTCTCTGTTGCCATGATCTATTTAAAATGGAAAGTAGATTTACTTAATTCTCTGTTCAAATGCTTACCTGTAAAATCCAAAATTCTTACCATGCAAGACTGCACCATCGGATTCCTTTCTCACTGTGGGGCTCAGCTCCTCACCCTCCTACCTCCCCTTCTGGGCCTCTGGCGTGAACTGATAGGCTCCTGCACTGCCCCCTCCCCAGTCCTCCTACTTGTTCCGCCCACAGATCTGCCTACCACTTCCTCTCTGGCTTCATCCAGTTCAAATGCTCAGTCTTCCACCCAAAATATCAGAACCCTCCAGGCCGTCGGTACTTCTTCCTTTTGCTCTGTTGTTACTCATGTTTTCTATGAGTGTTGATTTCTGCTTAACAATATTTTGGATATTTTAATATTTATTTTCTGTCTTCCCTTTTACAACATAAGGGTGCCACTCTCTGTCTTGTTTTATGTGTTATCCCGGGGCCTAGAACAGTGCCTGGCACATAGCAAGCCCTAACAAAGTATCTGTTCAAAGAAAGAATAGGGGACAGCAGGGTGTATAAAAGTACTATCTTCCACTCCACTTAGGCCTCTTCTTCCTTTAGCCAGCAGGGGGCTCTTCTACTCTCTCAAGAATGCAGAAGAGTCTACAAGTACCTTCTAAGTTTACCTGGAATTCTACCGCCTCATGAAACTAGAAATGCCCACCTAGATAGGATTTTGCCAGCCCAGCCAAATATTGAACTTTGTGTTAGCAAACAGGTTTTGCTTTCTTATAGGAGGTTCTTCAAGAATTTCTTTGTTTGTTTTGGGTTTTGAAATGTGTAAAGTTTGCAGTGAGAAACTCCACTTTTTTATTATTCACTTACAAGGGCACATTTTCATAAAGAAAATATATGGAACCAGTGGGCCAAGAGCACAGCAGTAATATAAGTTTATGCACATACTTAAGTCTCACATTTTAAAGTCTGACTAAATGAAACCAATCAATTATAACACATGCTTACATCCTTTTGCAAGGGAGAAGCTGCTCTCTGTTTTTTTTTCTGACTACCATCTCCCCAACAACCTGGCAGTATATCTTGTTGGGAACAGATGTCAGGAATCTATTGGAAAATGGAACATCTTTTGGAAAATAAATCTTCCCCTATTTAATATAGGGTGGTTTCTATCAATTTAAAAATTGAAAAATCCCTTCACTGGAAGTCATCGCTAATGCACTTGAATGGGCTTATTGTCTTCTGTCCATTTCCTTTAGAGTCGATTCTGGCAGGAGTGCCCACTTCACTGCCAAGACAAAAAGAACTATATATTATGGTGTGTGCCCTGCCAACACAAAGTAAAACTAGCCTGGCAACCCTTAGCCATTGTTGGGAAGGCCCAGGTACAGTCGTAAGGATATTAATAAGGCTGATACTCTATTACTCATGTCTGTTTCTGTACAATCGGTCCTTAATTTTGTACACAAGAAGATTTCCTTCGCCAGGCAGTAGTTTCCTGGAAAAACCACAGTAACCTTCTGTAAATGAACCAGAGTAAATGGAGTCTTGTAGCAGAAGAAGCAAAGAACTCATGGAAATGGATAGCTTATTTGATGGAAAAGACGACCTATCAGGGTAATTTTTTTTTTTTTTTACAAACAGAATCCCTTGTTGCAAACTTCAGTTTCTAAACTGCAAACCAATGCCAGCCCAAATCTTTGTTTTTCTTCTTTCTGGAAAAGAGCATGATTGAAGCTGCTGACTCAATGAACCCTCTGACCTGGAAGGCCTAAGGTAGCAGGAGAAGGTGTGTGTTGCATCTGATGACCTAACTCAGCAACTATTGTTGAAAGGCATCCCTTGGAATGGAGTGCTCTGGATCTAGCTTTGATAAAATAAAATGATCTCTTTATCAGCTGATAGTGCTTGTGCCGTATGGGTGGGCTCCTTACCAGGAAGGTAATGTGTGTAGACAGCGACTATATCAACAAAATCGACATTTCTGCCCTCGGAGATCTCAGGAAGCCGTGAATATGGAATAGGCATGCTTGAGAGAGTCTTATGATCACTGAAAGAATGATGTTAACGACTGTGATCCAGGCTCATTTGTTTCTGGAGAGTATTGATCCCATTGGAAAGAAAACAAAACTGACATTGGGTTGAAGTTTGGGTAGATCTGTCTCCAGAGAGTATATCCAAGCCAAAGGTACTACCTCACAAATTAGATCTTGGGGAAGGTGGAAGGTCAGTGTATTTTTAATCAGTATTAAAGGACAGCTTATTCATTCCAAGGTGTTCACTGAGTACCCACCAGACGTAAGGTGCAGTGCGAGGGGCCCCAAGTTGCTTATGATCAGAAGAGAATATACGTACACGTACAGTGCTAGAAGAAAATTAATGTGGGGTCGGGGGGGTGGGATACATGTAAAATGTTGAGGGAGTTTATATGTAGGTAGATGACACCTAGATGAGAGCCTGGTGAAAGTTCCAGTAGCATGTGGATCTTGTAGAGCAAATAGGACTTGGCCTTTTTTTTTCTTTTTTTAAAGCTGATTTTTAATTTTTTTAAAGATTATTAATTTACACACACAAGACCTGGGTTGCAGTCCAGGTATGGGGCCTAAGAGGATCCACCAGAGACAGAGTGGGGAGCAGAACAGGCAGATCAACTGAAACACACTGCCGAGGGGAGCAGCGGGTGAGGCAGGAGAGGTCTGCTGCGCCAATCCCCTCCCTGACCGGGGATCGAACTCGCGCTGCAGTGCTACAAATGCTTCAGTGTAGTGCTCAACCCGCTGCGCCTCCGGGGAGTTCCCGTTGTTTTTTTTTTCTTCCCAGAGCATTTTGCTACTGTTCACTACTGACAGGTGTCCTTAGTGATTGGTATTTTCAATAAGTCAAGCTGTTACCGCTTGTCAGCATAACGTTGCCTCAGTTGTCCTTCCAAACCATACGGCTTTCTACCTATTTCCTGTATTTGGAAGACCAGCAGAGTCCTCCTAAGCTACTAGGTGGAAAAGAGAAGTAACCAACTCTGCTGACTACCCAGAGACCTTAGACACAGCCAGACATGCTTATCAGGGCACGTTATTATCATCATTTATGGGAATATCTCCTCACTTTCATTGTCCCTCAGTTGGGCTGCAATAGGTGACTGCCACACTTGAATTCGTCCAGAACTGGTTTCCCAGACATAGAGTCATGGGTGAACTGGATTTGCTGCTTGGTGAGCCTGAAGCCACCATTCCTACATACCTTTGCCGAGGACCCTTTCCCGCCCGCCTCGGCTCTCCTCTTGGCCAGGCCTGTCTCTCACATCAGGATCATTTTTTGTGTGTGTTTGTTTTTTTTCCTTATTTATATATATTTGACATCAATTGTGGCCCCCATGGAGTTCCCACCACCATTTCACCAGTGCACCATCACCTCAGTCCCTTGTGTTCTTTGTGCCTTCAACCCCATTCCCTCCCCACCCCAGCACACAAAATGTTTCTGATTTGTCCTTGTCTTTTTGTTTTTGTTGTGTTTTTTTTTTCATTGTTACTATTCTTTTCCTTGGTCTCTTATTTGGTTCCCTTATATTCCTCCTAGGAGTGAAACCATCCAGTATTTTTCTTTTGCCTTCTGACTTATGTCGCTGAGCATCATCCCTTCTAGCTGCATCCATGTTTCTATGAATGACTCTAGCTTATCTTTTTTGATTGCTGAATAGTATTCCATCATGTATATGTACTGCATCTCCTTGATCTAGTCTTATATTTTTGGGCATTTGGGTTGTTTCCAGGTCTTACTAATTATAAATAGTGCTGCAATAAACATAGGGGTACAGGTGCTGTTTTGGATCGGTGTTTTTGTGTCCTTTGGGTAGCTCCCCAGGAGCAGTATTACTGGGTCATATGGTAGCTCTATTTTTAGTAGACTGAGGAACCTCCATATGGCTTTCCATAGTGGTTGGATTAACTTGCATTTCCCCAGCAGAGTAGAGTTCCTTAGTAGAGTTCCTTTTCCTCCACATCCTTGCCAACCTTTGTTGTTGCTATTTTTTTTTGGTATGTGCCATTCTCACTGGTGTGAGGTGGTATCTCATAGTGATTTTGATTTGCATTTCTCTGATGACAAGAGATGTTGAGCATTTTTTCATATGCCTGTTGGCCATTTGCATTTCCTCTTTGGAGAAATGTCTTTTTAGCTCTTCTGCCCATTTGTTGACTAGATTGTTTAATTTGTTTTTATTTAATCTGGTCAGCTCTTTGTAGATCTTTGTGATAAGTCCCTTGTCAGTAGTGTTGTGTGCAAAGATTTTCTCCCAGTCTGTGGGTGTCGCTTTGTTTTGGTTAGTGTGTCTTTTGCTGGACAAAAGCTTTTAAGTTTGATGCAGTCCCAGCTGTTTATCTTTTCCTTCACTATCTTTGTTTTGGGTGCTGTGTCTTTGAATCCATCAGGATCATTTCTAACTATCAGTTTCTGCCTAGGCTAAAACTGTTGCCACTTTTCAGATGTGTACAAAGAAATGTGGCTAACACCCTGTATTTCCTTAGACTCAGCTAATTATGAATTTAGAACCTTGGAAACAATTACTAAACATTCTTCAAAAGAAATTAATGTCTAGGTTGCTTTTAGTTATCTGTGAGCACATTAAATGCTGCCTCTGCTGAAGGGCATAAAATCCATATTTTTTATAAAAAAATGGGTCTCACCCAAATTTAATTACCCTTAAAGCATTTCGGACCTCAGATGAAAGATGCTAGTGCAGTGTAAAGTCCAAATATTATTTATTTCCCTAGTCATCAACATTAGTTTGGTTTCTCCTTTCTTAAAATCTATTTATCATGTGTGTAAATATAGTATTTGGGGAGCTTCCTGTATTAGATCATCTCCCTTCCTTTCATGCCCTTGACAGTCATTGTACTTTCCTGGTGGAGCTTGCTGAGACATTAATGCAGTGGCCTCTCCTGTTTTTGTATAGTTGGAAGATCTTTAATGCTACTAATTGCTCTTGAGATGAGACCTGATAATTTTTTTTTTTCCTGCTGTTTTTGTCCTATGTAGGATGCTCTCTCTTTTCTTACCAGGGTGTCTGGGTTTTTTTCTTGATGTCCTTATTAATTCACAAACTTCTGCTTTTGTCTCCTAGGGTGCTGGACACAGTGCTAGGTTAGGTTCTGGGGCTGCCGAGCAACTTCTGGGTACTTAATCTTTGAAATCCAGCTCATACTGTATCTCCTCTGAGAGCTTACATCTGCTGTGTTGTCGCCCACTCACCCCTCGTGTGTTTGGCAGCAGATGCTGAGACAGCTCCCATGAACCTGTCACCTGGTATTCATGCCCTTCTGTAATTCCTTCCCTTGAGTGTGGGAAGAAATGGTGACTACCCTAGTCAATAAAATATGGCATAGTTGATGAGATGTCACGTCCTCAGTCACATGACATAGGCTGTGATGTCTGCCTTACTGAGAGTCTCTTCTCTGATGGCTTGAAGAAGCTAGCCATCAAGCAGGGGAGGCTCGTAGGCGAGGCCTGAGGGGTCTCTGGCTGACAACAGAGGTGCTTACCGACACCGAACAAAGACCTGGACGCTGACCCCAGCCATGTCCCTTGGAAGCAGTTCTTCCCCTAGTTGGGGATGCACCCCTGCTAATATCGTTTTTTAAAAAAAGGATTTATTTATTTATGCATATAAGAACTGGGAGACAGGCCAGAGGTGTGTGGGTGGGTGGCGTAGTGAGAGGATTCACCAGAGACAGAGTAGGGAAAGAACAAGCAGATCGACTGAAACAGACTGCTGAGGGGAGCAGTGGGCGAGGCAGAAAGGTATACTGTGCCATGTGGGTGAACCCATGCTAAAGTGGCTGCGGGTGCCTCAAAGTGTGGTGCTTAACCCCTTGCGCCACCAGGAAGGTCCCCGGGTAATATCTTCATTGGAGTCTTATGAAGACCCAACTAAGCCACGCCCACACATCTCATCACAGAAACCGAGATGACAACTGCTAGGTTGAGGTAGTATTATTGTACAACAATAAAAAACTGAGAGAGACAGCTGATTTCTCCTTCCTCTGTACACTCTATATTGTACGTAGCACCATAGTTGTGCTTAGTTTGCATGTTAATCTTTTGTACGTCTCGTTTCTCCATATGCAATAAGGACCATAATGATAACCACTGAAGCCAAGTAGAGTTGTGCACGATATCTCTCAAACGTGCAAAAAGGAAAAAAGCAGCTTTCTTTTATTTTCTCTACGTGTTCTCATCTCAGTCTCAGCCCCTATCCCATGCGTGACTCTGGAAGGAGGAGGAGTTACTCAAACATGCCAGCAAAGCCTAACTCTTCAAATTGTGTCCTGTTGGTTTCATCTCTAGTTGCCAAATTCAAGAATCAGTTCTTTATCAGAGGTGTTTCTTTTTTCTTGAAGTCTTCTTCCAGGGAGGGGTTGGGATCGAGGCCGGAATGGGAAGAGCACAAGGGGCTATGGTGATGGTTCACGGGTGAATTGGTGATGGAAATTCTATGGAGACTACACCTAGACAAGAAAGCGAACATTGTAGGAAAAACAAATAAGTTAAGTAAATAAATAAATACATTTTAAAAAATGCCAAAAAAGGGACCTCCCCTGCAGGCACAGTGAGTTGAGAAACGCACTATGAAACAAAACGCAGCCACTGTAGTACGAGTTCGATCCCTGCCGCTGGCCAGAGAGGTGACCCACATGGTGCGGCAGACCTCTCCTGCCTCCCCCGCTGCTCCCTTTAGCAGTGTATTTCAGTCTAACTGCCTGTTCTACTCCCCACTCTGTCTCTGGTGGATCCTCTTACCCCCTGCACTTCTGGCCTGTACCCCAGTTCTTATATGAATAAATAAATATTTTTTTAAAATGCCAAAAAATGTCTTCTTCCCTCTCTGCTCTAAAATTGTGTCAGGTGCATGAGACTCTTGCACGTGCTCAGGCAGTGGGGAGGGCGGCTGTTTCATGTGCTAGTGCTGCTGACATCTGCCTCTCACTATCCTGTGCAGAACTGCATCTTATTCCTGCTGGCATCTGTAGGGTGCTGAGGTGTTCAGCTCATATGTATAACTCATGGTCTATGTTGGTCTGGTTATAAAAGACCTTTTTTTTTTTTTTTGATTGTTGTCTGTGTTCCACATTGTGAGCCCCACTTTGGCCTGGTTGGTTCTGCAGATACTCTGATTTTCTGCCTATCCTCTACCCAGCACTGGCCTGAAGTATCCATCTGTGGTCTCAGCTGCAGGACAGTTTGGCACCAGTCATGCCAACCCTCGTGCAGTTCTGTTGGGTCTCATGGGCAAGGAGCCCATGGATCATATGAATCTTTCTTGCTACTGGAGAGCTAGGAGAGGCCTGGAAGTCTCTCTGCCTTATCTTGGCAAAGGGCCTTGTGAAATGGCTTTTCCCCACAGTTCCAAAGAAGTGGCACACGTCCCACTTACTGTCAAATTCTCTCTTACCTTCTTTTATAATTTTATTTTCAATTAAGGTCTGAGGAAGAGGCAGTTTTGAGTTTCTGAAAGATTTAGCTCTTATCTTTTTACCTCTTTCTCTCCAAATCGCTCCGTTATCATTGTTTCTCCTGGAAGGGTGCCAGGTCCCTCATTCTGTCCATGGGGAACTCCCCGTCATGTCATTTCCTTCTACTTTCCTTCCTTACCTAGATGGGGCTTACCCTTTCCCTCCCTGGGATATTAAACCTCATGGGTTAGTCTTGCAGATATGTAGCCTGCAGGAAAAGAGATGGCTTAGAATTAAGAACGATGCATTAAAAGTTAGTTAAAAAATATCATAAAAAATTCATGCCATAAAGGATAAGATGAATATATTTTACTCCATTGAAATTAAGAACTTAGGTTCATCAAAAGGTTCCGCAAAGACGTTGAAAAGACAGGTCACACATTGGGAAGAATGTATTTTTTTTAAGATTTATTTATTTATGCATACAAGAACTGGGGTACAGGCCAGAGGTGTGGGGGGTGAGAGGATTCATCAGAGACAGAGTAGGGAGCAAAACAGGCAGATCGACCAAATACACTGCTGAGGGGAGCAGCGGGCGAGGCAGGAGAGGTCCGCTGGGCGATATGGGCCACCTCCTGGATGGGGATCGAGCTCGTGCTGCATGGCTGCAGATGCTTCATAGTGCCGTGCTTAACCCTCTGCGTCACCAGCAAAGCGCCGGGAAGAATGTATTTACTTACAGATGCTGACAAGAGATTAGTATCCGGAGTACACAGAGTGTACCCAAGAAGAGAGAGGGAAAGAAACACCCAATTGAAAATTCGGTACAGGACACAGACAGTAGTTCTACAGAAGAAGCATGCATGGTCAATAAATGTGTAAACAGATGTTTAGTCTTCTGAGAATCAGTGAGATGGAGATTGTAAACACAGTGGGTTACTACTGATATCCACCAAATTAGAAAAAACCTAAAATTTTGATGTTTAGTGTTGGGCACAAGGAAGACTCTGATATATGGGATGCGGAGGCAGATTGGTGCAACCACTCAGGAAAACGAGTTGGCTTTCCCTGAGTAAAGCTGGTCCTCACCCCATAATTCTGCTCCTAGATAGACCCTGGAGAACCTATTCCCCCGGGTACCAGAAGCCAGTTCACAGCAAAGATTTGGGAACCACCGAAGTGACCATCGACACGAGAAGGGCCACATAAATAAGGTGTGCTGTACTCGCACAGCCAGCAGTGACATGAAAGGAGCTACAGTACACAGGTCAACGTGTAGAATCTCAAAAACGGTGTTTTTGAGATAAAGAAAATTGTTGGGCAAAAAAGGGAAAGTCACAAATGAGGGGGTGTGAATTCTTTTGTTAGAAGGTGAAAAACAGGCAATGTTAAGTGATAGTTGTTTAAGTAAAAAAAAATGGAAATTCTAAGTAAAAAAAAATGTTTAAGATGCAGATGTGGAAGGTGGAAGAAAAACAAGGTAGTAAGACATGGTTCAGGGTAAAGATGACTTCTTTATGGGGAAGGAAGGGAAGAGGGAGAGCAACCAGGGATGGGAACCGTAAGTTGCAGAGGTAATGGTAACGTTTCATTTTTTTAACAATGATTTATTTACATATGAAAGAACTGGGGTACAGGCCAGAGGTGTTGGGGGTAAGAGGATTCACCAGAGACAGAGTAGGGAGCAGAACAGGTGATTGACTAAAATACACTGTTGAGGGGAGCAGCGGGTGAGGCAGGAGAGGTCTGCTGTGCCATGTGGGTCCCCTCCCTGGCTGGTGGCAGGGATTGAACTCGTGCTGCAGTGGCTGTGGATATCTTCATAATGCTGTGAGTTAACCTGTTGTGCCACCAGGGAGGCCCCTACCTTTCATTTTTTAAGTCAGAGGTCGGCAGACTTTGCCAGTGTTCCAGGGCCAGAGAGGAACCGTTTTAGGCTTAGCAAGCCACATAATCTCTGCTACAGCTGCTCCATGCTACCATCGTAGTGTGCAAGGCTTTGAAGAACGAGCATGGCCATGTGCCAATAAAGCTTTACTTATGGACGCACATTTGAACTATATGGGGTTTTTACAGATCATGAACTATTATTGTTCTGTAAATCTTTCAGCCATTTAAAAATATAAAAGCCTTAGCCTGGGAGGCATACACAAACTAGCAGAGGACAATCAGTGTTTAATACAAACACTGTGTGTGTGCAAAACCTATCTGTACTTTGCACTCTCTCTCTCCCCTTTTGTTTATGTTTAATATTGTTTATAAAAAGAATGTTAAAAGACTGACTACATTTTTTAAAATCCATACTGTTTTATATTTAACATCTGCTTTGTGCCAAGTATCACAGTAGGGTCTGTGTACATTTTTAATTTGGCAATAGGAATGGAACATTAGTACATTGTGATCCTTTTAGACAATGAAACTAAGCCACATGGGGGTTAAGTCACTGAAACAAGTGCTCATAAGAAATGAGGGCAAGGGCCTCCCTGGTGGCGCAGTGGGTTAAGCAACGCACTATGAAGCAAACCACAGCCACTGCAGCAAGAGTTTGAACCCTGCTGCCGGCCAGGGAGGGGACCCACGTGGCTCAGCAGACCTCTCCTGCCTCGCCCGCTGCTCCCCTCAGCAGTGTACTTCGGTGACCTGCCTGTTCTGCTCCCCGCTCTCTGTGGTGAATCCTCTTACCCCCAACACCTCTGGCCTGTACCCCAGTGCTTGTATGCATAAATAAATAAATCGTTAAAAAAAAAAAAAAGAAATGAGGGCAAACTGGAAAGAGGAAGCCAGGTTTGTCCCGAGCCTAACTCTGTCCACTGGATCACTCTATGTTCTTGGGGTACAACCCTCTGTGGGTTGTGGGGTACGACATTCTTGGTGTTCAGCTCTGCTCCTACCCTGTGCAGTGTCTGACACACAGTAGGCATTTTAAATTTATTTTAATTATATATTTTTCTATTTTTTTACTTAGAATTGTGTTTGATTGCCTATATTTTTTAATATTTAAATTTATTTAAATATATTCAACATCAGTTGTGGTCCCCATGGATTTCCCACCACCTTTTCACCAGTGCACGGTCACTTCAGTCCCTTGTGCTCTTTCTGCCTCATCCCAGTCCCTCCCGCGAAGATCCCTTTGGTTTGTCTTTGTCCTTTTGTTCTTGTTGTGTTTGTTTGTTTGTTTTTTATTGTAATTGTTCTTTCCCTTGAGCCCGTTTCTTGGTATATTTTTGTTCCTTTACAGTGTATATTTCTTGTCCACATGGCATTCCCATCGCCAGTTCACCCGTGCACCATCACCATAGTCCCTTGCGCTCTCCCCACCCACTTTGTTTTTCCTCCCCCCTCCTCTCCTCAGGGATGTCTCAGGTTTATAGTTGTCCATTGATTTTGATTTTTAATTTTTTTGTAATTATTTTTTTCCCTTAGTCCCTTATTTGTTTCCTCCACATTCCTCCCATAAGTGACACCGTCGATATTTCCTTTTCTTTCTGGCTTGTTTCACAGTAGGCATTTTTAAACACTGGTAACAGTCTGATTCCTTATCCCACTTTCTTTCTTCCAGTTAATTCTAACCATTTCCATGGCTAAAAATGGGGACAAATGAGACAGATATATTTTGCTGTTTTCCTCAGATGTATCAGGTTGGGTTCTGCAGCTCTCCACACAGCCCTGGATAACTCGAGATAGAAGGACTTCACCGGTGAAGATACTGGAAACCTTTGTAGTT
Source organism: Galemys pyrenaicus (assembly GCA_019455555.1). Lineage (NCBI taxonomy): Eukaryota > Metazoa > Chordata > Mammalia > Eulipotyphla > Talpidae > Galemys > Galemys pyrenaicus. The sequence goes on along the minus strand of JAGFMF010011726.1, from coordinate 6,210,730 downwards.
AGAACTCCATGCTCGGGTCTCCCATCGCTTCACCCCTGCGTTCCTTTGTTTCTGGGAGGCAAATGCCCATCTTTTGGGGGTCACATACTCACCTTTTGGAGGAAAAGAGGCACCATGATTAATCATCCCAAAGAGGTCACCCAGGATGGAGGAGGGGAGATTTCCCCAAAGGGAAGGCAACTGTCTCTTGCTTCTTGGAAAGAGATGACCCTATTTTCTTGCTTCTGGGATAGCGCCTGGAGAGTTCAAAGAGCAGATTTTATCCTCACCTCCCACAGGAAGAATTCAGACCACGGGCAGCAGGTTCACAGAGATGGCCTCGAGCCGCAAGGAGACTAACAAAAATATCGCTTTTCTATTAATAAAAATAATTTTGTTTTCAGAGCAATTTTAGATCCAAGGGAAAGTTGAACAGATAGTACAGAGAGATCCCAAATGGCTGCCCCTCTCACCCCATTGCTCCTATTATTAACGGTTTGCATGAGAGTGATTTATTTGTTGTAATTAATGAACCGACATTGGTAGATTATTATTAGCTAATGTGGATACTTTGCATAAACAAGTTCCCTTTTTCTGTTGTACAGTTCTAAGGGCTTTCATAAAAGCATAATGTCTTGTACCCACTGTTACAGTATCTTACAGAACAGTTTTGCACCCTAAAAATCCTCTGCAATCCTCCTATTCATCCCTCTCCTTTTTTCCCTGGAATCTTCGACAATTACTAATCTTTTAACTCTTTTTTAAAAAAGATTTATTTATTTATGCACACAAGAGCTGGGGTGTAGGCCAGAGGTGTGGGGTGGGGGGTGAGAGGATTCACCAGAGACAGAGCAGGGAGCAGAACAGGCAGATGGACTGAAACACACTGCTGAGGGGAGCAGCGGGCGAGGCAGGAGAGGTCTGTGGTTCAGCTCCCTGGCCAGGATCGAAATCTCGTGCTGCAGTGACTGCTGATAGCTTCATAGTGCTGTGACTTAACCCCTTGCGCCACCATGGAGGCCCTTAACTCTGTTTTCATAGTCTTGCCTTTACAGAGTGTTATATACCTGTAGGAAGTCTTTTAAAGATTATTATTGATAGACTTCAGTTTTGAGTGCAATTTTAGGTTCAAAAACTAAAAAGGTAGCAAAACGTAGAAGAAAATAGAGTTCCATAACCACCTCCCTTTCCCTCCTGCCCCCATACATATGCAAGTCCCCCCCTGAGATTGACATTCAGAGAGGTACATTTCCTACAGTTGGTGAGCTAACAATGGCACGTCTTTGTCACCCCTAGTTCACACCAGGGATCGCTCTTGTACACACTGTGGGTTTGGGTGGACATACAATGGCATATACACACTGTTTCTGTCATGAGAATAGTTTCACTGCCTAAAACTCTTCTCCCTGTTCATCCTGTTCATCGCTTCCTCCTCTTCCGCCCTGGCAGACACTGATTTTTTATTGCTCCATGATTTTGTCTTTTGCAGAATGTCATATGGTTGGAATTATACTTTATAGCCTTTTTGGGCTGGCTTCTTTCACTTAGTAATACACATTTAAGTCTCTTGTATGTCTTTTTATGGCTTGATAGCTGATTTCTTTTTAACACTTAACAATATTCCATTGTCTTGAAAGACCACAGTTTATCCATGCACCTACTGCAGGATATTTTGGTTTCTTCCAAGTTTTGACATTTCTGGATAACACTGCTATAAACATCCATGTCAGGTTTTTGTGTGCACTTAAAATTTCAATTCTTTTGGGTAAATGCCAAGCAGCGTGTTACTGGATTGTATGCAAGGTAAGAATATGTTTAGTTTTGAAAGAAATGACCCACGTGTCTTCCCAAAGTAAATGTACTGTTCTGCATCCCCACTGGTAATGAGAGCGTCTGCTGTCTTCATCCTCAAGAGCATTTGGTGTTGTGTGCGTTTTGGATTCTTACCATTCTAGTAGATATACCGTGATTTATAAGACACATAGAACAGTATCTTGTTTTAATTTTCCATGTTTTCATATGCTTATTTGTCATCTGTATGTCTTCTTTGATGCAGTGTCTGTTTTTTCCCCCCAGGTTTATTTTTTCAATTATGCACACAAGAACTAGGGTACAGACCCGAAGTGCAGGGGGTGAGAGGATTCACCAGAGACAGAGTGGGAAGCAGAACAGGCAGATCGACTAAAATACACTGCTGAGGGGAGCAGCGGGTGAGGCAGGAGAGGTCTGCTGTGCCATGTGGGTCCCCTCCCTGGCTGGGGGTTGAACTTGTGCTGCAGATGCTTCATAGTGCGATGCTTAACCCCTTGCACCACCAGGGCGACTGCGAATAGCCTCAATTCTGCAGCACATTTTGTGACCATATTTGGGATGCCATGCGGTTAATGTGGCTCTTGAAAAAACAAGTGACTTCTATAGCCCGCTGTGTAGATAATGCCCTCATACAATTTTAGTAAACTGAAGGAAAACTTAGATTTTAATTGTGGTAAAATATACATTAACATAAAATTATCGTCGTAACCATTCTAAAGTATATATTTCAGTAATAATAGGGGCCTTCATATTGTTGTGCAACTCATCTCCAGAGCTCTTCATCTTGCAAAACCAAAAACTCCATACCTATTAAACAGCCCCCACCGTGCTCTCCATGCCCTCCCTCCAGCCACAGTCCTGCTTTGCTTTTATGAATCCCCTCCTCCAGGCACCCTCCAGAAGGGGGGTCATTCTGCATTTGCCTTTTTGTGGCTGGCTCATGCCACTGTGCATGACATACTTGAGGCTCACCCTAGTCATAGCCTTTGTGTGCCAGAATTCCCATCCTTCTAAAGGCTGAAAAGATGGGCCTCCCTGGTGGCTCAAGGGGTTAAGCACACTATGAAGCATCAGCAGTGACTGCAGCATGAGTTCGATCCCCAGCCAGGGAGGGGACCCACATGGCGCAGCAGACCTCTCCTGCCTCACCCGCTGCTCTCCACAGCAGTGTATTTAGGGGATCTGCCTGTTCTGCTCCCCACTCTGTCTCTGGTGAATCCTCTCACCCCCACATCTCTGGCCTGTATCCCAGTTATTGTATGCATAAATAAATACATAAATAAAAAATAACAGTTGAAATATTCCAGCGTAGGTAAATACCACAGCTTTATATGTCAACTCATTTGGTAAAGAGGTCAGTTTCAGTACATTTAAAAATAGGGTTTATGAGCTATTTCTTTCCTGCACTTTCCCCAGACCATGGAGGGCTTGGAGTAATGGGAACATGGTATAAAAGAACAGCTGCAACTTTAGCACCCAGAGGCTCTGCTCCCTGTTGGGTGCTATTGTCAAGACAACAAAAAAAATTTTGGTTTAAGAACTTGTATATTGGGGCCTCCCTGGTGGCGCAAGGAGTTAAGCACCACACTGTTAAGCATCTGCAGCATCTGTAGCACAAGTTCAATCCCCGGCCAGGGAGGTGACCCACATGGTGCAGCAGACCTCTCCTGCCTCGCCCACTGCTCCCCTCAGCAGTGTGTTTCTATAGAACTGCCTGTTCTGCTCCCTACTCTGTCTCTGGTGAACCCTCTCACCCCACACTTCTGGCCTGTGCACCCTAGTTCTTGTGTGCATAAATAAATATTTAAAAAATACCCAGTTTGTATATTAAGAATTCGGACATAACCAAAATAAGCAGAAGTTATTTGATGCACAGTGTTTTGCTTTATTTCTATCTACTGAGAAAGACAGAGTCACATTTTGAGGGGTTGTGGGGAGGTGGGAAGTTGTGGGTTTGTGACCTTCCCAAAGATTTCTTTATGTCAGTACTGGTGTAATTATACCGGCATACTAAACTATATATAATTAATTATGTTAGTAAATGTGGGATATAATTTAGTAGTTGGAAATTCTAGGCATGGGTTTCAGATGCATGGATTTAAATAAACAAAGCTACATGTCAAATATAATCTGAATCCTCAAGATGATGATATTGTTAAATTTGATACACTTACTCGGAAAGTAACTTTTGAAAATAAAGTGAGTAAGCAATGATATTCAAGAGGTGAACTGCTAAAGGTTGTAAGATTTGCTGAATGCCAAATAGAGCAATTGGTGTCATGATGGGTCAAGTAAGATGCTGCCAGAACCACAAAAGCAAATTCAGAAAGCTTACATTTATTCTGAAGAGGGAACGCTAAACCCAAGGCACATCATTTAATGTTCTAGAAATTTATTGCTCTCAGGAAATGGAAAAGGGAATAAGAAGATAATCGTCCTTGAGTTAGTGAATGACGCCGGTGACCCACGGCCCCTAGTTCTGTCTCCGCAGCAGCTCCGGAGTGTGGTGGCTTACGCCTGCTCAGGGCACACACATGGAACTTCTCGTGAAGAAAGTGCCTGTTTTTTCTGTTTTCACAGAGTGAAAGGCATACTTTGGAGTATGCTTTTGGGGTATGTTATCTATGTCATTAACCTAGACCAGAAGTACGGGTGGTTTGTCCCCCACCCTTTTACATCTTCTTTGGTGATTACGAAGTAGCAGTTTTCAGGGGCCTCTCTGGTGGCCCAAGGGGTTAAGGCACAGCACTATGAAGCATCAGCAGCCATGAGTTCCATCCCTGGCCAGCGAGGGGACCCACATGGCGCAGCAGCTGCTCAGCCATGTATTTCAGTGGATCTGCCTGTTGTGCTCCCCACTCTGTCTCTGGTGAATCCTCTCACCGCCTGTACCCCAGTTCTTGTATGCATAAATAAATAAATAAATCCTTAAAAAAAAAGAAGTTGCAGTTTCCCAGGTAAAGAGGCATCGTGACTTTTTTTTTTAACATTTTATTTATTTATGCATACAGAATTTGGGTATAGGCAGAGGTGTGGGGGGTGAGAGGATTCACCAGACACAGAGTGGGGAGCAGAACAGGCAGACTGACTGAAACACACTGCTGAGGGGAGCAGCGAGCAAGGCAGGAGAGGTCTTATTTAACACACATTATTTAACCCACTAATGGTGGCCAATTTAACTTGTTTCCAATTTTTTATTTTTCAAAACAAGTTTGTGACAAAGAATGTTGTATTACCATATTTTTACATGCTTGGGTGGTTAATTCTGAATATTCCTAGGACACGAATCATTAGGTTAAAAGTACATGCATTAAATTTAGACACATATTGCTAAATTGGACAAATGTTTTATGATGTGGAATTCCCTAGAAATAGTCATCATTAAACTAGGTTCTAGAAAATAAGCAGCAAATGAAGGTCTGATATTGAGGTTGGGAACGGAGTACGTTTGGGCATAAGTCACTTAGCTTCTCTGTGCCTCAGTTTCTTCATCTGTAAAGCTGAGATACGAATAGTTCCTATCTGGTAGGATTGTTCTGAAGAGTAAATGAAATGATGGATATATATTTTAAGTTATTTTTTAAAAAGATTTATTTATTTATGCATAGAAGAGCTTGGGTATAGGCCAGAGGTGTGGAGGGGTGAGAAGGTTCACCAGAGACAGAGTGGGGGAACAGAATAGGTGAATCTACTGAAACACACTGCTGAGGGGAGATGTGGACAAGGCAGGAGAGGTCTGCTGCGTCATGTGGGCCCCCTCCCTGGCCGGGGATCAAACTTGTGTTGCAGTGGCTGTAGAAGCCCCACAGTGCAGAGCTCAACCCCTTGTGCCACCAGGTAGGCCCTATTTTATTTTTTAAATTAAAGATTAGTTTATGCATACAAGAACTGGGGTACAGGCCAGAGGATTCACCAGAGACAGAGTGGGGAGCAGAACAGGCAGATCAACTAATACGTTGTTGAGGGGAGCAGTGGGTGAGGCAGGAGAGGTCTGCTGCGCCATGTGGGTTGCCTCCCTGGCTGAATTTGTGCTGCAGTGGCTGCAGATGCTTCATAGTGCAGTGCTAACCCGGTGCACCACAGGGGGCCCCGAATTTCAGGTTCTAAGCTACTCCCTATCCCTACCTTAGCAGCCCAACATAACTTCAGTAAAATGAGCTGTGACTGGTCTTTGCATTGGGGTGGGGTTTTGGGTTTGTTGATCTGCACTACTTTCTTTCCTAGGCCTTTCCATAAATAATGTAAAAACAAGCTCCAAACTGCCTGAGGATTTTTTTGAAACTCTTCTTTTTAGAGTATCCAAAGGAGTACTTAGCTCTTCCTGATGTTTCTCTTAAATGGACTGAAGTGCTGGTGATTTCTTCCTTCCTTCTCTATCCAGAATGGTGACTGGCAACACCGATCACATGATACTTCCTGCACTTCTTCCTGTTTATTACTTGGAACGATGTCTTGTGTATTTTCTTTCCTTAGCGTTTCTAAAACTACTTGTACTTGGAAGTTAGCATTTAAATCCCTTTCACGTGGGGCTGGTAGAGCTTGCTCATGGGGGGTGGGGGGAGGGAAATGCAATTTAAAAGGAAGGATTTCTTACCCAAACTTTCTATCCTGCATCTTCATTCATTCAATAACATATAATGTGCTTAATATAAACTGCGATGTAGTAATGAACAAGACAGAAAAGATTTTCACTTGCATGAAACTTGTCTTTCTGTGGGTGTTTGTGAAAGGCGAGGCATACAGAGAGATGGATAAGCGAGCATGGACCAAGTGTAATGAAAGCAGGGAACAGGCTGTGGGTTGTTTGGGAGAGGTGCTTTCTAACAGGAGAGGCCTTCTTGAGGAGGTGAGAGCTGGGCTGATACTGAAATGATAAAGAAGCTGCCAGGTGGCAGGCCCAGGTGAGGTCTTTCCATGTGCTGGAACAGCCAGTGCAAAGGTCCTGTGGCAGGACAAGTTTGGCTTATTAAGAAAACTGAAAAATAAAACAATGTGGATTGGGTAGAGTTAGCAAAGAACAAGAAAGATGGGAGATGAGGCTAGAAAACTGGAGAGGCCAAGTTCAGTATGGTGTGCAGGTGAAGATAAACAATTCAGATTTTGGGCCTCCCTGGTGGTGCAGCGGGTTAAGCAATGCGCTATGAGGCAAACCGCAGCCTCTGCAGCACCAGTTCGATCCCTGCCTCTGGCTGGGGAGGGGACCCAAGTGGCGCAACAGATCTCTCCTGCCTCGCCCGCTGCTCCCCTCAGCAGTGTGTTTCAGTCAGTCTGCCTGTTCTGGTCCCCACTCTCTCTGGAGAATCCTCTCACTCCCTGCCTCTGGCCTGTACCCCAGTGCTTGTATGCATAAATAAATAAGTCTTTAAAATAAAGTTCAGATTTTATATCCAGTGCAGTGGAAGTCATTAGAGGAGAGTGCTATGATCTAATTTATGTTCTTAAGAGGCTGCTCTGGCTGCCATGTAAAGAATATATTTGGGGGGAGGTGAATGAGGGGGGTAAACAGGGACCACTTGGGAGGACATTTCTAGTCCAGATGTGAGATGTTGGTGGCTTTGACTAGGGGATGGAGATGGAGAGAAGCACATGGGGCTTGACATATATTGTTGAGGCAGAGCCGACAGACTTAATCAAGAGAACAATTATGAACACCACCTAGGTTTTCAGTTTAAGGGCTTGAGTAGACACTGATGATATTTACTGAGAGGGAGAAGGAAGAACTGGTTATGGGGAGATTAAGAGTTTTGTTTAGGTCAGAAGGATCAAGAAGCATCTACTTGATCAAGCAAGCTGAATCTGGAGTTCAACCTAACTTTATGTCACTTGTGTCAGAAACAGGGCTGTATCATATAGAGCCCGTACCATAGTGCTTGCATATAAACAATATAGTGTTTGGATATAAACAGTATAGTGCTTAGACATAGCCCCTTCCCAAATGCTTACCGAATTGGACTCTCCTCAATAAAAAGTAAATATACCTCCACAGCAATAACCCATTTGTGTATTGTTAGTCATTCTCATCTTAGTATAAATTTAAATGTTTTAAAATCCTCTGTTTAAATGAGGATGATTTTGAGGGCATGAGTTGAACTTCATAGGCTATCTTCAAAGGGGGAAGGAGGAAAGAAAACATAAATTACACAAATATGATTTTGCCTAGGGCTGCTAGAATTTCTTCATTTCTGGATAAGATAGATTCCCCCCCACCCCAAACTCCCCCTGATATTTGTAGGAGTGAATCTTTCCTTGTCTCTCCAGCTTTGTTGGCTTTCTGGCAATCCTTGGGGTCCCCTGGCTGGCAGTTATTGCTGTCTGCCTTGTTCAAAAAAATCCCTAATTTTATGTAACATTTCCAGTTTAGTCTGTTTATTCTAGTAAGTTCTAAGTATAGATGCATTATGATATTTTTATAATGTATAGAATTTCTACCCACAGAGATTCATAAAATCCTCTGCTTGCTTGCTTGAGAACACTGTTGAATAATAATACAATTAAAAACCTGACTGCCGAGTCCTCCAGGGTCTCCATCCCACTTTCTGAGGAAATAATCTCTGGTAAGCACTGAGTTCTCACTCTGGAGTGGAGTTGTATTTAGTTCTGAGTTCCTTGAGAAAAGCAACTTGGTTTTATCTCAGAGATTCTTCATGGCTGACCCCTAGAGACTTAACGAAGCTTTGGAGGGAAAAATCAGGTTTAAAGGAAGGCCAGTAATGGCTATTGAAATTGTTCTTTGGTTGTCAAAATCAAATCAAACCAAAGTCTACCTTCTTTGGTAGGCTTTTGGGTAACACTTTATTTATTGGACACAACTTCTCTGTGCTATGGGTGTGAATCTACTTGTCTACCTGACACCATTGTAAGAAGTTTAATCTTGGGGATGTTTTGAGGAACCCTGCCCCTTGGTAAAAGACAGTTTTATATTTAAAGTATTTTAAAGATCCATTTATCTATGCATATAGGAACTGGGGTACAGGCCAGAGGTGTGGAGGATGAGAGAGACAGAGTGGGGAGCAGAACAGGCAGATGGACTGAAGCACACTGATGGGGGAGCAGCGGGCGGGACAGGAGAGGTCTGCCGCACCCTGTGGGCCCCTCCCCGGCAGTTGCTGAGGGTGCTTCACAGTGTGGTGCTTAACCCCTGCCTTAAGAAAAGTACCACAAACTGGGAGACTTCAAACAACGGACAACCCCTATCTCCTCTCGTTTGGAGGCTAGAAATTTGAATTCAAGGTGTGGGCAGAGCCAAACGCCCCCTGATATCTGTAAGAGTGAATCTCTCCTTGTCTCCCCAGCTTTGTTGGTTTCCTGGAAATCCCTGGAGTCCCCTGGCTGGCAGCTACAGCATCTTGATCTTTGCCTCTGTTGTCACTTACACTTGCCCTTTGCGTGTCTGTCTCTCTCTGTCTCTTGTTAAGGACACCAGTTGTATGAGACTGAGGGCCCGCTGCACCCCAGTATAACCTAATCTTCACTCATTATTTCTGCAGTGATCTATTTCCAAGGAAGATCACATTCTGAGGTACTGGGGCTTAGGATTTCAACTTATCTTGAGGGGGCACAATTTAACCCACAGTACCATCCACATCCTATAATCACAGAGTTGTAAAATAGCTCAAATGTGATGAAAGATATGACACCCAAGAACTATTTTTCCTTTTTTGTACACTTTTTTGGGGGCATACAACTTTTTTTGTGTGTGCATCTTTTGCATTTTTTCCTTTCTAGGGTTGCCTCCAAATCTGGGGCTCTTTAGTCCATCTGGCCCCACCGACATATGTGCTTGAGGCTGTGAAGTTTCCCTGTCTGGGTACGGAGGACTTGCTGACCTCTAGTCTTACACACCAGGGGGCAGGAAACTAGGTCCACCCTTGCAAGGTGGTGCCCAGCCAGGGGAGCTGCAGGTAAGGCCCGTTACCCTGCCTGGAGTGGCTACATTCTCCCTTCTTCTCAGCCTAGGGGGCATCTCCTCCAAGTGTCCTGGCAAATCTTTCAAGCTGCCTGCAGAAGCTCTCAGGCACTCTTTCTCTGTGACAGGAGAAGGTGAGAGTTAGAAGGCGAATTTCTCTTTTTTTTTTTTTTGAAGATTTATTTATTTATGCATACAAGGGCTGGGGGCACAGGCCAGAGTCCCGGGAGGTGAGCGGATTCACCAGACAGAGTGGGGAGCAGAACAGGCAGATCTACTGAAATACACTGCTGAGGGAAGCAGTGGGTGAGGCAGGAGAGGTCTGCTGCGCCATGTGGGTCCCCTCCCTGGCTGGGGATCGAACTGGTGCTGTGGTGGCTGTGAATGCTTCATAGTGCGGTGCTTAACCCCTTGCGGCACCAGAGAGGCCCCTGGAGCAATATAATTTTAATAACTTGATGATCTTTTTTTTAATCTACCTAAGATAGTGCTTGTTTATGTTACTAGCTTCTAAAATTCCTCAAAGATCCCAAATCTTTAGAGTTTAAAATCAAACACAGGGTGATTTTTGCCCCGGTGCCACACAGGGACCTTTGGCGATGTCTGGAGCCTTTTGTCACTGTCACGCCTGGTGAGAGTAGATGCCAGGGATGCTGCTAAGAGCCCAATGGATGACATTTGCTGCCACAACGCGTCAGCAGTGCTGAGACTGAGAAACTTGGTTTAATAGAAAAAAGATAGGCCTCCTTGGTGGCGCAAGGGGTTAAGCACCGCACTGTGAAGCATCAGCAGCCCCTGCAGCATGAGTTCAATCCCTGCCACCCGGGGTGGTGACCCACATGGCACAGTAGACCTCTCCTGCCTCGCCTGCTGCTCCCCTCAGCAATGTTATTAGTAGATCTGCCAGTTCTGCCCCCCCACTCTGCCTCTGGTGAATTCTCTCATCCCCCTCACCTCTGACCTGCACCTCAGTTCTTGTATGCATAAATAAATAAAATTTAAAAAAGAAAAAAGACAACTATATTTTAAAAACTCGAAGCTGTAAAATGTTGCATGATCCTTAGGAGAAAATTGAAGAACACAGACAAGCTCAACAGGAAAAAAATGTAAACCCATGAAATTCCAGAGAGGTTCATTTTCTGCTAAGGTTAAAAACTTCTTTTTGCCTTAAAGATATATTCAGAATAATTTGGATCCTTTCTCATTCCTAGTGATACTTAGAAGCAAAATATTCATTCCTGCTCACTTGTAAAATTCAATGGACTGGAGGAAGCTGGCTCAAGTTTTTATGGGCTAGTACGAGGGAAAAGCCAAGTGACAAATAAGGACTAAAATTCTTTCTTTCATGCGCTGGCCTCGTTCCAGACATGTTTCTCCCTGTGTGAAATGCTGTGGAAAACGCAGACCGAGGTTGGCGGTAGGTGCCTCCAGGGAGGCGCTGGACGTGAACACACTGGTGGGGAGAAGGGGGCAGCCTACTTGCTATTTTTAAAACGGAAGGCTTCTAAAATAGCAAGATGTTAAAATAATGACCTGTGAAAGGAGAGACGTCCTTTTGTGGAGCGAAAAGCTGGAGACAATGTGGCACCAAGCGAGGAGTGTCTCTGAGTGACATTTTGGCCGTCTGGGGATCCAGGAAAGGGGGCGGTGAGGCTCCATGGGGTGTGGACTTGGGGGCAGCAACATCCGGATGAGTGTGAGCTGATGAGTGTGGTTCTAGGAAAAACAAGCCCCCGGGGCTGCCTGTGCTTTGGGGTGTCTGGAGAAAGTGGAGCATTGAGGGGACCCCAGGGTCTTCGGCAGTCCTTGTTGAGCCCTGTCTGGGGCAGGCTTGTGGGGGCTGGGTGTCAGGGCGCGGATGTGAATCGGGCTTTTGTCTCAGTGGAAGAAGACACAGAGGTCGTTGAGTCTGGGGCTGCTTCTTACTTTCCCAAACAGGAAGTGGCTCGCTCTTGAACGGCAAGGCGGGTGCAGAAAGTTTAGAGCTGCTTGTGTTCAAGTAGGTTGTACCAACATCCAACTGAGCGTGGATCTAGGCAGAAAGTGTCAGAAGTTTATCAAAAGGGCTTTTTGCTTGCAAGGGAAACATGACGGGAAGGGTTACCGTTGCTTGTTAAATAAAGTCCCCTCAGCTGAAACAAGAGTCTCAAGTCAGAGAAATGGAAGTGACTGCAGGGAACAAGGTGTCAGGGAGGCAGAAGTGAGTAAAAGCAAGTTGTCAAAAAGGGGTGAGAATCCGAGGTCTGAGATCAAGGGTAGGAGTGGAATTAGAGAATAGCTCATTTAAATTAAAATTTTAGGTGACATCGGTGTGATTTGAAACACTCGGTATTTGTAATCGACCCAATGGCAATGTTATGAAATAAATTATTATTATTTTTAAAGATTTATTTATGCATACAAGAGCTGGGGTACAAGCCAGAGGTGTGGAGGTGAGAGGACTCACCAGAGACATAGTGGGGAACAGAACAGGCAGATGGACTGAAATATACTGCTGAGGGGAGCAGAGGGCAAGGCAGGAGAGGTCTGCTGCACCGTGTGGGTCCCCTCCCTGGTCGGGGATCGAACTCACTGTGGATGCTGCATAGTGCAGTGCTTAACCTCTTGTGCCACCAGGGAGGCCCCAATGAAATAAATTATTACGGAAAATTTGAAACAGAAATAAAAGTAGAAAGGAGAATAGCAAGAACCTCATCTACTCATCATCTGGTTTCACCTTTTTTTTTTTTTTTAAAGATTTATTTATTTATGCATACAAGCACTGGGGTACAGGCCAGAGGTGTGGGGGGTGAGAGGATTCACCACAGACAGAGTGGGGAGCAGAACAGGCAGATCAATGGAAGTACACGGCTGAAGGGAGCAGTGGGCAAGGCAGGAGAGGTCTGCCTCACCATGTGGGTCCCCTCCCTGGCCAGCAGCAGGGATCAAACTCGTGCTGCAATGGCTGAGATTTGCTTCATAGTGCGTTGCTTAACCCACTGCGCCACCAGGGAGGCCCTGGTTTCACCTCTTTTTTAATGAACCACCTATTTTAGTTCAGGTTTCCTTCCATGGAGCCAATTGGCTATCTTGAGACAAATTCCAGATATCTTATCATTTCACTGGTAATTTTAGTATATTTCTCTAAAAAGGAATAGCATGTGCTTTGACTGTTAGGTCTTTGTGTAGTGTGGAGCTATGCTCAAAATGACCCAAACTGTCGATCTGAGAACGTACTGAGAAGGAAACATGTCAGCTTCTCAGCAAAATGTTCACACACTCCTTCCTTGAGCTGGCCCTTGAGCTGACTTCTTCGTGCCTGTGTGCACCTTGATCATGGCCTTCAACACCCGTGTGGAAATGATCATTTCTCTGACTGTGTCCTTTGCTAAGGTGACACTGACATTTAATGCTCAGTAAATATCCATGGGTTCCCCACACATCCCAGCTTCCCTTCCAGTTTGGGTGGGAAGCCTGATGTGTCTACATCAGGCTAATGAGCTGTGAGCAGTTCACTCCAACTTCTTTTTGGCACAAAAATTATCACTTTTTTTGGCCTGAGCACTGAAAAATCAGTTTGCCACTTTCATATTTATTTTTCCTTCTTGTGGTCCTGCCATGTGTGAAATGCCATGTTCCAATATGGAGGGCATCTGAATCCCTGCGTCACTGGATGGACAAGAGTCTTATTGGCCTACATAGGTCTTTGCAGGAGCAAGTGGTGAAGTTCTGTTTTGCAAAGGCACTGTTGTTTCAGGGTATATTCATTATAGCATAAGATAGCTTATCTTCACTGACACAAACCAGGCTTTAACTTCATCTACTCAGGGGCTATATTCTCCTTGCTATATCCTTAGTACCTGTCATTGTTACTTGGCACATAATAGTTTCTCAAGAAATGTTAGAAAGGAAGGAAGTAAAGATAAAAAATAGGAAGGAAGAAAAAAAAGCAGGGAAGCAAACAGGTTCGCTCTGAGGTCCCAAGTTTATTTTATTTATTTTTAAAATATATATTTATTTATTTATGCATATAAGAGCTGAGTATAGGCTAGAGTTGTGGGAGGTGAGAGGATTCACCAGAGACATAGTGGGGAACAGAACAGGCAGAGCCACTGAAATACACTGCTGAGGGGAGCAGCGGGCGAGGCAGGAGAGGTCTACTGCGCCATGTGGGTCCCCTCCCTGGCTGGGGATTGAACTCCATGCTGAAGTGGCTGCAGAAAGCCCCCACAGTGCAGCGCTCAACCCCTTGCGCCACCAGGGAGGCCCTCAGAAGGGTTCTTGCCTCCTGGGTTTTTCTCAATGGTGTTTCCATTGCAGGGAGATAGGCGATCACCCCAGGTCTATCTGGTGAAGAAGTTTGCAGTCTCGTCCCCAGCCTCTGTGAGACACACCCTGTGGATGTGGTGTGTGCGTGGGCAAGATCAACAGCTATCAGTGTGTGTGACGGCAACTTCTACCGGAAGGAGATTCAGGGAACCGAGCATCAGAGATGTCAGCCTCTTCCTGGCAAAGGAAAGACGGGGAAATGGGAAGGAGGGCAGTTTTCATTGTAAGCACATTGTCATTATTTATTTCTCATCATCTTGATGCATATTTCATCAAGAATGTAGCAATGATAGAATTTCCTGATCTTTTTTTCAATCCATTTGGCAAAGATGGCCACATACCTCCAGGGGCTTTGTCTGTACATGTGAAGCACTGCAGGGAACACTCTAAAGTTGGTTTCAGCTGTCACCATGCTAGGTTTGGGGTTAGGAAAGGTGTAATGGTGGTTGTGTTTCTTGTTTGTTTGTTTTGTGCAAAGTGATTTGCAAAATCCCACAGCGACCATTTAACGTCAGCCTGGCCTCCCCCTAGATGGTGATGAGCCTGACCAGTTGGGAACATCATCTCTGAGTTTCACCCTGGAAGGGTTTGCACCCAGGTTGGGCTTGTCCAGTATGGTGGCACAGTTTTTCTTTTAAGCTGGCCTATTCCCTGTGCCTAGGGTAGAGACTTAATCCTTGCAAATACCAGGAACTTGGTGGCCTTTGAAAGAAACCATCTCCTGGTTATCCTTGGCAGAAATAGAGACACTTTTGAGAACACTCTCTAGCATTTGGCTCTCGTTTGGGAGAAAAGGCTGATACATTGAGGAACTTGGAGGCAACTAGAGGGAAAGACCTCACTGGCTCTGTCTTTGCTTCTTGCATTTAAATCCAGTGATGCTAGAAAGGAGACAAGCTTCATTCCCTAACAGAAAGAGAATTTCCAGAAGAAAGACACTGACTTCTTCTATTAAAATATCTATTACCAGAAGATAAGAGAAAAATATCGGATGGCCTCGCTTTTAGGAGGAATGTGAAAGAACAACAACCACACCAAAAAATAAAAAAGAAGAAAACAAAACAAACAAACACAAACCACAAACAAAAAAAGCAAGAGAACACTCAAGAAAATGGGCAATCATAACCAAAAACAAACAAGCAAACAAACAAATAAAAACTCAACAAGATCAAAAAATCAAAAATAAACCCAAGGGATCACGGGGGTGGGCGGAGGGAGGGGAGGGCAAAGACTGGGATGAGGGCAGAAAGAGCACAAGGGACTGAGGTGATGGTGCACGGGTGACATGGTGGGAACCCCCTGGGGACTACAAACGATGTCAAATACAATTAAATCTAATAAAAAAATAATAAAATAAAATATCTATTACTCCGACCCTGATTCAAGCACAGAGCAGCAGTGAATATGTAGCAAGAAGATAAAAGCATAAGAATAATTTTCTCTTTTCAAAGTGAGTTTCTCCTTGCTACCCACTTCTGCAGTGCAGAACGAGACTTAGAGATGTAATGAAGTTATTTCTAGGAGATAAAACGAGTAATTAATTTTTTAGCGCTCATAAATCTTTAGAGTCAACATTTTTTTGGGGAGGGGAAGGCATATTACTACAGAGCTATTCAATAGAAAGAAAATGTCTTAGCAAATAAGGATAAATTTGTGAGAAACAAAAATTTTAAAAATATGTGTATCGAATGGGGATAACTGAGTAAATGATGACTTAGTCATACGATGGAATATTATACAACTATTAACTAAATGAGTTCGATCCATGTGTATTGACTGGGCAGATCTCATGACATATTGTTATGAGAAAAAAGTTTGCAGAGTACTTTGCATGATATGAACCTATCATTTTGCAAAGAAGCAGATCCTATGTGTGTGAACATATGTTTCTGTGAACCTAGTGCAAGGATGGACGTTTACACCAGGTTTTGGGGTTTTTTTTTAGTTTTTAAAATTTTTATTCTATTTTTTCCCTTTAATTTATATATATTTGACATCAGTTGTCATCCCCATGTATTCCCCATCACCATCTCACCAGTGCACCATCACCTCAGTCCCCCGTGCTCCCGTCTGCCCTCAACCCTTCTCCTCCCCCCTCCCCACCAAGTGTCCCCAATTTGTCCTTGTCTTTTCATCCTTGGTTTTTGTGTCTTTATTGTATTATTATTATTATTATTACTATTGTTCTTATTCCTTTCCTTGATCCTTGTTTGGTTCCCTTATATTCCTCCTAGAAATGAGACCACCTGATATTTTTATTTTGCCTTCTGACTTATTTCGCTGAGCATCATTCCTTCCAGTTCCATCCATGTTCCTATGAATGCGTCTAGTTTTTCTTTTTTGATTGCTGAATAGTATTCCATCGTGTATATGTACCATAGCTTCCCAATC
>JAGFMF010011726.1:6138866-6194191 GCA_019455555.1 Galemys pyrenaicus | reverse complement strand
CTTTTTCTCCACATCCTCGCCAACCTTTGTTGTTGCTACTTTTTTTGATATGTGCCATTCTCACTGGTGTGAGGTGGTATCTCATAGTGGTTTTGATTTTCATTTTTCTGATGACAAGAGAAGTTGAGCATTTTTTCATATGCCCGTTGGCCATTTGCATGTCCTCTTTGAAGAATTGCCTTTTCAGCTCTTTTGCCCATTTTTTGACTGGATTGTTCACTTTGTTTTTGTTTAGTCTGGTTAGTTCTTTGTGGATCTGTACACACCAGGTTTTAACTCTAATTTTCTCTTGTGGTTGAGGTGGAAGCACAGCTGAAAGAAGTAATTTTTTTCTACAAACCAATTTTGTGTTGCTGGTTTCTTTTAATGAGCATGTGATAGAAAAAATTAATCAAGGAAAGTTTTAATTAAAGATTAGAATGTAAGTATTAATCTATGAGTTCAGATAACAATACTGCATGCATCTTCTTGTTGCTGGTAAATTTTTTCTTGTAAGTGATTTTTATTCTAACAGCTTGTGGATGTCAGGTTCACAAGTATAAATCTAAAGTAGATGTTTGAATGATAGGATAATCCATGCAGACTGGAAGAGAATTTGGGGGAGGACACAATTCAACCACGATGAACACCAGGCAGCTCCCTCTCCCTTCAGGGGTCTGCTGGGCCCACCTTCTTTAGAACATTTAGCTTAAATGTTATCTTCTCCATGAATCCTACTCTTCTGACCAGCTTCCAATAACCTTTAATCTGTTGTCCCCCAGCCCCATAGCATCTGTGATCTTTTAACATACTTGATAATTTGCTTTTTTGATTATGTCTATAATTATCTGTCTGTCCCACCCTCTCAATTCCCCTCTGACCTCGAAGGGTGGAATATATCATTGTCATTCACTGTTTTATTCCATCTCTTATCATAGTGCCTGGCACATGGTCATATTTGTAGAATTAATTGATAGCGTTCATATTTGTAAAGGGAAATGTAAATGTGTATTTTTGATAGCTGACTATTTTCTAGCAGAATTTTCTACTAAAAAAAGAAGCTAAAATTTCAGACTGATGCCCTATGGAAGCATGGTATGTGATTAAAACTTATGTAAACATTTTCTTAGGCCTCTTTTCTATACATTTGTTTTTTGTTCTGGGTGTGTTAAGAATGGCAACCCATATAGTTACATTTCCCAATCCCATATTTGGGACAAAATATATAATATTCTTGGGCTGTGGTTTCAATTAGCATAGCAAACTCAGTACATACTTTCTTCCTGGCATCCAGATTAAAGAAGCTGTTTTCACTTTCTGGCCCAGTTTTTATTTCTGCTTTTTCTTTTCCTCACAGAAAACATTTATGGTATCCACAATATGTTGGAAGGTTAAAAAACCAAGTCATCAGACATAATCTGCCTTATTATTCCATTTTTATAGATGAAAAACAGTGTGGGTATAGATCATCTATGGGTTTTATGTGAAAAGGAAAGCATCTAGAATCACATACATCAAATATGGGATGAAGAGGGACTTTATTCATCTTTATGTTGTTTGGATTTTTAAAAGATTTATTTATTTATGCACATAAGAACTGGGGTACAGGCCAGAGGTGTGGGGTGGTGGTGAAAGGATTCAGCAGAGACAGAGTGGGGAACATAACAGGCATATTGACCGAAACACACTGCTGAGGGGAGCAGCGGGTGAGACAAGAGAGGTCTGTTGAGCCATGTGGGTCCCCTCCTTGGCTGGGGATCGAACTGACGCTCTAGTGGCTGTGGCTGCTTCATAGTGTGGTGCTTAACACTTTGCACCACCAGGGAGGCCCTATTTGGATTTTTTTTAATGACCAGATATGAGTTGAATAATAAAACAATTTAAGAGGCAAGTAAAAATGCCTTCCTTGAGAGCCTTTCCACTGCAGGAGGGACAAAACCTGGGGGCATGGAACACACCACATTCTTCTGTGAGGAAAGTGCAGAAAAAACTTTGAGCTTTTGTATTTACTGTCCTGAAACTACTCATAAACATGAACACAAATCTCAGTCATGTCTTTCAAATGTGTGCAGAAAAACTGGAAGCAAGTATCACTTTAGGACCAACTGTGGTCATTTTTTGGGGGCAGGATGGATGATTTTTGTTTTGCATTTTCTTGTTTCCTGTATTAAAAATGCACCTTGGTAGATGATGTTGATTGAAGATAGTAATGTCTCTGTGTCCCTATTCTCCAGATCCCAGAGAGGCCCCAAGACCTGAGGAAATGCAATGGAATATGTGCTCTCTGCTGCCCCCAGGGGGATTCACCCTTCCTGGGAGAAACAGCCATCTTCACATCTCCAGACTCAGGCCTGCACTCTGTGGACAGTCTGCCATTTCAGGGCTGGTGAGGGTCTTTCTAAGGCAGAGAGGATTTGGGGAGGGGCTAAATGAGGAACCATCCCTCTTCTTGTTGGCTTCACTGAATCCCCCAAGGAGTCACATAGAAGGGAGTCCTCTGGGCTGGACCCACAGGTGATTCTTCAAATGGCAGGGCCCAAACTCTAGAAGTGTCGGTCATTCAGCCTGCCCATCGAAGCAGGTAGCACAGCTGGCAAGCTGGTTAATGATCAGTGTTGTAGTCTAGTGTCTTCGGCAGGATGGACTCTGGGTTGGATATGGAGGTTGCCAAAGCAGAAACTGTGATAATGGTTCTCAAGATTTGCTGTGCCTTACACCTAGGGGTGTGGGGCCCACATGTCATGTCATCTGATGCCGCATTCACACTGTGGGTCTGGGAAATAGAATTTTCTTTTCTTTTTTTCTTAAAGATTGATTTATTTGTGCACACAAGCACTGGGGTACAGGCCAGAGGAGTGGGGGTGAGAGGATCCACCAGAGACAGAGCGGGAAGCAGAACAGGCAGATGGACTGAAACACACTGCTGAGGGGAGCAGCGGGCGAGGCAGGAGAGGTCTGCTGCGCCATGTGGGTCCCCTCCCCGGCTGGTGACAGGGATCGAACTTGTGCTGCAGTAGCTGCGGTTTGCTACATAGTGTGTTGCTTAACCCACTGCGCCACCAGGGAGGCCCCAGAAATAGAATTTTCATAAATTTCATAAATATTTATGAAAAGTTTTGTACTTACATCATTCCTTCATTAGAACAGATACAACAGGAACGGCCACAGAGAAGAGATCTATGGGGCAAGTAGGGGGTAGCGGACACAGGGCTCCCATGCTTTCTCCAGGTGCACCCCCTTCACATGAGTGTGCTCACAAACCTGGAAGCTGCCATAACCTTATTTAAGAGCGTTATGCCGTAGGCCAGGCTGATTCAGTCATTCACCAGATGTGATTGCACTCAGTGTCCAGCCACGTTCTCCTGCCCACAGCTCAGGGGGTGGGACTACAAGGTCCAGTCCTCCGGTCCCAGGCCTGGACTTCCTCTTGTGGCCAGCCCTTGATACTCAGAGCCAGCTAGGGTCACCTTGCTAACAAAAACTCATGGCTTGTTATGACTAGCAAAAGATGCTTCTTTTTTTAAAATTATTTATTTATTTTACAGTGTTTCCTTTCTTTTCTAGGTATAGTAAAAGATGCTTCTGTTGCTCAGGAAATTCCGAGAGTTTTGGGAATTCTGCGCCAGGAACCAAGACCAAATATAATTTTTGTTATATCCCAGCCTTCCCAAGTAGTTCTGATGCAGTTGCCATGGATTGAGAGCCACGGTGAGGAGACGTTGCTAACGCTTAAAACCCCAAGTATCAGCACCATTTGGGGGAGCAGAGAATTCTATTTTTGGTGTAGGCTTCATCCCTCTGATATATGATGTCCCTTCCCCCCTCTTCCTTGCAGTGAAGTCCTTAAAGACTCAACTCTCAGTTCCCAGGGAGTATCCTCTTCTTGAAGGGGGATTGCTGCACTGTACAATTTTCTTTGACCCTTTACCTAATGTGTGATGCTCCCTAACGCTCACGTGTGTCTGCCTGTCTCATCTCCCAGACACCCATGAACCCTGTCTCACGTTGCTTTAATGCATCCCGAGGACATGATTTGGTAGCCGTAGAGTATGGTGCTATGCTGAAAGCGAACTCTCAATAAGGGCTTAGTGGGACGATGTTATGAATGTTGGGCCTCATACAGGAAGAAGGTGCCTGTGGCTTGCTTGCAATTTGGACACCATAAATTCTTGCCGTCCACCTGAGGGAATTTAACTTGAAGATCAAATTCCATAACCCTCAACCAGATACTTTAAAAAATTTTTTGTTTATTTTTTCTTCAATGTTTGGTTTCTTGTCTAGGTTTGGTCCCCATAGATTTTCCACCACCAACTCACCCGTGCACCGTCACCACAGTCCCTTGTGCTCTTCCCGTCCCTGCCTTGACCCCAACCCCTCCCTCTCCCCTGCAGAATGTCTCTGTTTTGTAGTTGTCTGTTTATTTTTGTTTTGTTTGTTGTGGGGTTTTTTTTGTTGTTGTTGATCTTATTATTAGTGTTCCTTGATCTGCCATATTCCCCCTATAAGTGAGGCCATCCATCAACCAGATAATATCTAATGATTGTCTGAGCAGCACTTCCACTTCAAAATGACCACAGTGCACTACCAGCCACCGGGGGACATAACAGTAGTTGGGATCAGCACAATGATCAGAGGAGGCAGAAGCCTAGCCCAGCTCTGCTCCCTGCTAGTTGTGAGGCCTTGGGGCAAGCTGCTTGCTTGAAGCTTCACTCACTTGTTCAGTCACCTTTCATGGAGCAGCTCCTGTATGCCACGTGTTGCACTATACACTTTATATTTCACTTTATCGGCACGATGCCTCTTTTGAATAGTCATCTTCCAATTTGTAATTTTATAATTAAATAATAATTTAATATAATTAAATAATAATATAATTTTATAATTAAATAATAATAAAAGTATCTGTGTTTTCTGTGGCCATTGTAGCCTTCAGACCACCTTCCTGGGTTCCTGACATTGAGTCCTGGGTGTGATTTTTTTAATCCTGTGTGGCGCTGAGGCCTGTGAGTCCGTAAAGCTTGAATGAAATGCTGAAGCTGGAAGTAATGAGAGAGGTGGTCTGATTCACCTGCATTTAACCGAGGGCTCACAGTCACGTTACTGTGCCAGGGGATGGAAGAGACAATTCCAGCAAGTCTCCTTCCCGTGTCTGGGGCTGCTCTGGCTTTTGCTTCTCCTCACTCCCTTTGGGCTAAGACTGTCAGTGGGCCGTGCTCACGGGCCAGGCTGACAGACCAAGAGTAGGCAGCTCTGCAATTCCTGGCCAGAAAACTGAGAACTAGGGCAGCCCCAAGCACAGTCCCTGCCTGGTCTTCATCTGAATCTAGCACTCTCTATTGATTCTGAACACATTTTTCCATTTCTTCAACAAACCATTTCTTCAATGTAAACCAACCAAACCCATGTGTCCTGGGGGCAGGAAGGGGCTAGAAAGTATCAATGCATTTGTCAGAAGAAACCAGGAATGTTACTGACCCGGATGTAAGTTATGAGGTTTCCTGCAAAATGAAAGATTTCTCTTTAGCTCTCACCACTGGGAAGGTTAGAAGAACCAGAGTGGGGGAAAAAAAAAATCAGGGTTCAACTGCTGCTGGGCTAAACAAAATAAAGACACAGTGTTTAACTCTCACTTTTAGATGTATGAGCATTTGTTGTTATGTTAAAAAAACAAGTCCTGTGGGAAGTGGAGCTCCACGGTCTACTTTGGACAGACTGCACTGCGTCCCCACCCCCAGAACAAAACCAGCCAACAACAACACGAATCCTACAGCTGGAATGCATTCTCGATTTCTAATCTGAATATTTACCCATGATTATAGGTTTTTTTCTCCCCCACACTGTTCCCATACCCCTAAGCATACATTTAAAACCAATACCCCAAATCCCTTAAATAAAACCTATTTCATGAGTCACACACTCTTCAATTCCAGCTTAGGACAGTAAGAAAGAATAATCACTGAGAATGGTCTGGAAGCAGCAGCCAAGCCCTGAACGCTGGCTCACTGCCAAAGTTAGGACAAGAAGCACGTGGAGGCTCGGGTAGAGAAGCTCTGACAACGCGAATGTTCTTTCTGTTGCACTTTGGACAGAATCGAGTGACCTTTCTGTTGTGTTGTCATTAGCAGCAGATTTGCCTTATGGATTAGTTTTTTTTTTTTTAAGATTTATTTACTTATTTATGCACACAAGAGCTGGGGTACAGGCCAGAGGTGTGGGCGGTGAGAGAATCCACCAGAGACAGAGTGGGGAGCACAACAGGGAGATGGACTGAAACACACTGCTGAGGGGAGCAGCGGGCATAGCAGGAGAGGTCTGCTGTGCCATGTGGGTCCCCTCCCTGGCTGGCAGCAGGGATCGAACTCGTGCTGCAGTGGCTGCAGTTTGCTTCATAGTGCGTTGCTTAACCCACTGCGCCACCGGGGAGGCCCACGGATTAGGTTTGACATAAACCGAATCAGAATCCCTTTTGCTTTCCCAGGCACAGGCACAGCTGGAGGAAGAGCACTGTGCGCGAGGACGAACCACCTTAGCTCCGAAGGAGCCTGACGCCCAGCGGGGCCCTGTCGTTTGGACAAGCACTTTTCTTGCGCTGAGCTGACTTTTACCTTGGGTTTTCCTGTTGCTAAGAAATAAGACTCTCTAGCTGCAGCAAGCACTGGAGAGATACAAACTGTACATTTTCTTCAGGGCTCTTCCTCAACTCTGTGCCTGGACAAACACAACGCTGCACTGCCTGGCTTGCCACCGGCCGGGAGGGGAGCGCATCCTGCTCTGCTGGTGCCCCATCAACCAGAGGCTACAGGAGAGTGAACAAGAAGAATGGCCTCTTATCCAGGTCTGGAGAAAAGGCACTCACGGGATACTTGCGTCTAACACACCTCACGGAGAAGACGCCTGATCCGTAGGTCAAAGTGCTCCCTGCTCTTCTCGGACGTAGCATGGCCCCCACAGCCCAGAGTCACCCACACTTGAGAACCAGACCAGAGCGTCACCCGTTAGGGACCAAGAGGAAGGTAGACCAGCAGGCCCTCATTGGTGGCTGAATTTTATTTATTTATTTTAAGATTTATTTATTTGTCCACACAAGAGCTGGGGGACAGGCCAGAGTCACGAGAGGTGAGAGGATTCACCAGAGACAGAGGGGGGAACAGAACGGGCAGATCAATGGAAGTACACTGCTGAGGGGAGCAGCAGGCAAGGCAGGAGAGGTCTGCTGCGCCATGTGGGTCCCCTCCCTGGCCGGGGATCGAACTCGCGCTGCTGTGCCGCGGATGCTTCACAGTGCGGCGCTCAACCCGCTGCGCCACCAGGGAGGCCCTGTGGCTGAATTTTAAAGAACCCCGATTGTGTTACCATCTGACCTTTCGTGGCTCCCTGCCCCTGCATGAGCATAGCTGGATGGTCAATCAAGCGAGGGGTGGCCAGACTTTCCAAGTCTTAGAGCAAGGTTGAATATCTATCTGGCTGGCTGGCTGGCTGGCTATCCGTCTGTCTATTTTTAAAAAATTTTATATTATCTTTAATTCTTGTACAGTGTGTATTTCTCATCCCTGTGAAATTCCCATCACCCACTCGCCCGTGCACCATCCCCATAGTCCCTTGTGCTCTTCCATGCATTTTGTTCCTTCTCCCTCCTCCTCCTCTCGGGAATGTCTCAGACTTAGTTGTCTGTGAACTGAATTTCTTACTCTCATCATACACTCACGTGTATGATGAGACCCTGTGTGACCCACGTTGGGCATTTCTGGTTGTAGGCAGCAGTGCGGATGAGTGTCTGTGTCCAGGGTGACTTGTTGATGAATCCTCTCACGTCCCGCACCTCTGGCCTGTACCCCAGTGCTTGTATGCATAAATAAATAAATCTTTTAAAAAAAGAACTAAAGTAGATATGAGAAAGAGCCTGAAAAGCTAGAATTACCCTCTTTTTTTCTTCTAAAGTTAAGAGGAAGAGGATTCTAGCAGCTGAATGAAATGAATTCTGAATAATCTAAGAGTGAGAACATATTGAGCATAGAAACAGCTGGTAAGTAAAGTGTTTTCCCTGTACACCCCACATTCTCAACTCACTCAGTTGCAGGGGATCTGTGTAAGCAAGAACCACATGGACCTGTCTTCCAAAACTAAGAAATATATTCCTGTTACCAGGTAATGCTCTTCATATCCATCAGTATTTTAACTGACGTCCACTCCCTCCCCTTTCACAAAGGCTCCGGTTTTAAGATTGATAAACATTTCTGTAGCTAAAACACTGAGAGAGGCAATTGCTTCAGAGAACAAGAAAATGCCAAGAAGCATCTGCAGTGACTTCTATGGCAAAAACAAAAACCAAATACAAATGGTGGTTTACCGAATGGAACCTCAGCTACTTAGTAAGACAACCAGTTAGAACAAAGTGAACTTCCCAGTACTTACCAATGGGCAAACTCGGATGCTTCACTGGAGACCTAGCTCTTTCGCAGGAGGACGGGAGCCATCTGGGGAGGCACGGGCCGGATTCCAGGCGAGTCACGACTGTGCTGATGGCTCCTCAGGGACCTCAGGGCCAAGGGACTGAAGTTTCAATCGTGCCGGTGTTGTGCTTGGCGGTGGCAGTGTGGCCTGGGTGTGCGGCACTCTCTTTCGTCACCAGATGGATCTGAGCGACCGTTCATTTTGTCGTTATCTGTACCCAGGTGACCATGTAGCACATCTTCCTCAGCGCTGGTTTCCCTCTTGATGACTCCTTACGAAGACTGTTTCGGTTCACGCTGACCCCATCAACTGGTTTTGGAATGACACTGGCCAGGCAATACGCTGGGGAAAAAAATCTTACTCTGGCCTTTGCCACCACCACGGCGCTCTTGGATTATCACAATACCTTGCTTGCTATGAGCTGTCCTTCTCTTGTTTCTTTGTTTTTAATTGAAGTAACATTGGCTTATAACATTTTATAGGTATTAGGTGTGCAGCGTTATGATAAACTCTGCATATACTATGTTATGATTGCCACTGAGATTACAGTTTCTGCCCAATTAACCCATTTCACCTGACATAGACAGACAGACAGACAGATAGATACATAGATACATAGATAGATAGATTATGACTCTATATACATGTCATATCTGTAAAGTTGGGTTACAAGTGCCAATTTCATAAGCTTGTTGTGAAGCATCGATGAATCTTCCCACTTCGTTCAGACCCTGGCACATAATAGATGTTCAGGCAACACTCGTTCTGTCACTCACCCATCACTTTGCCACATGCTAGTGAAGAAGACAGGTGTGGACTGAACACAGAGCCAGAGATGTGTCAAGATGTGGAACATGCATAGATATATGACTGTCTATCTGCCTACCTACCTATCTACCTGGCAGTTACCACCCCATCTCTGTTTTTGCCAGCACCATCTCTCTTCTGGATTATTGCAATAGCTTTCCCATTCTGGGCTATTCCCCTGTGCCTGTGCTTTTGTCCCAGCAGATGTCCTCCATTTTACTTAGACATGCGCTTCACATTGCACCCCACATTGCACCCCCTCCAGCTCTTCATGCTCTGACTTGCATCCTTGCAGGTTCTGGGCTTGGTGCTCACTCCACTCCAGTCACACTGGGCTCCCCACTGGGCAGTGAGCTTGGTGTCCCTCTCCTTCTTCCCTCACATCCCCACGGCTTTATTTTCCATCCTTAAGTCCTTGTTCAGATGTTCTTTGGTGACCATGACCTTGTTTAACAGGACAACTGCTCTCCTCCTCCACTCCTCCCTTCCCGATGCCTCTTACCTTTCTTTACTCCCTGTTACTATTTCTTCCAAGACACTTGTGATTCTACCACACTAAATCATTTACTTATTTATTTTGTTTCCTGTCTGACTTTTCCCTGGAGATGTCAGTTCTGTGTGGACAGGGAGCTTTGTTTTGTTCATGACGTGTCTCTGAAACAGTGCCTGGCACCTAGTAGGTGCTCAATAAAAATATCTTGAATCAGTTTGTGAAACAAACACAAATAACCCCCTTCCCACCACCACACACGCCAGTCATTTATTCTTACCAGCCATGATGCTGACTGCAATTCTAAGAACTGGAACCATTGCTGGCTTGACATTTACAATCACTGGTTGCACAATTCCATCAAGATGTTTGTACAGGGTGCTGCTAAACTGAGACTGTAGAAAGGAAAGCAATAATGAACATGCAAAAGGGATACAGATAATTAAGGAATAAAGAGGTTTAATATGTAATCCTGTGAAGCAGCTGCATCTAGCAAAATAGCCTTAAGTCCTGGCTTTTGCTACAACAGATCTTGCATCTTTCTTTTCCCCACCCCTCAGCCTCATTGCCACTAAATGAATGACACAAGCTAAGCACACATAGGAGGGACACGGATGCTCCCATCCCCTCTTTAGTGCTGCACGGATGTTGCCTTCATCACATCGGACACCAGGAAGTGGTGGAGCCTAGTGGCTGAGAGTGTGGTTCTCTGGATTCACATCCTGCCCCACCGCCTATAAATTACATGACTTGAGCAGCTTGCTTGGGGCTCAGGGCTTGCTGAAGGCCTATATAGGTTTCTTCAGCTGGGAAATCAGCCTGCCCTGAATGAGATAACCCCAGTAAAGTGCTCAGAGCAGTATCTGCATACGGTAACCCCTCAATCAATGTAATGACATTGTAGTTACCACTCAGGCACCCACTGTCCAACCCTAGTCATCTCTGCCTGACCTTCAAGTTTCCCACCAATTAGTCCTCCCTCCCCATCCTCTTTCTAGTATCTTCATTGTGCCAAACCCACCTTCTCACCCTGAGCCTGGATTCTCTGTTTAATTCATTCTTAGATTTCCCCCTTTGTTCTGACTTCCTGTATCAACGCAATCCTTAGACGTTTCTTTCCTATCTATTTTCTCAGTCCTTCCAAAATTGAACCCAAACCCTGCTCAGGCCTCAGCAGCTCCTGTCCACCTCCTTCCCCTCTCGCCCACCTCTCCCTCCTCTGCGGCTCGTGGGGCCTAGCTCTTGGCATACATGTTAGTGGTGTTGATCGGAAGCCAGCTGTATATTTTCTTGCCTCTTTCAAGGACCTTCTGAGAAAGAACATTGGCTTTGTAATGGTCAACTTTTGCCCCTCCTTTATCTCCACTCTTGTTTTCCCAGGTGCAGCCTGGCCTTGAAAACAGTCCTGTTTAGCCCAAAGGTGGAGGAGAAGGTTTCATTCATTCAACAAATATTTATAGGGCGCCAACTAAATAGTAGAGAGTCAGGCGTATAATTCCTTTCCCATGGGCATTTCTGTCTTCTGGAGATGATACTGAAATATATAGTAAGAAATTCCATGGCCCAGTTGTAGCTGGGCTCACTGGGGTGAGTGTGACTTTGGAGCAGCCTCTCTGGGCTTCGAATACTGGTACTGCTAGTATTCTGAGTGGTGTCTTCTTGGGCAGCTCTCACCCTCTTCTGTCACCCTCTTGGAGACTCAGTTTCCTCATCTGAAAATAGCAAGATGACCCACATGGCTAGAGCTAGTATTTCCTTTTTTTTTTTTAAAGATTTTATTTATTCATACAAGAGCCGGGGTACAGGCCAGAGACGGGGGTGGTGAGAAGATTCACCAGCGACAGAGTGGGGAGCAGAACAGGCAGATGGACTGAAACACACTGCTGAGGGAAGCAGGGGGTGAGGCAGGAGAGGTCTGTTGCACCATGTGGGTCCCCTCCCTGGCCAGCGGATTGAACTCACACTGCAGTGGCCGCGGAAGCTCCACCATGCGACGCTTAACCCCTTGTGCCACCAGGGAGCCCCTATTTCCTATTTTCTTTGATTTTTCTCTTGCTCTGGGCTTTTACTCTGCAGACAGCCTGCAGAAGGGTGGAATTTGCAGGTCCTTAAACTTACCAATGATGTTATCCAGGTTTCTTCAGGCTTAATGTTTTCAGCGTAAAAAAACTGCCTCTGGGATGGAGGGTCTATTCGTCCTCTTCTCCTAGATGGTGATTAGGTGAAGGCCTGCTGCAGTGGTCTTGGTCTAGAGTGCTTTTGTCTCCCAAGGGGAATGTTCTGGTGTGTGCAGATATTTTTGGTGATGATGACTGGAATGGGGGCTGCTGACATCCTGTGGGTACAGGCCAGGATGCTGCCGAAAATCCTACGATGCACAAGGTAGCACCTGGCCCAAGTGTGAGCGTGCTCAGGGCCCTTGGTCTGGTAGAAGGTGTGTGAGATGTTGTGCCATGGTGTCCCCTGCTGCATCCTGTGGCTAAAGGTGCAGTGTCAGTTCTCTCGACCCAGTCAGCCAGGCCGGCTCCTATCCAGTGCTCTCTACCTTGGTTCTACTGGCTTGACGAACCACTCCGAATTTCACCTGTGACTTCTAATTGCCCTGTCTGCTGGGGTCATTTCACCCCTTACACCTTAACTGGTGGGCAGGCCCACCAATGCCCATGCCACAGAGGCAGTAAGGGCTATGCCAGAACGCTGGCTCAGGAGCCTCATCCCCCAGCTCTGCTGGGCCACCCTGTCACTCTGCTCCATTAGCCTGGTGTGGCATGTGCTTGACCACCGGCATTTCTCCTGTCTCTCTCAAGCCTGGCTCACCCTGTGCCAGATTTCTGTCCAGACTGGGCGGACCCCTGTGCCCGACTGCTCCCCCTACTTCTCCATATGCTTTCTTTTAGAACTGGGGGGCTTTCTTTTAGAACTGGGTGGGGCTTTCTTTTACTTCCCCAGGAAGTAAAACTCTGGCTGGCATATCCAGCCCCCGGTTGTATTCTTGTCCTTCCAGGGTGGATGATGCTCCCTCTCCCTGCGCGGGAGCCAGGGGATACTGCAGGGAAAGGGACTGTGGGAGTGGAATGAAGAACACACTGTAGTGTTTCTGACATGCCATTCTTGTTGCACAGATACATGCCACAAATCCTTCCAGACTTTCCAGTCTGGCCTGTGACACCCCAGGCCTCCCTCATCAGTGTTGGCTCTCCCCTGGCAGGGGGAGCAGGGTGAAGGAAGGCGAACAAGCCCGGGAAGGAATGGTTCCTGGATTTCTCCTAGACATGCATTTGTTTGCTTCCCTGAACTAGGAAGGGTGGCCTAGCTCAGGAGGTCACACTTGTTCCTAGACTTTGAGCCACATTAAGGCAGAGTGACACCTGCACATTGTTTGCACGCTTTATCTTGTTTTCTATGGGAAAAGTTGCAGTTTTCCCCCCTCTTAATGAAGCGTGTTAACAGCAGTCACCTCATGACAAGGGTTGAGACTTTGGCCATGTGTTTTATTTAACAACCATGTTGTACCTTGCTTATGCCAATCTATCCTTGGGAAACGTGTCCTGAGAAATCAGATGCCTCATTGTGGACTCCTGAAATCTTTTTTTAAAAAAAATATTTATTTATTTATGCATATAAGAGCTGGGGTACAGGCCAGAGGTACAGGGGATGGGAGGATTCACCAGAGGCAGAGTGGGGAGCAGAACAGGCAGATGGACTGAAACACACTGCTGAGGGGAGCAGCGGGCGAGGCAGGAGAGGTGGTCCCCTCCATGGCCGGGGGTAGAACTCGCGCTGCTGTGCCACGGATACTTCACAGTGCGATGCTCGACCTGCTGCACCACCAAGGAGGGCCGGACTCCTGAAATCTTCATAAGAAGATACACACACGTACACACACATAGCATACACACACCTATGTGTGTGAATACATATATATTAAGAAAATACTGTTTTATTACATTATAATTTCTGGTTTGAGGAATTATGACTTCCAAATTTACTTTTTTTATTTTGCAATGACAAAATGCAACTAAATGATACTAAGTGCGAAAGAAAAATAATGAAGTTTTCCTTCCATAAATCACTTAAAAGGAAAAAAGCTTCATATTCTTTAATGGTTTTTATAATTTAGAATTCCTGCTTTTATCACTTTATCTTTATGAAGGTGGTTTTAAAGAACATAACGGTGTTCATTTTATTATAAATTATAATTTTATGAACATCAGAAACGCCAACTTGCAAACTTGTGCTCATGTTTATATGTCAACATACCTAAGTGACGGCAGATGTTGTGTGACCAATAAGGCATAATTTATATACATTATCCTGAAGTGGCCTTGGCTGGAAATGTTGGTTGGTGAAATCCAAATTAGAGCTGAATATGAATGATGGTAATCAGCAAGGAGGAGATCATCAATATGGCTATTGTGGTAGCCTTTATTTCAGCAGGAGAAGCAAAGCAGCTATTGATTTGAATTAAGTTGGTAAGCCCAGTCACGATTTAAAATAGATTGGTGAGCGCAATTGGGAGTTTGTTTAATGGGGCTAAAACTAACCTTCATGTTGCTAGAGATAGATAATGACTAACAATCTTGCATGTTTTTGCATAAAGTTTGCTCCTGGAGTAAATTTAAACCTAATAAAATGTCTGAAATGATTGCATTTGCATTTGCAGTTAGCAAACAAAATAGACCAGACTTTTTCTTGTGATGCCTAGTAATCGCAATGAAGAATAGAAACTAATGCAATTTATTAAGTATCTTGATTTGGGGCTGCCGTTTCATCTTAAGTCGATGGTTTCTAGTTTTTTCTAATCTTAGAGTACTGGAGACGCTTAAAACGATGACAAATCCCTCCCAGAGCAAGTGAATCAATCTCTGAAGCAGCGATCCTGGGCATCAATATCAAAAAACAAAGCGCATTTGGGGATTAAAATTTTGTCCTAACTGAAATGATCTTGAGGAAAGCCTTAGGTGGTTTAGCTAGTTTTCAGTCAAGTTAATTTCTATTATATTTTTATTTCAACTTACAAACAAGTAGTATTTTTAAAAAACTAATGCGTATAAGATCAAGAGGTATAACTTGGGCCTCCCTGGTGGCGCAGCAGGTTGAGCGCCCGCACTGTGAAGCATCCGTTGGCACAGCAGTGCGAGTTCGATCCCCAGCCAGGGAGGGGACCCACATGGC
The DNA here is from genome assembly GCA_019455555.1 of Galemys pyrenaicus. Classification (NCBI taxonomy): domain Eukaryota; kingdom Metazoa; phylum Chordata; class Mammalia; order Eulipotyphla; family Talpidae; genus Galemys; species Galemys pyrenaicus. The sequence goes on along the minus strand of JAGFMF010011726.1, from coordinate 6,179,289 downwards.
ACAGCAGACCTCTCCTGCCTCGCCCGCTGCTCCCCTCAGCAGTGTGTTTCAGTCCATCTGCCTGTTCTGCTCCCCACTGTCTGGTGATTCCTTTCACCTCCCTTGCCTCTGGCCTGTATTCCAGCTCTTGTATAAATAAGCTCTATGCATAAATAAATAAATCTTTTTTAAAAAAAAGAGATATAACTTGGGTTTGTTCCATGTGTCCACAACATTCATAAAAACAGTAGAATCTGATTCTATCCATCCAGAAATATGAGTCCATAAATCTATGGAGATGATGAGGATCTCTATTCATGGTGGGCCTGTTCTTTTGGTCCTTGTGATTTTGAGGGGTTTTTTGAAAGAGTTAAAAGAAATCTCCATCATGAGTCTAAAAATCAATTATCTTGCATCTTGGTCCTGGCTGACTGTTGTGGTGTGTACACTGGCAGCATTGCCTGGAGACAGGTGGGAAATGCAGAATCTCACGTCCCATTTAGATCCCCTGAAATGGATGTCTGCATTGTAACAAAACCCCCAGAGGATTCTGTCTAAGTCAATGGACCCCTGTGAGCCTTCCCTTCCATGTCATAGCAATGGGGAATCCTACTATCTACAGTTTCTCCATGAGGTATTTAAGAACCAAATGCATGTTATGAAAGCATTTTCTATTGTTGCAAAATGTACACAATATAGGGCCTCCCAGGTGGCGCAGTGGGTTAAGGAACGCATTATGAGGCAAACCGCAGCCACTGCAGCATGAGTTTGGTCCCTGCTGCCAGCCAGGGGAGGGACCCACATGGTACAGCAGACCTCTCCTTCTGTGCCCGCTGCTCCCCTCAGTAGTGTACTTCCGTTGATCTGCCTCTTCTGCTCCCCGCTCTGTCTGTGGTGAATCCTCTCACCCCCCACACCTCTGGCCTGTACCCCAGTGCTTGTATGCATAAGTAAATAAATCTTTTTAAAAAATGTACACAATATGAAATATATCATTTTAACCATTTCTAAATGTGCAGTTCATGGGTATTAATTCACATTGTTGTGCAACCATTACCCTCCTCTATCTCTAGAATTTTTCATCATCCCTAAGTGAAACTACTCACTAAATAGTAAGTCCCCTTTACCCCAGATTCTGGCAATCACTGTTCAACTTTCTGTCTCAAGGAGTTTGACTACTATAAGTTTCACTGTAAGTAGAATCACATAACATTGTGACTAGTTTATTTTGCTTAGCATCATGTCCTCAGTGTTCATCCGGGTTGTAGCATGTGTAAGAAATTCACTCCTGTTTAAGACTGCATAATATTCCATTGTATATATAAGGCACAATTTCATTTATCCATTTATCTGCCAGTGGACATTTGGTGTTTGATTTGGGAGAGAGGGAAATGCCATACTGTTTTCACAGCAGCTGTGCCATTTTACAATCCTGCCAGCAATGCACAAGGGTTCTGATTTCTCCATATTTCTACCAACACTCATTGTTTTCTTTCTTGCTTTAGAAAAAAACAAACACCACAACTGTATTAGTCAACCACTAATGAATGTAAAGTGGTATTTCAAGGTAATTTTGACTTGTATTTTCATAATGATTAGTGATTTGTGTGTCTTTTTGTGTGCTTATTGGCTACAATGAATTTTATATGATATACATTTGTAATTTTGAGATTTTTTTTGAAATTTGCAAGTACTGACTACTTCATTCAAGAAGCTATATCTAACTTTCCTCCAGATGTTTTAGGAGTTAATTAACCTGACTTTTTCCTGGAACAGAAAGGAACTCTCAGTCATTTTCCTCATCCATAAAATGGAGGCCAAAATCCTTCTTCATAGGGGTGTTTTGAAGAGTAAGTGAAACAGTACATAAAAAGTAATTAGGGTAGGTACAAGAAGCTTCCTCTGTATTTGTTCTTGCTATACAGAAATGGGGGTTCTTATACCGCGGTTCAAGAAGGAGAGACTCTGCATGGTGATGTAGGCACACAGGAAGACAAAGGCAGAAGGAAAAGTGTTTTGACACGGTGAGGCCAGGATGAGAGGTGCGTGGTGAGCTTGTGATTGTTCATGGGGTGAAGCGTGGTGGGAGTAGGAGTAGTTGGGACCAGCTGGAAGGGCTGTGGCGGCTGAGTCCACAGAGGAGCGTGGGCTTTGAAGGTAGTGGGGAGCCACGGAAGCTTCTGTGCTGGGAGTGACATGATCAAAGCCAGCCCGTGTGTGCTGCTCTTTCCAGGCAGGTGTGACCTCAGACCAGAATGGCAGCACTCCACACCTGAGGCTTTGATCCTGACCATTACTGCTGTTTGCCTTTTACGGAGTACCTTGAATATTTACAAAGTACCTCGTAAACAGTTTCATTAGCTAGGAGATAAGATTAATGAGATTGGAAGCAAGAGGACTGGACTGGCTTTGAAAAAATGCAGGCAGTGAAAGAAGCAATATTAGTGGTGCAGCGGCTGCACCTCCCTGCGTATCTGTGGGATTTGACTTTCTTGGTATATTTTTAATTTGCAGGGTTTTTCCAAAAAGGCTAAACCTGACTTAAGAAGATTACAATCTCACCCTGACTGGGTGGGAGTGCTACATTAATTATTTTTAATATTATTATTATTTTATAATTTAAAATTTTATATTCTATATTTTGTATTTATATTTTATAGTTATTTTTAGAAATAATTATTATGTAATACTTTTTCATATAAAATAATTTTAATATTAATTATATTAAAAATACAGTATTTCCCAATATATGCTATTCAGTATTTGTAGAAGGTGCTAGAACTGGAAAGTAGTGACGTGATAGAAGAGAGGCCATCTCATACCCACTACATTTTATCAGAACTGGCAAAGAACATCTTAGTTTATAACAAACTATCCAACTCTCTTCTGTCTTTACAAATGAATTTGTTATCTTGGTACAGCATCAATCTAGATGGGGAAGCAAATATGTGAAGTATTTGCTTCCATTTTGCAGATGAATCATTTAAAATAAAAGATTCCATCTTGAGGAATGGCTATTATTGTTCTAGGTAATTGAAAAACGTCACTGGGTACCTAAATATGTCTTTAAATTTTATGAACTCTTTTCTTACCAAGAGATCTAACTCCATTTGAATTTTATATGATCCTATAATTGAGGAGTTAGATATGATCATGTGAACCAAACAAATGATTTAATTAAAGTGCCAGAAGGATAATGAACTAATTTTCTAACTTTTCTTCATTGCCGTGGAGATCTCTAGGGTCTTCGGTTTTGTAGACTGTTCCAGAAACAATTATACATGTCCCAAAGGAAACTGTTCATCAAGGATCCACATCTGCAGAAGGTGGGTGTGAAACACTCTGCTGGATCTCACTCAGGATTCAGTTAGAAAAACAGAAGTCACCTTAGGTGTTTCAGCGAGGAAGGATTTAGCGGAAATAACTAGATGCTTACTTAAGTCCAAAACCAATTGCACGAGTCGGGGGTGGCACAGCTAGCTTTCAGGTTCATCTCTGCAGTCTTCTTACAAGAAGTCACTGCTGCTGTCCAGAGGGAGAACTCTACAAGAAACTGCTAACGGGGATGCTTAGAAGTTGTTGTGAAACTTCACATCTGCTAAAACCTGATCTTTTAACTCTGGCACCAGGTCACACATATCACTGTCAACATATTTCATATCAAGGACCATAAAAGAAACGGAGTTTGAGACTTGTAGTTACCAGATTTGCAGTCTAGAGATATAGGGGAGGATGTTGAAATGGGTGGAGAGGAATGCCAATTGCCAGAATAGTAACAGTGAAGAGAAGTATGGAATATTATTACTGTTTACAGATGAGGAGACTGAGGCCAGGGAATGGGCTTGCCCAAAGTCATGTAACATGAGATTCCAAATCAGGTCTGTCTGATTTTAGAGTTAGAGTATTTAGCACTTACATTGGGAAGTAGCTCTCACATGGCAGACGGCCTCAAAACTGAATTTGCTTCCTTGGTTATGACCCTCATCAGCTCACATTCTTCTAGGCGATATAATGCAAAGCAGACTGTTACAAAAGGATTATTTTGGCAACTTACTTGGTGGTATTTCCAAATTTGCTAACCTTTTCAACTCCTTCCAGAAAATGCAATCTGGCTAGCTCTTGCAATTATGGTAAGCTCCCTAGATACAAAATGCTGGTTTGGAGCTATTTTAGGGAGTGGGGTGAAGAATTATTTGTGCTGCAGTCCTAAGTCTGGGCTTAAAGTCAAATTGCACCACAGATAAGATCTATGAAATCTCTAAAACGTGTGCAATTTTCCTTATTCTTTGAGTTCCTAATCTTCTTAGTTTAAGATCATGTTATAAATAAAGGAACAAAATTGACATTTATTAGTTATGCTCTGCCCCCCATCCTAACAAAAGCCTAGGTAGAAAGTATAAGTCATGGCTTCATTCATTAACAAACATGAGTTACTTACTGTGTGCCCTGTTGGAGACCAGTGGGGAGTCATTTACTAATTCAGCAGACTTACATTGTGCCAGCTACTGGCTCGTCTCCACCTGCTTACCCTAATTCTTCCTCCTCAGGTTCATGCAGATACATTCTCTTCCCTGCTTTGCCCAGCTTTGTCTCCTAGGAAGCTAGTTCCTACATTGTCTGGGGCTTTATTATTGCTGCTAATCCACTGGGTTTGGTCAGTGGAAGGAACCAACAGGCAGCTTGTGAAGGGCAAGGAAGCAAGAGGTGATGTTTCCTCTGCTTCTTTTCCAGTGCACCTCATTCCTTTTTATTTTTTTAATCTATTTTTATTTATTTATGCATACAAGAACTGGGGTGTAGGCCAGAGGCTTCCACCTCGTTTCTGCCAGTGGGTTTGTGCCTCCATGACCACAGCTTTTATGAGTGACCCACTACACTACATGCTCACTGGCTTCCAGTGACAGGATTTCCTCCCTTGTCTTTTCTTTTTTTCCTCTTGTCTTTCCAAAGTTTTATTTTATTTATTTATGCATAAAAGAGCTGGGGTACAGGCCAGAGGCACAGGGAGAGGGAAGGGGAATCCACCAGAGTCAGAGTGGGGAGCAGAACAGGCAGAGGGGAGCACTGCTGAGGGGAGCAGCGGGCAAGACAGAAGAGGTCTGCTGCACCATGTGGGTCACCTCTATTGCTGGGGATTGAAATGCTGCCACAGTAGCTGCTGGTAGCCTCATATTGCTGGGACTTAGCCCCGATGCCACCAGGGGGGGCTCTTAAGAGTTTTTAATCGTAAGTGGATGTTGAATCATTCGCATCTATTAATATGATCATATGATTTTTTTTATTTTGTTGATGTGATATGATAAATTAATTGATTTCTGTATGTAGAACCACCCCTGTATCACTGGAATAAATTCCACTTGGTCATGATGTAAGATCTTTTTAATGTACTCTTGAATTTGATTTGCTAATATTTTGTTGAGGGTATTTGTATCTATTTTCATCAGAGATATTGCTCTGTGGTTTTCTTTTTCAGTGTGATGTTTGTCTGTTTTGTTGACCTCATAGAATGTGTTTGGAAGTGTTCCTACCTCAATTTATTTTACTTTAAAAAATTATATTATATATGTATTTACAATATTTGCTCTTTTCTCAGATGTGGTCCCCAAAGAATTTCCACACCAATTCACCTGTGCACCATCACCATAGTCCCTTGTGCTCTTTCTGTGTTTGTTTTAATTCTTTTCCCTCTCTCTGCCCTGCATCCGTCTCTGATTTGTAGTTGTCTGTTTATTTTGTTTTGTTTTTTCCCCTTTTGGTTATTGTTGATGTTATTTTTTTTCCTTGATCCCCTACATTCATCCCTCCTTTAAGTGAAACCATCCAGTATTTTTCTTTTTCCTTTTGGCATTTCGCTGAGCATAATCCCTTCAAGTTTCATCCATGTTGCTGCGAATGGCTCTAGATTATCCTCTTTAATTGCTGAATAATATTCCATCACATATATACATACACACATATATATGTATACACACACACATATATACCATATCTTCTTGATCCAGTCATTTACTTTTTGGTATTTGGATTGATTCCAAGTCTTACCTATTATAAATAATGCTATGATACTCATGGGGGTGCCTGTATTCTTTTGAATTAATATTTTTTGACCTCTGGGTAAATCCCTAGGAGCGGGATTGCTGGGTTATATGGTAGCTCCATTTTTAGTAGTCTGAGACAGCTTTCCATAGTGGTTGGACCAGTTTGCGTTCCCACCACCTACCTCAATTTCTTGAGAAGGGTAGGTACTAGGATTTCTTTGAAGGTTTGGTCAAGATTACTAGAAAAGTTTGCTGGTACTGGGCTTTTATATTGAGGAGACTTTTGATTGCTGTTTCAATTTCCTTGCATATGATTGGCTGGTTCAGGTTTTCTATTCCAGTTCTCTCTAGGAAGATTGTATGAATATAGGAATTTGTCCATTTCTTCTTCTAGATTGTCCAATTCCAGGCACATGTTCAGTCTTCACATATTTGTGTGTCGAGAGCAGAGCAGACAGGGGCTGTGGGCTCATGATAAAGGCAGGTACTGAGAGCAACTGTAGTCTTAGTAGTTTAGAAGTCCACAGGTTCCAGGCAGAGAGAGGGGTGGTATTTGGCAGTACTGAGGGAGCTAGCTGACAGCCGGCGCTGGGACTGATCCTAGCCAGTTCCACAGAGTTGTCCCTGCAGGTTTGTGCTGTCATGGCGACTGAGAACCAGGAAGTCCACAGCGCAGAGGAGGGGACCATGGTAGTTGACTGTGTGATAGCCGGGGAAGGGTAGGGTGCGTTGTGATTTTTTTTTAAAGATTTATTTATTTATGCATACAAGAGCTGGGTACAAGCCAGAGTCGCGGGAAGTGAGAGGATTCACCAGAGACAGAGACAGAGTGGAGAGCAAAACAGGCAGACTGACTGAAATGCACTGCTGAGGGGAGTGGCAGGCGAGGCAGGAGAGGTCTGCTGCACCATGTGGGTCCCCTCCCTGAACAGGGATTGAACTCCTGCACTGCAGTGGCTGTGAAGCCCCACCAGGGAGGCCCAGCGTTGTTATTTTTATCCGCTGCCAGGAAGTTCACGAAGCTTTCTCTGGAGATACCGGGCTTAGCAGCTCCTGTGAACTAGGTAGCACGGTAGTTATGAGATCTGCATGAGGGCCACGTTGGTGATGGAGGGTCACGATGACTAGCCTACCAACCCTAGATCCTTATTTGACTTCAAACAATATGACATCCACTGGTTGACCAATGAAATAAGCCCAGAGAAGGCATCTAGCAACTTCTCCAGTCATGGCGAGACAGACTCACCTTCTCGCTCCTCATGCTGACATTTTAATGCAACAAATAAAAGTTATTCAGTTAGGTCTGTGTACGTCATCAATCTGCTCCCTTGGTGCTCAGTCCCTGGCATCTTTGCTCCCCAGAATCCTATTGGTCGTCAATAGGATTGACGACCCTCTGTTTTCCATACCTGGAAACATAGTTCCCTGATATTGGGGTGACTGATGGGGGAGTAAGTCCTTCGGTTTCTAGTGAGAGGCTTCCTGCCCCTTATGTCCCTCTAATCTCAGGGCACAGAGCCCCAGTAGAGCTCCTGGTCACTCAGACTTTCCTACCCTTTCTGGTGGTTTCTATCACTTTTTCTACAGAGACACTGAGCACAGTTACTCTAATATAGATGCAGGTTAGGAGCTGATTCCTCCCCAGAATGCAGGGGATGTTCATCTGCATCTCCAAGCTCTTGTTGCTGTGAAACTTTTTGGAAGAGTAGAATTGATATTGCTTCTTCCTTAAAGGTTTGGTATAATCTTCCAACAAAGCCACCTGGGCCTGAGTTTTTGTTGTGGGAAGATTTTTAACTACAATTTCAATTTTGATCAGATTATCTATCTCTTCTTTAGTAAGATTTTGTAATATGTCTTTAAGGAATTTTCTACTTATAGATGTAGAATTGCTTATAATCTTCCCTTTTATATGTTTAATATATGTTGTGTCCCCTTTCTCATTTGTGATCCTGATGATTTGTGTCTTCTTTCTTTTAGTCCTGATTAATCTGGTTAGAACCGGATTTGTCAATTTTATCGATCTTCTCAAAGTGCCTTTTGGCTTTATTGATTTTTCTCTATTGCTTTTCTTTTTTTTCCTACTGAGAAATGTGTATTTTTTTTAGAGACAGAGAGAAGTGACAGAGTAAAAACTATTCTGATAGTTTTGATAGATTCTGCTTGAAACTCTGATAGCGTCTTCTTTTTTAAGTTTGTGCTTAATGGATAGCAAATTCTCAGAAAGTGTGGCCACCTACTCCTTTTTTTTTTTATTTCCTTGTTAACTTTTAAGGAATTGACTTACTATACACATATGCTCCAAGGGCTATTGATTCTCTGTTTAGTATGTTAGTTGAATAGATGCCTGCATTTATTAGCATTTTTCATGTTTCTTGTGGTTATGTGATAATCTTGAAGTAACTGTGGTCAAATCATTTATCACGCTGTCCTTTGATTTTTCCATTTCTAAGATGAGGGAGCAGGGGTATTACCATGTTTTTCAAACTGGTTTGTGATCCATTAATGGATTGTGAAATCAATAAGGTGGAACCCAACTGATTTTAAAACATGAATTAGAATAGACTAAAAATACCAGATGACCTTACATACAGTGAAAAGTAAGTATTCCTGTGAAATGACCTATGATGAGCCAGGAGCAGGTTACCAAGTGCTGGGTTAGATAATCTCTAAGGACCATTCAATTTTTGATTCTCTAATTCCGGTAATAAATGTGTTTCACACTCACTGTGTGGCAGATATTTCGACACATTTCTGGACAATGTTGTGCATATAAATGAAAAAGAGAAATAGGCCTGAGATTCAAAGGTTGCTGTTTTGAGGGATTGGAATGTTTATAAGACTGGTATTCTTGGATTTTCGTCACATTTCACACTTTAAAATAGGTGGTATACTTAAGCTTTAAAACCAGTATAAGTATAAATAATTATATTTTAAATTTTTTTCCTGAATTTTAAACACATTAACTTTCTTTTGAATTCTCTTCTGTCTATTGTTTTGTGTATTTATATACTTTACCTGGTTACTTTAAAAAAGTGTATATGTTCAGGGTTACAACATGTTCATATAAAGATGCCTTCATAGAGAAATTCAACACACTTTATTTTACACAAATAAAACAGGTGCAGGCAGTCTCTTTCCCTGTTTATATAATGCAGGTGATAAAACTTGGATCTTCTCACTCTACATTCTTATGTTGATTCAGAAGTGTTAGGAGGCGAAGATCCTGAAGACACTGAAAATACCATGTGGTTTTGACACAGAGTTAAAGCAAAGAAAGTTTGCGGAAGAAATTTCTTCTATCATGTAGGGTTGTCAGAGAAAATACAGGATACCCCATTGCTTCAAGCTCATATAAACTATAATTAGTATAAGTATGTCCTGTGTGTATTATAATAAAATATTATGTATCTTCTGTACACAACCTATGTACATATTATAAAAGAAAACAATTAGTTGTGATTTATGTTGAAATTTAACTGATTATCTCATGTTTCTGTCTCCTAAATCTTGAAACTTGACAGAGTAGCAAGGAATAGGATCACTCTGGGGTGATTCAGGTTTCAAGTCAGAAAATTTGGAGTTATGTATTTTTGGTCCAGCATCCTGACACCCTGCATGCAGGCACCTGACAGAGACACAGTCTGTGACTGGAGTTTCACCTTCCCAGTTGAATAAACAAGTTACAGTTTTACAAAGGACTCCATCACTCATGTGATGTTGAGGCTGAATGTTCAGACTGTTACACCTCTCTGTAAATTTACAGAAGAGTTAAAATTCACAGCCCGGTTACAGAGCCTGCAGATGCGCAAGACTTGTTCCCAGGATGGAAAGACCAGAGTATGATCAAAGTCTTGCAGGACACACGCGTCCTGCCTCCAGCAAAGAGCAGCTGCACCAGTCCAGACACAAAACTTGCAGTTCTAGACTCAACCAGTGTGAAGATATGCGTTAAAAAAAAAAAAAAAGACAGAACTAGTAGTAGTTTGTTCCAAGATATTTCTATGCTCCATTGAGTTAGTTCTAATTATTTTTAGTAAAACTGGCATACAAAAATCTAGACTTGGAAAGTAAGCCCAAGAGTTCCTATATTGCCTGTGGTGTTTTAAAAGAAGAAAAAAGGAAACAGGGAAAAATGGAATGTCCATCTAAAAGGAGAATGGTTTAGTGAATTATTATACATTTACCATGGAATATTTGGGAACTATGGTTGGGATCGAACTTGTGCTGCAGTGGCTGCGGTTTGCTTCATAGTGCGTTGCTTAACCCACTGCGCCACCAGGGAGGCCCCCCCCCCTTTTTTTTTATAAAAAAGGGAAAGCAAGAACTAAATTCTACCAACCCCTCAGTAGGAATCTGTGTGTATTTGTTAAAATTTTATGAGAAACGTATGGAAAGTCCATATCAGAATGTCACTATCAGTCCTCAGGGGTGAAATGGGAGTTGATGAGATTATAAGCTTTTTGTTTATACCTCTTTGTATCCTCTGATTTGCTATGACAAGTGTGTATAACTGGCAAAATAAGAAAAAAATTAATATCAATAACATAAAAATGATTTGACTTGTAGATCCAAAAATACACACATTTAAAACACAATTCAATTCACAATATTTTACTGTAAATGTTTTTCTAGGAATGTCCTTTTTGTTGTAGTGTGATCTTTTCTTCAGGGTCACTAAGCAGAAGTTGGATTTTGACTTACTGGGATTAATGTTAGAGTTATTGAGAAAGCCTAACGATCGAAAATGGCGACAAACTGAACTTCACTAGGATTCCAGTACCAAAGCTCCAGTTCGATTATCTGAAGTCGTGGGGCAGCCTCTGCAAATCTGCAGCGAAGGCGCAGTGCATTGAGACCTTAGTCTGGTGGCATATCATGCTCTTTTGTGTCATTCTTTCAGTCAACATCTGGATGCTGTTCAACTTTTAGGTCCCTAGTCTCAATACTGAGCAGTGTATTCAAGTGATGTTTATCGGTTCATCATCACTAAGCCTTTGCTCTAGAAAGTTCATGTACGTAGAGGTAAGAACAAAAACACATATATTTTATGTGTTGCTTTTAAAGATATATACATATATATTATGTTCTTTGGGTGTTCTACAACTAGTACAGATTCTTTGTTGAATGAGGTGCATAAATAAAAGTAAATATCAGATGTATGACAGTGTTGTTGATGGGAAAAGGGCAGATGTTTGACAGGTACAGTGAATTTTTTCTTTTAAAGATTTATTTACTTAGGCATACGAGAACTGGGGTACAGGAAAGACGTGCAGGTGGGAGAGTGAGAGGATTCACCAGAGACAGTGGGGAGCAGAACAGGCAGATGGACTGAAGCACACTGCTAAGGGGAGAAACAGGTGAAGCAGGAGAGGTCTGCTGCGCCATGTGGGTCCCCTCCCTGGCCAGGGATGGAACTCATGCTGCAGTGGCTGCGGATGCTTCATAGTGCTGCGACTTAACCCCTTGCACCACCAGGAAGGGCCCAGTAGAATGAGTTTTATCAACTTTGTCCCTCCCTTGTTTCCCAGTTTGAACTGGTTTCCATCTAACAAGTGATTGTAGGAAAAGGGAAGTTGTTCACTTCTTTTATATATATATATATTTACCATATATATATATATATTTGACATCAATTGTAATCCCCATGTATTCCCCATCACCATATCACCAGTGCACCATCACCTCAGTCCCCCGTGCTCCTGTCTGCCCTCAACCCTCCCCCTCTCCCCTCCCCACCAAGTGTCCCCAATTTGTCTTTGTCTTTTCATCCTTGGTTTTTTTGTCTTTATTGTTATTATTACTATTGTTCTTATTCCTTTCCTTGATCCTTGTTTGGTTCCCTTATATTCCTCCTAGGGGAGGAACAATCTGGTATTTTTCTTTTGCCTTCTGACTTACTTCACTGAGCATCATCCCTTCCAGTTCCATCCATGTTCCTATGAATGCGTCTAGTTTTTCTTTTTTGATTGCTGAATAGTATTTCATCTAATTTATTATCGATAACTAAATTTTTGGCACCTGCATATCTATAAAACTGGAAGGAAAGGATATCGATCCCAAAATGAAAAGTTACTCTGAAGACATGAGCTATGAACATGTGAATTGTTCAGAGTTTTTGGAAACAGCTGGATTTGTCCAAGGCACCACTGATGTTGTTAATTAGCTGCCCCGTGGGTCTCAATGACAAATAAAAACAAAACACCCACCAGTGTTATTTAACAATTTCCTTTTTGCACTAATTGTAGGAATTTTTCAGTTTCGTGAGATTTGCTAAGACACAAGGACTCTGGTTCCTTCCAGATGAAGAGCTTAGAGCTCTGGGAATGAACTCAGTCCTGTGAACAGTGTGAAGCAGGCCTCTCACGCCCTGCTTCTCCTCACGTGGGAAGGACTTGATACAACCTGTTCCACATGAAAAATATCTCCTGCCCGTGGAGGTCCCTTTTACCTCGAGGGCCTTTCCACAGCCCCTTGGAGGCCAGGCAATGAGACCACGTCTCGGCAGATCCTGATTTGTAGGCATTTTGAAGCCATGGGAAAAAAATTATATTCTTTGGATTGAAATTTTTGAAGGAAACTGAAATCTATGAAACATTTTAAATGCACTTTACACATCTGAAACCATTTTATGGACACCAGAGGATAATCCTGGAATGTACATAATTTGGTTTCTTCGTCAAGTTTGGTCTTGAGACTGAAAGAACTGAAAATGTTTCTGTGAGAAATGTGAGCTTGTCTTTTAATCATGAAGAAAATATTTAAGAAAAAATTTAATTTATTTACTTATTCTATTTTTGCAAAAAAAAAAAATCATCATGGTCAGGACTTTTTCCTTTGTGAGGAAAGAAAGGGTTTGAGCACGCACTGCCCTCCTTAGCAGAAGGTCACCTGTTCTGTCAACGATGGATAAGCCACACCTTTCTGGAGGTGCATATGCTCCCTGGTTGTACCGTTCGCTCTTCTATATTCTGTCCTGTGCTCTTCAGGGTGGAAGAGGTGGGTGGTGACTCCATCACCAAAGCCACCTTAGCTGTTCCAGACATGCATGCACACACAGAAGAAAGGACAAAGTAGCTCTGGGGGCCTTCCTGGTGGCACAAGGGGTTAAGCTTCGCACTATATGAAGTTTCAACAGCCACTGCGGCACAAGTTCGATCCCCGGCCAGGGAGGGGACCCACATGGCGCCACAGACCTCTCCTGCCTTGCCCACTGCTCCCCTCAGCAGTGTGTTTCAGTCAGTCTGCCTGTTCTGCTCCCCTCTCTGTTTCTGGTGACTCCATTCACACACCTCCCTCCGTACCTCTGGCCTGTACCCCAGTTCTGTGCATAAATAAATAAATCTTAAAAAAGGAGAGAAAAGCAGCTCTGCACATCAGCTCATGTCTAGTCCAAGGGCTTCCAAGGCTGGAGTTTGGCTTCTGCGGCTCACAGGGGCTCCTTAGTAGATCTGGCCGGGGCTGCCTTTAGAAGGTAGGTGCGGAGGTGGAGAAAAAGTCCTCCAGCAAAATCCTCTTGCCACACCTTTTGGATTTTACTCTATGTGTATTGGGTCTCTCTCCTCTTTGGTTAATCTGCCTTCAGTCTAACATTCCAGGCGCCAGGATGCAGTTCACCGAATTTCATATTTCTGTAAAGGGTAACCCCATTTCAAGTAAAGTGCTCAGTCAAGAATGAGAGAAGCACCAGACTGGTAGTTCTGTTTGCATCATGATTCTAACCAAGAAATTTCTTTTTTTAAGAAAAAAAAATTTTCTTTGTCATGACCATGGTCAAGAAGAATGATAAATATGATAAAAATGCTAAATCTGCTCAGAAAAATGACACAAGTTGGAAGGAAAGAAGGAAGGAGAAAGAAAGAAAAGGTGGGAAGAAGAGAGAAAGCAAGAGATAGTGAGGACAGCTTCCCCAAGGACGATCTGAGCAAAAATGCACTTCTTAAATCTGATGGTGACCACAAGCACAGGAAGCAGAACCAGAACAGAGGGAGGCAGCAACTTCACGGGCAAAACAAGGCTAAACAAAATCGTTCTAATTTGGGTTTGATCTCGACCCTGGAACAGCCGATGTTGGGCGCCCACCCTCAGCGTAGTGTTTGGTGAGTGGTGTCCACGCTCTGCCACGCTCTGCGTGCTTAGGCGGTAAAGAAAGAGCCGAGAGAGCGTTACCTCATGTTTAAGGGACTGGGCTCAGGAAGCCTCTTTACTACTTCAGACTCACGCCTTTCTCTGCAGCCAGCACTGCTTAAAAAACCCCCTTTGGGGGCCTCCCTGGTGGCCCAAGAGCTTAAACACCACAGTATGAAGCCTCCGCAGCCACTGCAGCGAGTTCGATCCCCGGTCAGGGAGGGGACCCACATGGCGCAGCAGACCTCTCCTGCCTCGCCCGCTGCTCCCCTCAGCAGTGTGTTTCAGTCCATCTGCCTGTTCTGCTCCCCACTCTGTCTCTGGTGGATCCTCTCATCCCCACACCGCTGGCCTGTACCGCGGTTCTTGTTTGCATAAATAAATAAATCTTTAAACAAACAAACAAACAAACAAAAACACAGCCCCTCTCCCTCTCCACCTCTCCCTTCCACTTCAGGCTTTGCCCAGCGTTGCCAGCACTTTCTCACTTCCGAAACTGGCTGCTTATTATATTTACACTCGCGGAGGACAGATAAATAAAGCAGTGGGTCAGAGTCAGGCACCCTGAAATGTTCATATTAGTATATGATCAAATACCAGAGAAAAGATGCGTGAAATTAAGATTTTTAATAGTAGTTTCAAAAATTCGGCAGACTGTGATTATCGCATCAAGGTCCCTTCCCATGAAGCCACATAAAGCTGTTTTCAAAGCCGATGACTACCAGGTCCTGCGTGCTGTGGAGACTGGCAGCTGGCCGGAGAAGTGACCCCCACCCCAACCTCTCCCCGCCCTACAGCCCCGCCCCCCGCCATTCCATTTCAAGAACTCGGGTAGCTGCTGTGTTACTCCAGAAATGAACCAGTCCTGGAATGAACCAGAACGTAGTCCTTATTTATATATTGAAAAGAAAAAAATGGAGTATTGGTCAAAGAAAGCATTATCCTATCAAGACCCTTCAACCACTGAGGATTTTTTTTTTCCCACAGACACTACATATGATGTATTTTAGAATAGATCACAAAAGAAATATTCAAGTATTTACCGAGTTTCCTTTTATTTTTCAGAAGAAAATTTAAATATAAATGAAGTAGAGCGTTAACACACAGAGATAGCAACAGCTTCTGACAGTAATTTTACTACTAGATGAGTGAATTAAAATGCTTTTGTCTGAAAGTAACAGGAAACCACTTTAAATCTGGCTTTAACAATTTATTTATGTAGCATAAAAACATAATTTTAACATAAAAATTCCACGGAGTCAGAGGTTTAGTTGTATTGTCAAGGATCCATTTCTTTTTATTCTGGTTTCTTTTTTCAAACCAGCTTTCCTCAAGGTCACAAAACAGCTGCTGTTGTTCCTGGCAGCACACTGTGATGACAACTTCCATGGCTGAAAAATAAACATCTCCCCCAGTCTTATGTTCATCTTAACAGAGCGTAAAACCTTCCAGAAGCCCAGCCACTGACCATCCATTTTCACTGGTCAGAACGGTATCACATGCACCTTTCTAAGTGCTTCAGTTGAGAATGGCTTAGGCTTGTGTTGTCCAGTAGAAATAGAATGTGAGCCACATATATAATTTAAGAATTTCTAGCAACCACATTTTTAAAAAGAGGTGAACTAGGTGATATTAACTCTAACAATATATTATGTTCACTCCAACATAGTTCAGATACCAAAATAGAATCAATATAAATATTATTGTTATATGTTACATTCTTTCCTTTCACACTAAGTCTTTGACGTCTAATGTATATTTTATATTCACTGCTGAACTAGACAGGCACATTCTGGGGGAGCAATGGCTACTGCACTGGACAGCGTGGGTCTAGGTCTAAGAGGATTTATTACCTGGGGCAAGCAGGGGTTCAGCTTCCCTTGAAGTCATGACCCTTCAAAGGAGGCTGAACAAGCTGGAGTTTTTTTCACAAAGAAGAGTGGAGGTGGCAATGGGGGTTGCAAATGACTTCATCTTTGCACCAACCTGTGCCTCCCTGGTAGAGTAAAGGTACCACTACTTATTTAGCCACCAAAAGAAATAAGGGAGCATTAGTTCTTATTTCTCCTCCTTTTTCATCAATCCTTAAATATAATCTTTCGCCAAGTTCTGGCAATTCTCCGTCCAAGTTATCTTTTGAACAAATCTCCCCACCCTCTTGGCCATGACAGTCATTCAGGACCTTCTATGACCTGAATCTGCTCATGTCACTGACTTCTGGAAGGTTCCTAGAGGTCCCCAAGATTTCAGGGCACAGGTCAAACCCTTAGCAAGCACATAACAGCACACCCGGCCTTGTCCCCACATTGTCTCCATTCTGCCCACACGGAGCTTCACGCTGTCGTGCATAGTCTCTGTTCTTTTATGCCTTCATTCTTTTTTACACACGGTTCCTTGTCTTTAGATCAGCCTATCCCTTTTCCTTCTTCCTCTTTGGCATTCTTCTCATTTGGGAGTTTTCCTTACCCCCCCCTCTCTCTCCAGGTGGGATTAAGCATAAAGCACGTGCATCCTCTGCTGTAGTACATGTTTCACCATATTGTTTTGGGTACCCTCTCTCCACTAGAGCTGAGCTCCTGGAAGGCACGGCCTGTGCTATGATCTCTATGGCCCCAGTCTGCACAGTGCCCATCTGACACCCAGTGAATGCTGAGCAGCGCACCTGGCACAGTAAATGCACAATCTACTGGATGGGTGGATGGATGGATGGATGGATGGATGGATGGATGAATTCCATTCTTCCAGTCTTTTTTCATCCATGATTAGAGAGCTGCCTTTCCTAACTTCCTGCCTTTGAGAATTGTATTAGTATCTTGTTCATAACAAAGAATCACGTCTTGGGTGACTTAATCAAGACATTTATTGCTTTACAGTTCTGTAGGCCAGAATTCCAAAAGCAAGGTTTGGCATGGTTGCTTCTGAGGACTGCAAGGGACAACCCGTTGCATGCCCCTTTACTAGCTAGCTCCTGATTGGGTCAGGTGCTCTTTGGCTTATGGATGGCCACCTTTCCCTGTGTCTTCACACCCTCTTCCCTCTGTGAGTGTCTGTCTGTGTCAAATTTCCCCTTCTTATAAGGATGTCAGGCAAATTGGATAAGAGCCTACCTTCATGACCTTGTGTTAATTTGATCTCCTGTAGGAAAAAAGAAATATATCAAATGGTTTCACTTATACGAGGAGTATAGGGGAATCAAATAAGGGATCAGGAAAAAAATAACAACAACAATAATAATAATAATACAAAACTAGCAGTCAACCATAAATAAGAGACATTCTGAGAGGGAGGGGAAGGAAAAGGGATGAAAGCAGGGGAGAGAAGAGCACAAGGGACTGTGGTGATGGTGCACAGGTGAACCTGTGGTAGGAATT
This sequence comes from Galemys pyrenaicus, assembly GCA_019455555.1. Classification (NCBI taxonomy): domain Eukaryota; kingdom Metazoa; phylum Chordata; class Mammalia; order Eulipotyphla; family Talpidae; genus Galemys; species Galemys pyrenaicus. The sequence continues at coordinate 6,161,774 of JAGFMF010011726.1, read as the reverse complement.
TTATGGGGAATGCACAACGATGTGGAAGATATAAATAAAAAAATAATTTGAATACCTGAAACGTCCTCAGTCTTAATAAGGTCAAATTCACAGTTACTGGAGGTTAGACTTCAATATCTTTTGGGGTTGGGGCGACAGAATTTAACCCATAGCAAGACTCATCGTTGAAGGCAAATGAATTTATTTCTTTTGCAATACAATAAAATACCACTTTAGCAACTTAAAACAACACCCACTTATTTTCTTGTACTTTCCAGGGATTAAGAGTACAGGCACAAGTTAGCTGGGTTCCCTGCTCACTCTCACAAGGCTCTCATCAAGGTTTTGGCCAGATCATGTAGTCATTTGGGAGCTCAGGGAAATAATCTCTTTCACACTTATTCAAGTTATTGGCATGGCTCACTCCTTGTGGCTGCAGCACCGAGAGCCAGGACTCCCTACTGGCTGCTGGCCCTCTCCATAGGCAATTCACAAGGTGGACTTTTTAATATATATATATACATAAAACAATATTTTTCATTTTTGCATGGTGTATACTTTCTCCTCTCAGGTATAGTCCCTGTGAAATTCCCATTACCGACTCATCCGTGTCCCATCACCATAGTCCCTTGTGCTCTTCCCTCCTGTTTTGTTCTTTCTTCCTCTGCCCCCACTGGGGAATGTCAGAGCATATATATATATATAGTTGTCTGTTGTTGATTTTGATATTTAATTTATTATGAATGAATTTTTTTCTTTAGTCCCTTATTTGTTTCCTCTACATTTCTTCTGTAAATTAGACTGTCTGATGTTTTTCCTTTTATTTATGGCTTATCTCACTGAGCATAATCCTTTCTAGCTCCATCTATGTTGTTGCGAATTGCATGAGTTTATCTTTTTGATTGCTGTGTAATATTCCAATGTGTATATATAACAGATCTTCTTGATCCAGTTATCTGTTTTTGGACATTTGGGTTGTTTCCATAGCTTCTACTTCTTCAAGGCTTGAAGGACTGACTCTGGGGCTGCAGATGGCATTGCTCACTGGCTCTCTTTCTCCCTCTTTCTTCTCTCTAGCATAAGAGAACCATATTCCCTTGACAAAGTCTACTGGTTATAAGCAAGTCACAGTTTCCTTCTATCTCAAGAGGAGGGAATTTTATACAAAATTCCAGCTGGGGTCCTATTAGGGTCTGTGTGCCACAGTAGGTGCATTTTTTCCTGGTCTCCCAAACTTGGATTGCAGGAAATCACTGTGGAATGGGATGGGATACCATGCTCAAGAGACGGCAAGGGTCCAAAGGAGAGCATAATTTTAAAAATTAAACTTATTTTAACTTAATATGAAATTGTATGAAGCATTTTTAAATGCAACATGTGAAGTGCATTTATTAAAAGGCAACATTTGATATTGACATAACCATATAGATGTGATAATAATAGCACAAATAGAGTGCCCGTTAGGTGCAAGCACCGGGCTACATGCTTGGCTTATGGAATCTCCTAGCGGCTAGTAGAGAGGGGCTCACATTCAGACCCCAAAGACTACTTGATGGCAAAACCCACATACCTGACCATTAAGCTTGACTGGGTACACCTGGACTGGTGGTCCCCAAAGGGTTAATGTGAATACTGAGAACATTTGCCTCTGGGATTCTCTTGTCTCTGGGCTTCCCTTATGAATGACCTATTCTCCATGAATGACTAACCCATTCAATCAAGTTACAGAAAAAGGCATGAGCCTTCTTCAGGCAAAAGGAGTCAGTGGGCATTTAGATTTTATTTCTCAGCCAATAGTGGGGACATCCCAGTGGTTCTCTATGAATACAGATCTTTAGTTTTAACTTTACCCAGCTCTAGGGTCTCCCTGGTGGCGCAGTGGGTTAAGCAACGCACTATGAAGCAAACCACAGCCACTGCAGCACGAGTTCGATCCCTGCCGCCGGCCAGGGAGGGGACCCACAGGGCGCAACAGACCTTCCTGCCTCGCCTGCTGCTCCCCTCAGCAGTGTGTTTCAGTCCATCTGCCTGTTCTGCTTCCCACTCTGTCTCTGGTGAATCCTCTCACCTCCTGCACCTCTGGCCTGTACCCCAGCTCTTGTATGCAGAAATAAATAAATCTTAAAAAAAAAAAAAAACCAAAACACTTTACCCAGTTCTAACTCTCCTGCTTTGTTTCACCTCTGTCTATGCAAATATGGCAATATTGCACAGTACTGTCAACCATACCACTCGGTAGCCTAGGAGCCTGTGAATATATAAGAATAATGTATCTGAGAAAGTTGAAAGCAATAAGCAAGAATTGAAAGCCGTCGTTTCCACAAGGATGTTTGTGCCCCTGGCATGTTTTGAGAGTATTTGGTATTTGTGAAATAAATGAACCACTGGACAGAAGTACAGGGCATGAAGGACAGTTACCCCGTAGCAAAAGGCCAAGCTGCAGCCCAACGAAAACCCGCGTCCTAAGCTGGGCACGCCTTCTAGGGCAGGAGCCCACCCCCATGCGGATCCTGGCACGTACACGGGCCCTGCACCACCTCCTGTGCAGACTATCTCAGGCCTTGGACATCTTACCTGGAAATTTGTGCTTTGACTCACATCCTACTTTGTAGTGTGACGTCTCCCAGCACAAGGAATCAGTCATTAAAATTCTATATAAAATTCTAGTCTGTTTAAATCACTACATATCATTTCTCTGGGTGACCTTTTCTGATCGAAAAATGTGAGTGATGAGCTTGTTCACCTCTTACATATTGTGGTTGCATGATATGATTCAGGATCTACCGAGGACACGAAACTTATGCAAGAAGAAAACAAAAAACGTTTAAATAGTGACTGGGACTTTCTATTTTCAATTTGATGAGTTGTCGTTTCAGGTGCTACAGTTTTTCTGTATCATTTATACATCCCCTGGTAGTTAAAACAGAGTTAATGACACATTTTTAAAAAGAAGGAAATGAAATTAGTATGCTGTTTATGCAACGCTGAAAAAAAAATCCTGCTTTTTGATCCTGAGATGGGTATTATCAGCACCTAAAAATTCATCTTATTATTGTCTTCTTCTCCCAATCAAATTGATAACATCATCCTTCCTCTTTCTCTGCCAAGTCATCATTAGAAGAGATAGGAAGTAATTTCTAGTTTTTTCAACTGCCATTTTCTTTAAATAGTTCAAGTTCACATAGTCCTGAACTTGCCCACTGAGACCTATTTCTTTCCCCACTTCCACTCCATAGTCACTTTTCCCTTTATGCACTTAAAAAAATTACCACAAATTTAATTGAGTATTTGTAAATTTGGAAGAAAATTATGGAAGAATTAATCAAAACACAAAACACATTCTTTACTTGAATGTCAACTTTGAGAAGCTCACTGCTAAATGCTAGAATAATTGTTATTGATTCAAAAGAACGAAGAGTTGACACATTCATTAATTAGATTGTATTGGTAGCTCTTCTGTGAAAAACTTTTGTGTTTGACTGAGATGCTTGACTTGTCACATTTTTTTCTCTCAAAATGCAAATCCCTTTTCTTTTTGTTGCTTTTTAGAAGCGATATGATGCACTGATTCTTAATTCTGAGTTCTAGGATTGTGGCTCTGTTAACATGTATAAGGAATAGTATTATTCAATAATAAGTTAAAATAAAATTTAAACCTGCAAATTACTAGTTTCAATAGGTCTGGGACCTGAGGTTCTGGCTTTCTAATAATATAGAATGACACGACTCCAGATGACATGGAAGTACCTAAAGGAGAAGGTTGTGTGTCACGTGGAATACAAGTACTGGAAAACCCCTTTTAACAGGATTTTTTCTTTTGGCTTTTGATGCATCCAGGGGCCAGACACTGCCAGCTACTTGGTCTGCAAACCAAAATTATGTAGCTACAGTGCTCAGCTGAGAAACCACAGGCTCCCTTGCAGCTAGGAGGAGTCATGTGGCACAATTTGGCCAATGATATGTAAGTAGAAGTGTTTGGGGGAGAAACTTTTGGAAATAGTTTCCCCTGGTTAGAAACAAATAGAATCAGCTGGCCTAAGGCTTTGTGCTTTGCCTTCCTTCTTCATCCTGCCTGGAGCTGACTCGTGATTCCCGTCATGGGACAGCTGTCATCTTGTGACCGTGCAAGGAGGATCACGAACTGAAAGAAACAGTGGTGAGCTCTCTAAGCACTGCACCAGTCCTGCACTGCCTATCCTCTCCAAGTGAGAAAGGATATTCCGGGGCCTCCTTGATGGCGCAAGTGGTTAAATCACAGCACTGTGAAGCATCCACAGCCACTGCAGCATGAGTTTGATTCCCAGCCAGGGAGGGGACCCACATGGCGCAGCAGACCTCTCCTGCTATGCCCGCTGCTCCCCTCAGAAGTGTGTTTCAGTAGATCTGCCTGTTCTGCTCCCCACTCTGTCTCTGGTGAATTCTCTCACCCCCTACACCCCTGGCCTGTATCCCAGTTCTTGTATGCATAAATAAGTCTTTTAAAATAAAAAAGAAAATATTTTCCATGTCAATCCATACATACTATCTAGTATTAATGTCTAGTATTAATGTCTATCTAGCTTAATGTCTAGTATTCCATACTAGAATCTATTTTTTATCGCTGATTCTTTTTGATAATTAAATTCTACTTTTAAAAAAGATTTATTTTTAATTTATTTATGCACACAAGAGCCAGGGTTTAGGCCAGAGGTATGGGGCATGAGAGGATTCACCAGAGACTGAGAAACAAAACAGGCTGATCTACTGAAACACACTGCTGAGGGGAGCAGCGGGGAGGCAGGAGAGGTCTGCTGTGCCATGTAGGTCCCCTCCCTGGCCGGGGATCAGAACTCATGCTGCAGTGGCTGTGGATAGCTTCTTCACCCCTTGCACCACCAGGTGCAAGTTCTATTTTTAACTCATATGCGTTAACAAAGCCACAGTGAGGTTTGCCCTGGCAAGAAGACTTCATTATCTCCTGCCCTTTCTGCTAGCAAAGGTGGTCTCAGATCAGCTACCTTCCTGACCCCGGATCATCAACATTACAAACGGGGAAATCCATACCAATAGTGCATGATTTGGCTTTTCTGTCTTGAATAAAGGAATTCCATGATTTCTTTATTTAAATTCCAGAGTTCCATGATTGGTTTTACTGATCTCCAAATCTGAATCATTTTAAGGTACACTATGTGTATGGCCCTCCGAACTGAGTTCCGAAAAACTGAGTTCCTTTCCACTGTCTGGCATAAAGAGAAGGTTAGAAGGATAAGCCCCTGGCAAAGCCCAGTCTCAATTCTCCTAAGAGAAAATACTTGTACAAAAAGACAACATCTACCCCTAAAAACTAATTTTCAGGGATGGTTTAGTCTCAACTCATACAGAAAGGAATTAAAAAAAAAACTTTCAAAGAACATGATATTACTTAAAATGAACCCAATTTCCCTTATTAAGCACACCACTTAATCTAATTGCATTTAAAGTTAATGGTAACTGAATTCAGAGTGTTCTAGAACAATGGGTGGGTTGCTTTATATTTCTATAAATTAAGGGGTCATTTTGGTAATTTTCCCCCAAACAAAGAAGGCTGGCTATAAAGGCAAATTGATTTCTTTTTTTTTCTTTCAAGTTTCTTTTTGTCTACAGAAGAAAAATAATGTCAGCATTTTAAAATAAAATGAAACTTCGTTTTCAAAATATTTTAAGTTCAACTGAGCACTCCAAATAAACTTATAATCAATTTCCCCTTTTCCTCTGACTTCTAGGGACTCAAACCAAACTTGCATTCCCACTCTGGAATAATCATGTGAGACTATGATACAATAGTTCATAAAATAATTGACTACATGTAAGAAATAATTGAGACTGAGAAACTGGCAGAGTTTCAAAGGAACACTGGAAACTGTGAGATTGATCTGACCCTATAATAGAGGGCATCTCTGTTCATCTTTGACTAGGCTTATTTTAAAACTGCACTACAAGCAATACAAATAATTCCTGTCCATAAACATATGAGTAGTTTGTGTGTCGCATGCCATTGATTATTGCTCTATGGATAGAACAATTTTTGCAAATTCATTTGACATTTCTTTACTGCATTTATAATTTGTAATTCCTTGACTCAATTGTAATGTCTTCCCGTCTCACTTATTTAGTCAATCTTTGACATGTTTCTTTCATATTTTTGTGACTTATTTTACCTTCTTTAGAAAATCATTTTTTACCTAGATCAAATTATGTAAACTCTCTTTCCTTTTCATCACCATTTCATTTCAAAAATAAAATGCATTTTTTTGGGCCTACCTGGTGATTCAGTGGGTTGAGCACCGCACTGTGAAGATTCCATGGCACAGCAGTGTGAGTTCGATCCCTGGCCAGGGAGAGGATCCACATGGCGCAGCAGACCTCTCCTGCCTCGCCCGCTGCTCCCCTCAGCAGTGTACTTAAGTCAGTCTGCCTGTTCTGTTCCCTCCTGCTCTGTCTCTGGTGAATCCTCTCACCTCTTGCGACTCTGGCCTGTGCGCCAGCTCTTGCACGCATAAATAAATAAATCTTTTAAAAAATGCACTTTTTAAATTGTAAAATTAATACATATTATTTGTAGAAAAACATATTATGTATTTTATCATGTATTAAGTGACACTTAGATGTGGTTTTAAAAGTCAATAACAATGAGATTTATAATGAAAGCCAGAAGTCTCCTGCCCCACCTTTACCTGACTCGAATCCCACTTCTCATAGGAAACTACCTTCAATTCTTTTGACTGCACCCCAGGTGTTTACTCCATGTTTTGAAATAATAGGCTTATCTGGCGATTCCTTTAATTTTCGGTTTTGGATATGAACTATTGACTTCTCACCTTCAAATGAGGATCGAGTTTTCTCTAGAGGTATAACAGGAAATGTTATCATTTTCCTTCTCTCCATCTCCATAGTTCAATAATAGCCCAGGTTTCAGTTAAATCAAGAAAATTAAGAGTTAGCCTTTACATCATTTTGCCTATACAAATATTACTTGTTTCTGATCAAGCAATGACTATCCCCTTTCTGTACATAATTTGTTCTCTTTTTTTTTAATTTATTTATGCATACAAGAACCGAGGTACAGGCCAGAGGTACCAGGGCTGACAAGATCCACCAGGGCTGACAGAGTGGGGAGCAGAACAAGCAGAGTGACTGAAATACACTGCTGAGGGGAGCAGTGGGCAAGGCAGGAGAGGTCTGCTGCGCCATGTGGGTCCCCTCCCTGGCCCGGGATCGAACCCTTGCTGCAATGGCTGCAGATGCTTTATAGCGTGGTGCTTTTAACACCTTGTCCCATAGGAGAGGAGCCCGTCTCTCTCTTTTTAAAAATTGAATCCTCTGTCTTCTGCATTCTGTCTTCAGCTTCCCTGATATTGTTTAAGTAAATTGTCTCTTCCTGAGAATGGATGTAAATGCATACCTTGTATGTCTGAAAATGGTCTCACACTTGATTTGGAGCTTAATTGCTATAGAATTCTACATTGGAAAATATTTCCTTTCCAAATTTAGAAGATATCATTCTATGGTTTTGAAGTTTCCAATGTTGGTTTTGCCAAGTCTGGAAAAAAGAAATGTTAATGCTTACATAACATTTTCTTTGTGCTTGATTCTAATTTAAATGTTTATATTGAAAATTTTATATTGTGAAAAAAGAAGCAATGCTTAAAATAAAAAGAATATTTAAGAGATATAAAATAAAATGTTCATAAGATATCTGAAAAAATGTCTATATCTAGTATCCTGGAGAAATTCTTGTTAGCGCTATTGAAGGGATGGAGAAACTGAAGCAAGAGGTTACATAACTTACCGCAAGTTTCATGGACTAGTAAGATGAATGACAAGCTCAAGGTAGTTGGCTCCAGTCCATGCTCTTAACTACTACTCTACCTTATCAGTGATGCCATTCTGCTTCCTGAGCTTTAAAGACATATTATTTGGTTCTTTCATTCTCTCTGTTCCTTTTGTTTATTAAGTCCATGTCAGGCATTCATAGACCTTCTTCTACTGTCCAGTTGCTCTTTCATATTTAAGAGTAAGATGCTAAAAGCTCATCTGAAGGGCTATAAACTTGGGCAAGAATCATTTATTGGGGGCCTCCCTGTTTGCTCAAAGGGTCAACCCTTGAGCACCGCACTTTGGGACCTCCTCAGCCACTGTAGCGCGAGTTCATTCCCCAGCCAGGGAGGGGACCCACATGGCCCAGCAGACCTCTCCTGCCTCGCCCACCACTCCCCTTAGCGGTGTGTTTCAGTCCATCTACCTGTTCTGCTCCCCGCTCTGTCTCTGGTGGATCCTCTCATCGCCCCGCACCTCTGGCCTGTACCCTGTGCTTGCATAAATAAATCTTTTTAAAAAATTGTCTCCTTACATCCAGCAGCAGCGCCCTAGCTGTGGAGACGTGCAGGGAGTGCTGTGTCCATGGCTTTGCAACTTGGCATGGTTCCTGGAACTTCGCTTGTGCTCAACACATTTTAGTTGCCGTTGCCGATCATGCTATTACAAGTAAATGTACGGATTTTTAAGATTTTCTTTCAATATTTAATTCAGAGAATATTTATAACTTTGATGGGATCGTTTCATTCAATGAATATTTGAGTATGTGTCAAGCAGGCAGTGGGCTAGATTCTTGCCTATTGGAATGGGAACCTGAGGAAAACTGTAAGATAGTTTTCCCCCTTAATATCCCAGTAAGCAGCACTGTCTTCCCTTTGGTTTGATGAAGAGCTTCACCCTCATCCTGCACTGATGAGAGGCTGTACGAGGCATTATTGATCATACATTGCTGTTTTCTTGGTAAAGCACTGCTCCAGAGAAGAAGGTCTGGTACCTTTGAGATAGGGTATTATCACACAAGAAATCCCTACAGTCAAGATGCCTTATGCAGCTAACAGCTTGACATATGGTCATTTTTAAAAAGATTTATTTATTTACGCATACAAGAACTGGGGTACAGGCCAGAGGCACAGGGGGTGTGGGAGGTGAGAGGACTCGCCAGAGACAGAGCGGGGAGCAGAACAGGCAGATGGACTGAAACACACTGCTGACGGGAGCAGCGGGCCAAACAGGAGAGGTCTGCTGTGCCATGTGGGTCAGCTCCCTCTCTGGGGTTCCAGCTCATGCTGCAGTGGCTACAGATCCTTCATAGTGTGGTGCTTAACTCCTTGAGCCACCAGGGAGGCCTCCATTATGGCCATTTCTTAATACCCCTTTGAAGCCAGCTCAGTGGTTGAGACTTTCACGGGCAGGTACCATTGGGAGCACAGGCTCTTCAGGGCAAGCCCTGGAGGTGAGCCCTAGAGAGGCTTTAGAAAGCAGTGGTGGCCCCACCCCCACTTGGAGTCTTCCTTCTCCTTCCCTGACCCCCTCCCCCTCCCTGGTTCTGGGGGACAGCTGAGCGGAACTAGGTGGTAGGAGGTGTTCTGTGCGGACATTCCAGTCCTTCGCTGTGCAGCTGTGGTCATTTGCATAGGCCTATTCTATTTATGACTCTGCATATTTTCTCAAAAAGAACCATGTCATTTTCTGACTGCAGCTGCCCACACTGGTCTGGCTCCCGCTGGGGTTTCCCAGCAGACCACCATGCTGCCACCTCATTTCAGAGCACCTTCTGGGCCTTCTGCTTGGTTCTTCTGCTCTCCCAATTGACCACGGTTTTAACTCAACCATTCATTCATGTATCAACTATGCAATGAGCACCTACTATGTGCTAGATACTGTGTGAGGCCCTGGGAATACTAAGAGGTATAAACTCCTCCTTGAGTAGCTCGCAGGCCGTGGGGGAGAAGACTGCCAGGCGATTTATAGTGTGGGTGCTTGTTGACTGGGGTTAATCCCTACTTTTTCTCTCTGTTTTTGATCAAGCTCCTTTGTGAAACCTGTTTCCATTTGTTGTCCAACTTTTCAACCTAACTTTACCTAGCGATTAGTATTAACTTTACCTAGATATTAAATGCCATGCAGGGTAGCTTCTAGCTTACATAAGGGCCCTCTCTGATACATTCTAGTCTAGGCGAGCAGTCACTCACCTTCTCGCCTCCCCACTGAGTCTAATGCCTTGCCTGAAGTTTCAGTTATAGTTAACTGCATTGTTTGGCCTTGTAAAATACTATTTGTCTCCATAAATGTTTCCTGATCTGCTCAGAAGTTTTCATTTCATCCTCATCTTTCTGAACTAGAGCCCAGTCAATCCCAGGCCACCACCATCTCTCTCATCTAGTGATCATTCATTTGGCCGTTGTCATGGTTGACCTTGGTGCATCTTTCATGCTGATGTCTTACTTTCGTTGTATCATAATTTAACTTTTCATGCCTTGTCCTTCTCAACATGAATAATTAACCCTTTTCTGCTGAGGCTTTAGATTAGGTTTTTCTCTCTTCTGTTTAGCTAGTTAGCTAGTATGAGGCCTGGCCTGGGGCCCGGAGATCATTCTATTCCCTTCCCTGCTCTGTATCGCAGGCTACGTCGTAGGTTCTGTGTCACTGGGTTAGGTCAAAGGAGGTCATCAACAGGGAAGGGAGATGTCCTGATGTTTCTCCCTGTCGCCCCTAAATCCACACGTTCTTCCCTGATGCATCTATGGTATCTCCACCATGACTTCATCGCCCCTAGACAGCCCCAGTTTCCACAGGGAGATCTGGCTAACTGTAGAGGTGTAGCTACTGCTCTTGAGGTGTTAGTAACTTCTCACCTCTGTTAATCTCTGGTTTGCTTCATGCTCTCAAGTTCCTACTCAGTTTCGTTGTCCCCTGAAAAACCAAAGTACTTGTAGTGTTTCTGTTAACTGGTTAGACCACGGCTGATATGCTTAGTCTCTGTCCCACTCTTCCTCTTTCCTTCTTGAGAGCTTGTTTTGAGGTTCTAGCAGAAAGCCAGCTACTCTTGACCAAAGAACAGTCCCGTCTTTATTCCTGGAAGGCATGGAGGGCCACAGTGAAGTGGTGAGGGCGGAAGGGGAACCCATCTAATCAACCAGACAAGCCAAATCAACCCTGCTGATCAGTGGGGACAGAAGTCATAGCAAGGTCACCCTCACCGTCCCTGTCCCACTTCCTTTCTCTTCTCCCTTCTTTCCTTCTTGGAAGTGGCAGAAATCATGAGCTTGTGCCACAGATCTTCCTCCCAACGCCAATTGCTACACTCTGAATTCTGCATACTTCTTTGTCTCAGCCAACACATCAGCAAAATATAAATGAAATTGATGCCTACGGGTTGATCTTGGGACCCATCATATTTACACTGCACATGAGGGGCACCTGTACCCCAAACATGAAAGTGAACTTTTGGACACAATCCATTTGTAAATAGCCAAATGACTGGCATTACAATCATAAATCTGTGTTTTGGAGAAATGGTGACTATTGGAATTGGGGAGATTAGCATGCTCTTCCTGGATGGCTTGATTTCACCTGGAACTGACATTCAAGGAAGAAATTGTTCACGGTACAAATACAGGTTCTTCACTGAACCTGTGTGTTGGAGAGGAACTGGAGCATGAAAGTCAAAGCAAAGGCATCATTATTTCTTCCAGATCATCCTTGCAACTCCCCTTCCCATCTTTTCTCCCTTCTTTCCTTTTGGAAATGGGACATCATAAGGAGATTGCTTTGGAGATGGTTCTTAATATTTTTAATGTCACTGAATTGCTAATTTAGTGTCATCAGTAGCCAATCTGATTGCAGTCAGTCCTGTGAATGCCACCTCCTTGAGAATATTGAGTCATGGTATGTTACATTGTGTCACTCACTCAGAGAAGAGATGGAAAGTGACACAAACCTCACGCACACCATTCTCCTACTCAATTATAAGAGTTGATGCTCTATTTTCTTCTGAGGATTGATGATTGTCCATCTCATGGAAATTTCTATGTCAGTCTTTGAAAAGAAGTAAAGCATTATAATGAGAGGAAAATGATGCCTTATAATTGTTGATTCCTTCATAGACACTGAGATGGATTACATTCTGACATATTTGCCATAAATGCGGATATGGAAACCTGCCCGCTGCAAGAGTCACCCACGTATCTGCCAAAACAAACGTGGTTTGGCACTATTTAAGACGTCTGTCTTTAGAAAGTACAGAAATACACCAATTTTTCAAAATCAAATTTTAAAGGTTATAATCAAACTCTTGGATTTAGTTTTCTTATCTGTCAAAAGAGGAATCACTTCTTTCTTACACAGAAAGCAGTTAGGGTTTCAAACAGGCATGACATTTACTGGGCTATGCTAAGGCAAGGTAGGCCAAGGGGGTGGGCAGGCCATGATGATACTGCCAAGGGGCTTTCTGAAAGGAATTACATGGCTTGGAAAGTAAGCCAGAAACCCACACTCCAGGGCAATTTCATAATGATCACAGCAGGGATTTTTGTGGTAATTTTGCATATATAACTTTCAGACTTAATTTTCAGAGCTTCTGCACATGTGGTCCATATGTTTCCCCCAAAGCATTTTTTTTGCCTCCATCTGGAACATGCTCAGAAATGACCTGTGACATTTTCACATTTACAAGCTAAAAGGACCTATATCTATACTCTGTGTATCCACAAATGTCCATGTTCTTCTGTGTCATTTTCTGTGCTGTTGCCATTTTATAGGAGAGGTTGAAAGGTGCCCTTAAGGTGATCTTTATAGGTCCCAGTCAGATGAAAAAAGCCAATTGTAAAGACAGAGGCCAATTGTTGGAAAAGGTCATAGCTGCTTTCATCAGCTGACACATGAACTGGTGAACAGATACCATATCAATGTTAAAAAAAAAATGGGTATCTCAACCCACAGGCAAAATCGGCAGGCTGCATCTTCAGTTCTGTATCTGGGCAGGTTGAAGATCAGCCTCGCTATTGGTGAGAGAGAGTATTTGTTTGGCTGGAGTAGACATTTTTCTTTTTACAGAATAAAAGTAGGTGTTAGAAGAAGGCACAACTGCCCCTTTTTTGATGGAAACTATGCTGGCTTCCGAAATTTAGGGCTTTATTTTTAAAGGCTAACTGATCTTAACAAAAAGACTACTTCTAAAGGATATTGAGGTCAGTGTTAACCACAGTTCCTATGGGTGTGGCCCTTGAGGGTGAACATCCAAGAATGATGGGCTGTCAGGTTGCTGAGCTTTGCAGAGAATGTTCTAGAATCATACTATTATTGCTCGATGGTTTCTTATCTCAGGTGCATCTCACCCTCTTATTGAGATCTCAATGGAATCCTTTAGTGTCTAATTGAAAAGTCCCCTTTGTTCGCAAAGGTGCCCACTGGCCCTTCTTTGGCCAAGTAAGTTTAATTGAAGAGATTTGGAAGGACTGGTTGTTCAGGTTTTTTTCCTATTGCGTTATAGATGTCAGTGAAAGAAAGTTTACATGAGCCAGCAAATTGGAGCCAAGTTGCAGACATAACTTAAAACATTCATAAAACAAATATAGTATATTTGTGTACATGTACATATGTATACATAGATATGATTTAGTCTTCTGTATAATGAGCTTGCCACTGAAGATGATATGGTGTGTGAGGATCTGGTAGATGACATTCTACTTAGTCCTTCTTTGAGTGACTGAAATTTTCTACTATAAAAAAAACAACTGGCAATGTTTGTAATAGCATGCACCCTTTACAGAACTGGCATGGCCTTTACTCATTGTTTTGCCAGAAGAGTATTTATTACTAATAATTAGCTAGGTTAGATGACTTCAGTTCTGGTGCTGGGTTCTGATCTGCCACCAGGTAGTAGCTGTACAACCTTGTCCAGAACACTAAGCCATTCTTGATTGGTTTCCATTTGTAACATAAGGGGATTAAAATGGATCTGTGCTAGGCAACTATAAATCAGAGACATTCTGTAGGGGAGGGGAAGGGAGCAGGATCAAAAGGAGGGCAAAATAGCACAAGGGACTATGGTGATGGTGCATGGGTAAGTTGGTGGCGGAAATTCTATGGGGACTACATCTGAGAAAAGAAAGCAAATGTTGTACAAAAATGAACAATGATGTAAAAAATATATAAATGAATAAAGTATTAAAAAAATAAATCTGTGCTTCTCAAACTGTAGACCTTGGCCTATTAGTGGATCATGAGGTTCATTTAGTGAGTTTTGATCAGCGTTCAGAAAGAAAAGAAGTATTAGCGCATTAAGTCAGAAATTTGGTAACACTGAACAAGATTCTAACTGGGGTTGAAACTTAAGACTCCCTGGAATAGGCACACCGAACCACGCTTGTGTATAAGCAGGTATAGTACAGCAAAGGGCTAAGAAGGTGCTCAGAAAACAGGAGTGGGGAGCAGGCAGGAGTGGGGAGCAGGCATGCTCCTTGTTGTCAAGCTGAGCTTCAGCTCTCCAAGAAAGAACTCTCCAGAGAGTAGACACTCCATCCCCACCACAACCCCAGGCCAGGGAGGAAAGCATGCAGTGTGCCAGTTCACACACTCTCCAGGATGTTGGTGAGACTCTCATAGCAACTGCCTCTCCCTCTCAATCCCTTCCCTCTCCCAGCCACCATCTCCCTCCTTCCCAAAGGAGCAGGAAGGAGAAATGATCAGGGTTGTTTTTAGTGTGATTCCAGGCATGAGAAAGCTCCATTGCATTTTCCTCTCTAGTTCTCACTGAAACCCTGAAATGTAAGACCGACTGGAAAACAGTAAGAAACGTAATGGCTGTCCACAGGGAAAGCATGCACTTGAAAACCAAGTGCCTGATCTCTAAAAAAAATCTTCTGCAAAATGCTGCTCTGGTTCCATTTATTCTAGAAGAGGTGGTCTTTACAGGAAAACCCTCACAATTGAACAGCCAAAAAAAAAAAAAAAATAGTTGTTGATAAATCCCTCGTAGTGGAGGTATGGGCCAAGAGAAGGGGAGCGTTCAGTGTCTACCCTTGCCCTAATTTTCTTTCTCAAGTCTATAAAAATACACAGTAGGTTAACCCATCTTTCTTTAAGTCCCCCAGAGGAAGGAATGTCTTTTACAAATTTACAAAACGGTACTGTGTGGCTTTGCAGTAGTCCTAGGTAGAAATTACTGACGGTAAAATTCTGGGAAAAGTGCATGGGGGAGTTGTTGCAAGTATGACTGAAGTATAAAGAACACAGCAAGCAAACGGTTCCCGGTAAGCCAAGAGGAAGTAGGAACTCGAGGCGGAAGGACCAGAACTTTACAACATCTGGTGTTGTGTATCACATAGAAGCCGTTCCTCCTCTGATTGGAGTGTTGAAGTCATTGCCTCTTGCAATCAAAGCCTGAGGATCAGTCCTGATTCCAATAGCGCGACTCGGATTGAATGAGCAAATTGAATCCAGAGTCATCCTCGCTGTGTGCACGGGGGAATTTGAACGGACGGAGCTGCATTCATAATGCACCACCAGCTTTGACTGAACAAGAAATTTCTTGATCCCGAGTAACCCAAAACCTTTACGGTGCCATTGACAATACATGGAAATGAAATGATGAAAAGTGACGTTGTAACCTATTCCCTCTTCCTTCATTTTTTAGAGAAACAGATTGTCTATCAATAGCTAGGAACGTTTGAGAAAGTACCATATGGTCCTGTAGTCAATATTTTAAAGGTTATTGCTTTTAAAAGGATGGCACTGTTCATGTGATCTTCGGCAAAGGTGACTTTTCTTCAAAAAGATGATCGAGTAACTAAGAGACATATGGTGTTGGAATGGTTGAAGCATGGAAAGAAAGGAAAATCCATTGGGTTTGATATGACTCCATATTTTATATGCTTTAAATGAAAGGGTTTCACATACTTGTCTAACAGATCATATCCTTAAAAAAAAAAAGCCTACTAAGAATGTCAGCTGCAGTATATGTCTCAATCTCAAAACCTGTCATTTCCCCCCACTTTTTACTATATTGAAGGGTGGGTTCAGGCTGTCATTGACAGCTTTAACCTTCCTTGGGTAATTCTGTAACCCTTTGCCACATACTCATTACACCATTACGTGAAAAGAGACAGAAAACCTGTTTCACGTAAGTCTGTTCTTCACTCTGTTTATATCACCACCCTGGGTGCAGGTGTTCATTCGTTCACTATCTCATCATACCATAGGTTGAGACTTCTGAGCCCCAGGGTGAAAGACAAAAATCTCTGCTCTCGGGGAACTTATTGGGGAAAGAGTAAACATATACTACATCAGGGGGTCGGAGGAGGTGAAGGGGTGGGAGCTCTGGGTCCTGGAATGGGTGTGTTACTTCATATGGTTAAGGGCATAGTCCCAGAAGGGTGGTTATATAATTGTTTTATTGCTAAAGAAGGAACAACTCTTTGGAGCAGAGAGAAACTAGAGGGAGGAGAGCTGTAAATGTCAAGAAAACAGGCACTCGTCCCAAACTCTCAGCCCTAACATAAATCTGAATGGGAGTGAGGCACCAGGAAACTTGAACGTCAGGGTGGTGGGTTCGAAGGGCTGAGTTTGGCCTTCGCTTTTAGAGTTCCGTGAAGTCTGGCTTTCCTGCGTTCTTAGAGTTTCTGCAGTCTCCTGGCAAGAGGGGCTTCTGGAAAAACAGAATCTTCCTCATGTTAGAGCAGAAACAGAAGTGAGGGAGGGAACAGAAAAAGAACTGGGTTGCTGAGCAAGAAGTCACTATATTTTGTAGGACAGTAAGCAACTGGAGAGAAGACACCCACTTTGGAGAACTGGTCCCCAAATCTCTCTTCCCTAGTGGGGAAAGCTTCTGAGAACTGGGGTATAAAGGAGAGCTGTTCTCATAGGCCTGTGCTGTTACTTTCATGAAGCACAAGATGGAGAGACTTAGAGAGATTGGGGTGATTGTGTGTGGTTCTTTGGCTGTGGGTGGTACTGGGCAGCTGATCTTCAAAACTTGCTCTTATCGGGGCTAAGCTACCTCCAGCAGAGCGTTAGGAAGCTGCCCCATGGATTCTACTTCTTAAAATCTGCCTCTGAGGGATAACATCAGTACTGATTACGAAGTTTTAAGATGAAGAAGCCGGGAGTTTTCTGGTGTTGGTGTTAGCTTGAGCTGTGTAATGGACTTTCCCACTGATTTGAAATGTAAGATGCACCTGATGTCCGTTGATCAATATTTGTTTAATTTAGGGGGAACGTTTTGCACTCCGCTTTGGCCTTACCTTTCAGACCTTGTGAGTGTATCAAGAGTCATATGATTCACGTATCTGGTCCAGCCTCTTTACTTCCTGTAGAGGAAACAATTATCTCTATTGAATATTTAGTTTAGAGCACTTTACTTTGCAAAGAATCTTTAGGACAAATCTTGCCAGTAATAGGCCTGTTTCAGGAGAGTCAGCCACCAACAAGCAGATCGGGGCTGCTTGCAGGAATAAACTATCTTTTACAATCTCCTGTTCAATTAAACTAAACAAACACACGGAATAAAGGCAGACCTGCTGGGCAGGATTTTCAGTTGGATTTTAATCTACTTTAAATTCCCGTTCTCCTTGAACCACGAGTCTTGCATATGTGTAAGCTCCTGCCTGGAAGTTCGGGGTGGCTGCAGAGTCTGGGCTGCAGGCTGCATACTTGACCCCTGCTGTGTGGGTCATCTGCTCACTTCCCTTGGTTCAGCTGCCTGCTGGCATGGGTGTTCCTTGCTGCAAGAGACACACCGACATCCTCTGAGCGCCTTCCTCTGCCTTACAGTGTCAAGTCCAATGTAACATGCACCTAACTTAAAACCTCCTACCTTCTTGGTTAAAAAACACTAAAAATGATCTTTCCTGACCCCTTAAGACAGAATCTTCTAGGAAACACTGCATCTAATGTCCACGATTAGATTAAGTTTATCCAATTGTCTTGTTTCTCTTTCACCCTTCAGTTTTGATCACTGCACTGAACCTTACCTCAAGCTTATAAACCTGATTTGAATGAAATTTGAGCTTCTGACATGACATCAGGATCAGACTGTCTTTGCAAAAAAAACCTGTCGGAGGCCTCTCCCTCCCCCCACACATACGTACTATAAATATACTATACAACATACTAGATTACTTATGTATACACTAGATAATTTCACAAATACTATTTCTAACCAAACAATGGCTCTTATAAAGTTTTGAATACCTACTTTAATGATTTTAGCAATAGTGTAATTGAATTTTCACATCAATTTCTGACTAATAATTCTAAAATAATACTTTAAAATAGGTTGAAAGCATAGTCAATAACTATCTGTTAAGGCAAAAAGGAGTTAAACATTGGCAATTTGATACGCTACCACCATTCTAATGCTCATTCATTCTGTGAATCCTCAAGCCTCTATGATATGCATTTGGCCAGCTGCAGGGAGATTAAAAGCAGAGTGAGTGCCTCTCTCTACACCTACACCAGAATCCTGGAGAACTTGATTAGTCATTCAGGAGGGAAAGAGCAGCACCTGGCTTGGAGGGGGGGCATGCTTTCAGTGGTAATTGCTCACACCCTGGGACAGAGCTGTATCCCCCACAAACCTTTGGTTGCCCAGGGCCCGGAGTCAAGTTCAGATCCCTTAACCTGGCACTCAAAGAGCCTATCTGACCTCATTCCTTTCCCCATTATGTTTACATCTCTACTTTTCCATCTGTTTCTGTTGTTTTTTTTTTTCCTTCTGGAATGTTCTTTCCCCTCACTTGAAAGGCAGTGCAGTGGAATGGTTAAAGGCACAGGCTGTAGACTCATATTGTCTGGGTTTAAATCCCAGCTCTCGGGGTCTCCCTGGTGGCGCAGTGGGTTGAGTGCCGCACTCTGAAGCATCTACTGCACTGCGGTGGGAGTTCGAGCCCTGGCGAGAGAGGTGAACCACGTGGTGCTGCTAGACCTCTCCTGCCTAGCCAGCTGCTCCCTTCAGCAGTGTATTTTGGTAGATCTGCTTATTCTGCTCCTTGTTCTGTCTCTGGTGAATCCTCTCACCTCCCATGACTCTAGCCTCTACCTGAGCTCTTGTGTGCATAAATAAATCAACCTTAAAAATAAAACAAAACCCAGGTCTCTACTTAGCGTAGCAACCTCTGGTGAGTTGCTGGATTTCTGGATGCCTTGATTTACTCTCATATAAAAGAAGGATGATCTAGTGCGTTATCACAGGGTCGTGCATGTTAGTTGATTTATTATATGTAAAGCACAATTAGAACAAAGCATGATGCAGATAAAGCACTTAATAAGTGTTTATTAGTGCATGTCCCTCCAGGCTCGGGGTAGATCCGCCTTCCTCCTAAGGCCTTCCCCAGCGTCCCTAGTCACAGATTCGCTTTTCTATCTCCGGTTTCCCACAGAGTCTCTGTAACTGTTGCATGGCACTTTTATGTCAGACTTGTATGCATTTATGTCTTATCTCCTTTATCAAGCCTTGAATTTTGAAGGCAGGAGCTGCAATACCACAATGCAGTTCTGAGCACTGCAGTCACCGTCCCCCACAACATTGCTCTTTCTAGAAAGTTCTGTTGTAATTCTGGTTCAGACCAGCGGCACTGCAGGAGGCCCCAGGCCACGCCCACTTCTGATCCCCTGGCTATAAATCCAGGGATTCCCATAATGCTCTTAGGCGCCATCACTCTATAGAGGGACTCATAGAACTCACGAAAGTGCTGTACTTAAAATTGTAGTTTTGGGTCTTCCTGGTGGCGCAGAGGGTTGAGTGTCTCACTGTGAAGCATCCGCGCCACAGTAACATGAGTTCGATCCCCGGCCAGGGAGGGGACCCACATGGCGCAGCAGACCTCTCCTGCCTCTCCTGCTGCTCCCCTCAGCAGTGTATTTCAGTCCATCTGCCTGTTCTCCTCCCCACTCTGTCTCTGGTGAATCCTCTCACCTCCCGCGACTGGCCTGTACCCCAGTTCTTGTGTGTATAGTTCAATAGATCTTAAAAAAAAAATTGCAGTTTTATTATAAAGGATACAAACCAGGATCAGTCCCATGAAGAGACACAGAGGACCAGAGTCTCAAGCCCAGACTTGATGTCCAGTGTGGACTTGGGTGCATCATTCCTCAGGCCCATCAGTGTAACTACAACCGGGATGTAACCACCAACTCACTTGACTTCTGGGTGTCCAGAACTTTCAATGGTGTTTCACTATACAGACCAGATTGATTAGGTTATCAATCACATGATCGAATTCAGTCTACTCCTCCTCTTCCTTCCTTGCAGGAAGTTGGTATCACCTGGATCAATCCCTCAAACCTCTAGTCACAAGGCCAATCTTTCCTGTATGATCTGCCTCCTAACCCAAATCATATTCTCACTCCAGCCCTCCACGGATAATAAATCACTCCCGTCACTTGGAAAATTCCAAGAATTTAGAAATCCCTCCCCAGGAACCCAGGTTAAAGACCTGGTGTAGGGTAAATGGAAAAGTGATCAGGCTTTTCCGCCCTCCCGCCATTGGTGTGGTGATGGACACCTGCGGTCCTGCACGCGTGCCTGTGGGCATGTGCATGTGGGTGCACCTGGGCTTAGACACAGGCGTATCAGGGTGGCGTCACGAGGATGCCAGCAGCACAGAGAAAGAGAGAACAGAAAGAAAAGGGAGAGAAAAAGGCAGAAGCAGCAGCAGTAGCAGCAGAGGCACGAGAGACTGGAGAGCCCAGAGAGTGAGATGCTCCTGGAGCTAGGAGGCCTGCCAGCCTCCTGGCCCCCCGACCCCCTGCCTGCCGTGTACCTGGTCACCTCTGATATAATGAAGCAATAAAAGCCTGAAAAAGTCACCGAGGGCTTCGGGACTCCACCTTGACGGTCTGTTCGGAATCATGGGAATCTGCTCTGGGCCTTGCTGGCACTGCACCTGGCAGTCTTTGTTAGAGAACAGGAGCCATTTCTGATTCGTTCTCTACTGTGTTCAGTACTGTGTTCTGCACATAGCAGATGCCTTTATTGAAAGAATGGGCCAAGGTGAGCTTTAAGATGATAACTTTATGTGGGATGGGTTACAGAGACCAGTCAAACTGTTGTAATAGACCTAGTGTTATTTCAGTATTCTGTGATGGTGACATTGAAGAAATACAAATGTTGAAAAAGTTAAATCCTTGTATGACTCCTCACTTCTAACTATAAAGTTTTACAGTAATTTTCCAGATGTCAAATTATCCTAGAAAGCCCTCCACTGGGAGGTTAAAGATAGTTTTATGTGCAAAAAAAAAATTGGCTTCTCATTTATTTAATTAAAATAAACAGCTGTAATAATGATGCAAAGAGGGATTATACTCAATATTACCAACATAACATTCTCTCAGGAGTTTTTGAGCTTGCTTGTCTTTTTCTTTTTCTTTTTTATTTATTTATGCATACAAGAACTGGAGTGTAGGCCAGAGGTGTGGGGTTGAGAGGATTCACCAGAGACAGAGTGGGGAGCAGAACAGGCAGATTGACTGAAATATACTTGCTGAGGGGAGCAGCGGGCGAGACAGGAGAGGTCTGCTGTGCCATGTAGATTAGCTTCCGGGATTGAACTCAGGAACTCACAAACTTATGAACTCACATTCTCACTGGCTGGAGATAATTTGATAGCTCTGAGATGTTAACCCCTGTGCCACCAGGGAGGTCCTGAGCTTACTTATCTTGATAAACCATTCGCGAGTATTCACAGCCTGTGATAGTGCGAATTTTGCTTCAAATTACTCCTGGAAGGGATGAGCGGGTACACATGAACAAGGACTTCATGAGTTAATCATTATTGAAACTGGTGATGGGTAATGAGTGATGGATTTCATATTTTTATATCATTTAAAATCTATTTTTATAGCATATTTACATTATATTCTCTTTACTTTTGTACATCTGGGGGATATTTCCATAATAAAAAGTAAACAAAACAAAACAAACCACTTTGTCTCCAAGACTGGTGACCTCACTCAAAGCGGTTTATAACCCCCTGGGAGCCACTGCACCTTAGGGAGTGAGTCTTAAAGACCAGTCCACCATCCGGGGATGTGTCTGTAGCACCCACTGTCTAAACTGAATATAAGAGGTGACATTTGGATGCCAGGTGCTGCGGCTGCCCCAAAGACCACCCTCATGCATCTCCTCCATGAAGTAACACCAAATCATTTGGCAAAACTTTATACAAGCCAATCCTCTCATCAGAGAATTGGTATTTAAGGTGCACCTGGGTTCTGATAATTGCTGCCAAATGTTTCACTTTGAGTCAAGGAGATAGAAAAAAGCCACAAAATGAAAGCCACAAAACTGGTTATTCTTTGGGAAACTGTGGGATCAAAGATGGAAGTTAAAAAGAATGTGACTGCCAGGATTACGACAGGATTGTGAGCTAAGACCTTCTGGTCTGCGGCTGGATCCACTAACCCCAGGGATGGCAGAAGACAAGTCAGGAGAGCAAGGAATGTGCTCTGTAGCACTGAAATCAGAACGTCATGGCTGGAACCGTAGCAAACTCAGCTGGGTTGGGCTGGATATTTAGGCCCATGTATCTCACCTCATGTTGCAGAAGGTACCCCCCAAAATGGCTGGCCCCAAGGAGCACACAGAAGGCAACCTACGAGGGACTTCTGGAAGTACTGCTTATGCCTGTAACCCCTGGGGAGGTGCGTGTGGCCCTCAGAGAATATGAAGTTCATTGGGAGAAAAACCTGAAAACAACTGTTGCACAAGCCCAAATGTAGGTGATGTTATAAAGTCTATTTAAGTGGCAGGAATGCAATTAGCAAATTGCGATAAAAAGTTCATTTTTCTAAACCAACAACAATAAATGCTGGTGACGATGTGGAGGAAAAGGAACTCTGGTACACTGCTGGTGGGAATGCAAGCTAATCCAACCATTATGGAAGAGTATATGGAGGTTCTTCAGTCTACTAGAAATGGAACTACCACATGATCCAGCAATCCCACTCCTAGGAATCTATCCAAAGGACACAAAAACACCGATCCAAAAGAGCACCTGGACTCCTATGTTTATTGCAGCACTATTTGTAATTGGTAAGACCTGGAAACAACCCAGATGCCCAAAAGTAGATGACTGGATCAAGAAGATGTGGTACATA
>JAGFMF010011726.1:6122927-6138588 GCA_019455555.1 Galemys pyrenaicus | reverse complement strand
AACAACAACAAAGAATAAGCTCAAGGAAATGGGCAATTATAACCAAAAGCAAACAAAAAACTCAACAAGACCAAAAAGCCAAGATAAACCAAAGGGACCGTGGTGGGGTGGGGAAGGGGAGGAGGGGAGGGCAAAGATGGGGATGAGGGCAGAAAGAGCACAAGGGACTGAGGTGATGGTGCACGGGTGGAATGGTGTTGGGTACTCCCTGGGGAATACAAATGATGTCAAATATAAATAATTAAATAAAATAAAATTCAGTCTATTTTAAAAAAAGAAATTAAAAAAAAAGTTCATTTTTCTGAGTTTGCAAGGAATCTAATGATTGACTATAGGAGGTGAAACATCCTATTTTAATATAGTGTTTTCTTTAAAAAAAATCTTAATCCAAGGTATGTACATACTATATACATATAAATCTCACATGTACAAAGTCATGAAACATACTAATAAGAACATTTGTAGCCTGATTTAAGAACTAGGACATCCCTCTCACCTGTCCCATCCCTTTTCTTCTACCTTTTCCCAGTACCACTGTCCTCAATTTTCTGTTTTTAATTTCCTTGCTTTTTGTTACATATCATGAATCCCTAAAAACACACATTGTTTTGCTTTGCTTGTGTTTGACCTTTATTGAAAATGATATTCTGATATTTTCAGTTTCTAGGGACTTGTTTTTCTTTTTTCACTTTACATTTTTTTTTAAACTTCATCCTAACCATGTCAGGAGCTGTAATTCATTCGTTTTCATGGCTATGTAATAATCCACATGGGACTAAACCACAACTTATCCATTCTGCCCACGATGTGGACTGTCTTCACTGTTTTGATGTTATGAATGGCACTGCTGGACCATTCTCCTATCTGATTCCCAGTGACACATATAGGGGTTTCTCTAGATAGAAACAGCAGACACAAGGGAAGTGAATGTTCAACTTTCTGTGGTAAGCAATTCCAGGTAATGTCAAATTGTTTTCCAAAGCAGTTGAATCAATTTCTGCTCCCAGCAGCATTGTGTAAGCATCCCTATTCATTAACATCAAACTTCTGAATTTTTGCCAATTTAGTGGGTATAAAATGATATCTCACTGAAGTCTTAAATTGCATTTCGTTGTTATTAATGAGGCATAACATCTTTACCTATGCTTATTTGCCATTTGTTTTTCTTCTGTGAAATGCCTGCTTATGCTTTTACCTGGCCCCCTTTATTTCCTACAGGCTATATTTTTTTTCTTATGTATGATTTGTAGGTATTCTTTATACACTAAGAAGTGTCATCTACCATTTATCAGTTTGTGTATATCTAAAATTTTATAAAAATTTTTTAATAAAAAATCCAGAACAGAAAAGAGCTTGCAAAACACATAATTTAGCTCCCTCATGTCATCACTGAGGAAAACTGAAGTGCAGAGAGGTAAAGCAGCTTGCTCGGTATCGCAATTTGTGTTAGCAGAGGTTGCTGAGATGAGCCCCTGAAACTGTTAACCCCAATAAAGTTATTTTCTTTGTCTAATATAATGACCTTTTTGACTCGTTTGTCTTGTTTTCATTTAAATGTGTAAAAAATGTCCCTGTAATACATGTTCATGGTAGAAAAAGGAAAAAGAAACATAAGCAAAATGAAAGAAGCAAAAATCATCTTTAATCCCACCTTCCAGATGCAACTACTGTTTATACTCGACATTTCCTTTTCAGATAATAACTATAATCATTATTATGGGGTGCTTACTATGTGCCAGGTGCTCTTCTAAACTCTGTACATTTACTGAGTCTTTTGATCTTCTCTACAATTTTATGAAGCAGATTATCACCATTATGCTCAGTGCGGTCAGCAGAGTAGCCTCCCAAAGATGTCCACGTTCTAATCCTCAGGAGCTGCAAATGTGTAATACCAGCTTTTAAAGACATATTAATGGAGCAGATGATACGAAAGTAGTTTTTTGAGTTGATTTTTAAATAGGGAGAGTATTCTGGGTGACCCAGCTGGATTCCATGTAATCACAAGGACTCTTAAATGTAGAAAGGGATGAGAAGAGATAATATGGTGGTTATATAATCCCTGAATTATTCAAGCAACCATTATTAGTTTTTTTTAAAAAAAAAAGGAAGGGGACCATAAACTAAGGAATGCAGGCAGCCTCCAGAAGTTGGAAAAAGCAAGAAGAGCTTCCAGAAAGGAACGCCATGCTGCTTCTACCTTGCCCAAGATAGTAGACAGAATAATGGTAGCTAAAGATGTCTACATTTAATCTTTGGAATCTATGAATATGTTGCCTTACATAGCAAAAGAAAATTTACAGATGTTATTCAGAGTCTGGAGGTGGGAAGATAATCCTGGGTTATCCAGGTAAGCTCTATGCAACCATGAGAATGCTTTTAATAAACAGGAAGCGGAAGGTTGAGATTCAGATAAGAGATAATCACCAAAAGCAGATATTGATATTTTGAAGATGCAGGGAGGGGCCACAAGCCGAGGAGTGCAGGTGTTCTCTAGGAAAGGTAAGCAAACAGACTGTCCCCTGGAGCCTCACAGGGAGCTTAGCTCTGTCCACACCTGATTTTGGCTCAGAGACTGATTTTGGACTTCTGACCCCCAGATCTGTAAGGTCTGCTGTTTTAAATAAGCGGTAATTTGTTACAGCAGCAATGGGAAGTGAACACGTTTCTCTTATGGGTATCCAAAGCCAAACAGCTGGTTAATAGTAAAAAGAGATTTGAACTGAAGCCATCTGACTCCAGATCCCATACCCTTTACCACGATGAGATATACATAGACAGGTAGATATAGGCTTAAACAGTATATATACTTCAATAAATGCAAATATTCCACATTATTTTAATACCCAACTGGCATCACCATATCACATAGTTGTGTTCCACTAAACAAATATACCATTACCATATTTTATTTTGATTAATTAATCCCCTATTAGATACTTATGTTTCAAGATTTCATTGTTTTAATATTTAATTTTTAATTTAATATTTTTAATGTTTCAATATTCTATAATTGGCAGTGATAAACATCTACTTTTAGTGAGATTAATAATTCCCTTAGGAGAAATTCAGAAATTCTAGCTCAAAAGAAATGCATTTTAAACAATGGCCAAATTCCCCCCCATAAGATTGCATTAGAAAGAACTTTTTTTTACTATAACAAAATCATTTTTTATTATTATATATATTACATTATTTTTCATTTTGGTACAGTGTATATTTCTCATCCCCGTGGAACTCTCATCACCAGATCACCTGTGCACCATCCCCACAGTCCCTTGTGTTCTTCCCACCCCTTTTATTCCTTCTCCCTCCTCCTCCCCTCAGGAATGTCTCAGATTTATAGTTGTCTGTTGATTTTGATTCCTTATTTATTGTAATTGATTTTTTCTCCCTTAGTCCCTTGTCCGTTTCCTCTACATTCCTCCTATGAGTGACACCATCCGGTATTTTTCCTTTTCTGTCTGGCTTATTTCACAGCATAACAGAAGGTAATTTAAAAGAGAATGAAACACACTGCTAGAGTGGCACACTGTCTTCAGCCCTTCTGGTCCTTGCTTGTGTATATTGTGTACACACAATATACACAATATATATTTGACTTCATTGTACTCTTGTTTCTGAAGATTTAAGTATAATATTATTTCTTCTGTAGAATCATTGGTGTTAGAGCTACAAAATACTTACAGGTTATTTAGTCCAGCACTTTCTTTGGTAGGTAAAGCCCCAAGCCCACAGAGGAGAGGCTCAGAGTGGGCTTTTCTGGTCAGAACCGGCCGATCTGACCCCAAGTCCAGCGACTTTCGACATCTGCTGCGGCAGTGTGCTGAGGCTGCTTCCCACCCACCAATTTGTTGCCATTGTAGATTTTACGCTCCTTCAAATCATGCCAGAAGCCTCTTGTTCCCAAGCACGACTTGGGGGGGCTATCGATTAACTAGCATCCCCATATTCAGTATTAAAAGCTAACTCTCACCCTTTCAATGAGCCTATCTTCATTTCTGTGTGTGTGAATTTTGGTAGGATTGAGGGCAGACAGTAAGTCCCCTCCCTCCGGACCCCTCTTGTTTTATGGAGATGGTCTTAGAGCTCACAATCCATCATCACCATTTTGCCTAAGAATGTATCAATTTCTACTTTGGTTCGGGTGTTACCCAACAGCACCAAGGTCACTCTGCCCTAGAATGTGAGGTACAACCACAACAGCATGTAAATGTCTTCCTTCTCTCTGAAGCAAACAATGAAATAGGAAATCACTGCCATATTCAACTGACCTCAGTCGCTGAGGGTGGCCCCAGCACGTCCTATCAGCCTACCGGCTCCATTGCACTGCCCTTCGCTGTGCTCGAGCTACTGAAATATTGATTTTTACAGAGCCGGCGCACACACACTGAAAAATCAATATTCCAGTGCATACAACCGAATAGGCGACAGAGCCAGGACCCACTCAGAGGCCCAGCAAGCACCGCGGGCAGGCCTTGACTGAGGAGGGGGTGGAGGTTGGGAGACAATGCCAGGGAGAGGCCCCTGCAAGCCGGGGAAGGGTCAGAAAAACAACCAAGTGTGGAAAGGGAAGAGAAAAGAGTGGAGAGAAAGATCCTTTCTTGAGGATAAAACAGTTGGAAGGAGCAATGATTTATCTTTCTATAGGGGGAAATGGGGAGAAAGAAAGTAAATTAAGAAGAGAGGATGGGAAGAATTTTACAGGTAAGAGTCTTCCCATGGAAGTTTCTTTTGCCTTTCTGTATCATTCGGTCAGACCTAGGATGGAAAAATGATAAAGATGATACAGATATTTTATTACACAAAGGAAAAAATTTAAGCCAATTCTGAGAAATATTTTTATTTAAAAAATGCAGCCGCTTTCCTTTTTCCTGGTGCGTACAAGCTGGTAGATCTTACAATAACCATCAGAGTCAGCATTTATATGTGAACTGTGCCTATGCAATGCTGTTACTTTCTTTTCCCTGGGGAAGGGGGAAGGGGGGCAGACAACACGGTCATGTGGACATTCTTCCATTCTCTAGAAAAGCACTTCCTTGGTGCACTTGGGGAACCATGTTAAGAATTTATTCCTTTTATGCGCTTCGAGACTTGTCAGAGAACTTTGAGCTCCCCTGAGCCACACCCCCATCCAGACCTGGGGAGGAGAATGTGTCCTACATTCTCTGGGGAGCCCAGACTCAGCAGAGGTGGGGTAGAGACTAACCAGCCTTTCTCGGTAGCCTTTGTAGACGCGTTTAAAAAAAAAAATCAGGACTGGAATGTTTACCTTTAGTTAGCACTGTGGCCTCTTTTTAGTTGCGGTGGGAGAAGGATAGGTGTAAAAGGGCATTTTTAAACCCCGATGCACCCTTTATTTTGCTTCGCCCTAGAATTCTCTTACAGGGAATCTCGCTACTAGTTCTTGCAACTCCCAGCCAGAGGGGGAAACTGTCCGTCCCGACGCTTCCATTGCGTTCTCCACCCGCAGGCAGCGTCACTGCAGTCTGCTCCCCAGCTCAGGAGAGACCCGGGCCCCACCTGAGCTAGCTTCACCCCGGCTCTGGCGCAAGGGCACGGGAGGAAGCGGGCTTTCAGAGACACCTTGCAAGATGCGGGTTCCGTAGGCCCAGCGGAGCTGGCCAGGGACAAGGTCCAGGTGCTGACTGTCACTAAGGCAGGAGGGCCGGGGTGGCAGCAGCCGGTGCGCAGGGGCGGGGCAGGATGCCCAGGCTAGGGGCCACCTGGAGCGCCCCGCCCCTTCCAGCTCCTCCCCCCGGTCGGGCCCGCGAGCCGCGCCCCCGGCCCGCGCGCCCCCGCCCCTTCCCGCCCCCGCCCCCGCCCCCAGCCAGCGCGGCCGGTTATTTGCATAAGGAGGCGGCTCCAGGGCCCTCCCGGGGCGCACGTGACCCCGAGGGGAGGCGGAGGGAACCTGCTGACTTGACACGAGCCGCTGTGCGGCTCCCCTTGGCGCGGAATAGAGAGAGCAGCCGTGACCTCCGACCCCGCCCGCCGGCAGCCAATAAGAGCGCAGGTCGTCTCCAAACCCAAAATTTCCACGTCGGCAAAAGTCAAGATGGAAGGGAGTGGAGCGGAGCGCTGGGGGGGAGCCCGCCCGGGAATGCCTGGCGGCAGGCGCTGGAGGCGCAGGCTGGAGAGCTTGCGGCGAGCGCGGATGGGACCACACGGGTGGGCGCCCCGGCCGGGGGAGGCCGGAGCGCGACCACCCGCCCCTGCCCCGGGCGCTTCTGGGCGCCTCACACTTCGCCGGGCGCCTGGGCACCCCAACCCGGGGTACGCAGTCCACTGCACTCCGGCGCAGGCTTTGGGGAGAAGGTTGCAAGGGAGGGGGCGATGGTGGGAGTTTTGGGGGGGCGGGGCAGAGATGTGGAAGACACTTTCCAGACCTGTTGCATGGGTGCAACAGCTGTTCAGGTGCGGTACGGCGGAGGAGGGGTTTCTGGGGGGATTGTGGGGGTGGTCGCGTACACTGTTGGGGCAACGGGTGGGGGCTAAGAGCTAAGGGGAGGCGCTGGAGGGTGTGTGCAAGGGGGAAGGTTGTGTGCTGCTAGGGTCCACGGGATGCTCTCTACCTAATGGAGCTGAGGCAATCCCAAATTGTGGGTGGGTGGTTGGTGGAGAGTAGGCAAGAGGACCGCGTAGATGCCAGTCCTAGGGCTGGGCGCAGGCTGCGAGGTGACCGAGAGCGCCGTGGTGGGACTGGCTGGGGGAAGGGGAGACTCCAGAGGCTTCGCCCAGCCTTGCTTTCCTAAGCCATCCTATCCGCGGGACCTTTTCCCGGGCCTGTATTAGCCCCCTTTTAACGCTTCCTGCTCTGAGGATCTGCCCTCTTACAGTTCCTCCCCCCACCAGCTTTCCAGATGGGAAGGTAAAAAGTTGCCCCAAGTTAGATGCAGTGAGTTAGCTGCTAGGAAAAGTTTCAGTAACAGGACGGAGGAGGAGGAGGAGGGGTTCCACGGCTTGGATTCTAATCTGGGGCGGTAGGAAGAGGGGGTGGGGTGGGTGGGGGGCTGTGATTCCTGCAGCCCGTTAGTTGGGACTTTGTGACCAGAATTTGTCGAACCTGGTTGTGCAAACACCGTTTTTGTCGGGGCTTTTGCTCCTGCTGGCTGCGGCAGTAACTTTCCATAATTAATGACCCGTTCTATTATCGGTCGCGTCCTGAGATAAATAGCTTTTAAGGAGTTCTCCTTGTTCGTCTTAGCTGGGGTAGGAGGGAGTACACACCTACAGGAAGAAACTTCTGGAGGAAAACTTTCTGTTTGGTCTTTTGAGGCAAAGTTCTGAGACACTCCGACTCTGAATACGATAGAAGTCAGTGCACTACAGAACTTTGTCTCCAGAGACTGGTCACCGCCTTCGTCACCACCACCGCCGCCTCGAGGGCTCAGAAACCCGCTGGAGTATCCCCGCTGGCCACGTTGCTACTCCTGCCCCTTGGGGGAGGGGCGAGGCCAGAGGGGGTCCAGGTGCAGATCGAAGAATTTGGTCAACTCCTTTGAAACCTGTAAGCGTAAAGAGTAACCAAATCCTCCCAGATTTCCCTTACTCTGGTGTACTCCTGACTACAGAATTTTTTGGTTTAAAAAAACCCCCACCAGGTTTGGGCTTTTCAAGGTTATTTCAAAGGTACTCCAAAGATTGGCCTGCTGACTGAGCTGGGGAGAGGTGAGCCACAGGTCTATTAACACAGGGTGTGTTGTGTGCAGTGCCTTGCAAGATCTTAAACCTGAAGAAGGAAATTGTACAGAAGCCATGGATAATGGTCCTTCTACTAAGTGACCTGCTGCTTAGATGAGATCCTGTAAGAAGAGTTTGTCTGTTCTCAATTCTGTTTCTATTTAGGTCCAGTCCACTTTTATTTTTAAATAGGTTTTATTAATACAAGAAGCATTGGAAGATAATTGATATTTACACTCTTGGGCTGGGGAGATACTGTACAGGAGACGCTGCTCTTCCCATCCCTGATGGAATGCAGGATTTGGTTCCTATCAATAGCCTACCCTTTGCAAAGGGCCGGTGACTGGCATGGAATGCTAGCGCTTTCCTGTAGGTGTTGCCCCATTTTTTTTTTAAGATATATTTATTTATGCATACAAGCACTGGGGTACAGGCCAGAGGTGGGGGTGAGAGGATTCACCACAGAGAGCGGGGAGCAGAACAGGCAGATCAATGGAAGTACACTGCTGAGGAGAGCAGCAGGCACAGCAGGAGAGGTCTGCTGCACCATGTGGGTCACCCCTTGGCTGGCAGCAGGGATCGAACTCAGCAGGGATCGAACTGGTGCTGCAGTGGCTGCGGTTTGCTGCAGTGGCTGTGGTTTGCTTCACAGTGCGTTGCTTAACCCACTGCGCCACCAGGGAGGCCCCCCCCCTTTTTTTTTTTAACTTTTGACTTCAGAATGACTGATCCAAGGGATTACCAAAAAAAATAAATAAATAAAAAGCATTTATCCAACAAATCTGCATGGAATGAGCTGGTTTCCCAGGGCACAGGTTGGTAAGCAAAATGAAACGGTTCCTGTGGCATGTTGCTGAAGACGTGAGGGAAGGAAGGGCTCACTTTGACATGAAAAGCCTTGGGATGGCCTGTTTATATGCCTGGAGGGTCCTTGATTTTAAAAAATCACTATCTTTTTAGTTGGGTGTATTCCAGCTGGCTTTTCACTGGGAAAAAGGATCATGAGGATTAATTGGGGGAAAGTATTCAGTTGATTGATGGTAGAGTTTAAGGCGGTTCTTAGTGGTTGCTTTTCACAGGGGGGATGTGGCCTGAGCCTAAGACAGCTGGACTTCTTGGTAATGTGGCTGTTACCCATCCCCCCTCTTCATCAGGGACTGTTGTGCTTAATCTTTGACCCAAGAGAGGACTGGACTAGGTGTGTGCAGAGAAAAAGTGACTCAAACTCCCGTACTTGTATTCATTTGAGATGGCAGATACGCTTGTAGAGAGGATTCTTCCCCCTGATTTTGGTGTCTAAATGGGTCCATGAGGTATTGTGAAAATACTGGACTCCAGCAAAATTTAAACCAACTTTGCAAAAGAATGCGTGTGATGCTCTGAGGGGGTGAGGTAGGGTGGTTCTCTGGTAGAACAGTCATCCAAGCCAAGAAATGAGCTCTGGGTCTCCTCCCTCCCCCCTTCCCCAATAAGGAGCAAAGTTTGGACTCCTTGATATGATTATGATCTTATGTTTGACTTTAGGCTTAAGCGATTTGCTTGGAAATCCTTGGCTTTGTCTTTTGTGACTACTGGTGAGTTAAAGGACTACATAGGAGGGCTGTGGTTTACCCTGGTGGTGAGGGTGGTAAAGTGGGAATTAGGGAAACCAGCCATGGGGGGAGCATCGTACTGTACACCTGGCATTGTCTTAGACCTCAGTTCGTTCAGCAGTCTATATTGTCACCCCCAATCTGTATTGTCACCCCTGAGTAGTACTAGGTGTTATTCTAGAGGCAAAGGCTACAGCAGGGAACAAACTCAGCCAACATTCTGGTCCTTTTGGAGGGCATTCTCATGCCAGAGGTAGACAATAAAAATATAAAATAGGATGGCAAGCTTGTCAGGAAAGAGAACGGCCCGGGGAGGCAGTGCTGCTAGAACCAGACACTTGCCAACAGCCTGCCTTGCATGCATGGCCCAGGGTCTCCTGTTTTTACTTTAGACATTTCAAGCGAATATACCAAATCGTAGGTGCAACAGAAACTAGGGGTCTCTAAACATCAGTAGCCTGTCACTTGTTTTAAAGTGCATTTGTATTTTTAAGTGCAGCGCTTGGGAGATTTGGGGGTATTAGAAGATCTCCAGTTAGGATTTGGGGAACCATTTCCCTGAACACTGACTCCTCATCTGTACGTAATATATTTTTTTAAGATTTTATTTATTTATGCATACAAGAACTGGGGTACAGGCCAGATGTGCAGGAGGTGAGAGGATTCACCAGACAGAGTGGGGAACAAAACAGGCGGATCAACTGAAACACACTGCTGAGAGGAGCAGCGGGCACAGCAGGAGAGGTCTGCGGAGCCATGTGGTCCCCTCCCAGGCTGGCAGCAGGGATCGAACTCGTGCTGCAGTGGCTGCAGTCTGCTTCATAGTGCGTTGCTTAATCCACTGCACCACCAGGGAGGGCCCTGTACGTAATATTTAACTTCATCTCCTAACAGCAAAATTCTAGGTAATCTTGCATTTCTAAGAGTCTATACTCCAAAAAACATCTGAGAGCTCTTAAATGTTCTTTAAATGGTGAGGGGCAGAGACACATTTCTTGGAACCCCTAGGGGCCAGAGGCACACTACCATCCAGTCTGCAATAGATGTGACTTCAAGAACACTTTTTAGCTAAACTTGCTATCTGATTTAAATTCTTTTATTCATGTGGGCAAATGCATATAGGTATTTTTCATGGGATAATCACTCTAGACAGGAAGACTTACAGATGCAAAAGCTGTGGGCAGGAAAAGAAAAAGGGCAGAATTCATTGTTCACACTGCTATATGCAAAGTGGGAAATAAAAATCCGTGTCTCGGTCACCTTGGAGGAGCCAGGTGACAGGAAGAGGCCCTTTGCAGACCCTCGCATATAAACATGTCTCCTGATTCTGAACTCCTTGAGTGGGTTCCAGGAGAACTTAGAGTAGCTTTGTCACAGCAAAAGTCACTCCTGAAGTGATTGTCCACTTTGTGCCTCGGATGTATTTCATTATCTTTGCTATTTCAAGGAAAATACAAAACTTGCTGGTTGTTAAACAATAATTTGTGCCAGGTGCTATTATAAGCATTTGCATGTGTTCATTTACTCTGAGGCTGGCACTGTTCATTTCGTTCCCATCTTACAGATAAGGAAACTGAGGCATAGCACTATTAAATAACTGGCTCAAAGCATGCAGCAGGGTGACCAAGAGGGGTACAAACCCAGGCAATCGGAACTAGAGTTTGTGATCTGAGCAGCTATGCTGTGCTGGGGGCATGTCATCTGATTGGTTTCACATGGTATAAAACCTCGGCGCTTAGGTTCAGTTACAGACACTGAACATAATTAGGGCTTGGCTCAGTGTAAAACTTCAGACTGCCTTACATGTGACCTTGGTTCGTAGGGCTCTATTTTGAATCTATTGGTCACATTTGCCACTAGGCAGAATTGAATGCTAATAAAAGTTATAACAGTTAAGCACCGCACTATGAAGCATCTGCAGTCACTGCAGCGTGAATTCGATCCCCAGCCAGGGAGGGGACCCACATGGCACAGCAGACATCTCCTGCCTCTCCTACTGCTCCCCTCAGCAGGGTGTTTCAGTCAATCTGCCTGTTGTGCTCCCCACTCTGTCTCTGGTGGATCCTCTCACCTCTCCCCACACCTCTGACCTGTACCCCAGTTCTTGTATGCATAAATAATTTTTTTAAAAAAAGGTGTGGTGGATAAGGTAAAGCAATAGAAAGCAGAAAATAACCAAACTATTAATGCATTTATCCAATCACCCTGTGAAATGCACAGGATATTGGGAATCACTGCTGTAGCAACCTGGGTTATCTAGGAAGGCTTCCTAGAAGTGGTGATGTATGAGCTGACTGTTGAAGGTTGAATAGGAGGTAGCTGAACAAAGGGATGAAAGGGCACTCTAGGACAGGGAACCACAAGTACAGACTCCTGGGAATATGCATCAGTAAAATGTGTTTAAGAATCAGTAAGTCGGGCCTCCCTGGTGGCAAAGTGGGTTGAATGCTGCACTGTGAAGCATCTGTGGCACAGCAGCGTGAGTTCGATCCCTGCTGCTGGCCAGGGAGGGGACCCACATGGCGCAGCAGATCTCTCCTGCCTCGCCCACTCCTCCCCTCAGCAGTGTACTTCAGTGGATCTGCCTGTTCTGCTCCCTGCTCTGTGTCTGGTGAATCCTCTCACCTCCCGCAACTCTTATATGCATAAATAAATAAATTTTAAAAAATCAGGAAGTCCTTCTGTGTGGCGGGTATGAGTGTCTCATGTAAGTGAGCAACAAGAATTGAAAGTGTGGAGCTAGAGGGGTAGACTACGAAGGGCTGTGTATCGTATATTCAACACTCTGAACTTCATCCTGAAAGCCAGGGGAAGCAACTGAAGGATCTTAAGCCAGGAAAGGACCTGATCTGCTCTCCTTTAAGAAATTCTATTCTGGCAGCAAAAGGAAGAGTGAGAGGTTGGGAGGTGAACTAGCTTGCAATGAAGCTATTACAGTAAAGCAGGGAGACAGGTGGGAAGCACAGGACCTAGGGTGAGAGCAGGAAGACTAGATGACGTGGGGCAACAAGTGCTTCCAAGGTTGTCTGCTCAAGATGTCCTCACGTACCTGGCTAATGTACTGACCCAGGGGGTAGACCTGGCACGAAAATGCATGGTGTGTGATATTTCAAAATACTAACTTGTTTGGCTACAGTCCCAGGTTAATTCTGAAAGTGTAATACTGGAGACACCTCTTTAACCCCTTATGATGTTTTGAAGATTTTACCCTAGTTCTTGAAATCTGAGAAGTCAAACATTTTAAAATGCTCCATGATTTATAGACCACAAAGAAAGACTGCTGTCAATTAAAATAGCAGCATTTCTATCCTTTAGATTAAAAAAACATTAAGAGCTCTCTTAAAGGTATTAAGATAGATTTTTGAAACCAGAACCCCAGCAGAGAGCAAATGCACCTTCAAAAGATTGGGGGCACTGAAAAGGGTTGGATGAAGAATACAGATCTTCCTTCCCTTAAGACGGGTTATGTGTGATAAGCCCATTGTGAGTTGAAAATACTGTAAATGCTGATGGGAGCTGTATCACAAGAATATCTTCTGTGGCTTTTACTGAATGAGTGTCACTTTCACACCATCGAAAAGCCAAAAAAATCATAAGTTGGACCATGACAAATCTCTATGTACAAAGGGTGTGATGTGGGCAAGGCTGTGGGAAATCCACGGGAGGAGAGAAGCACTGTCGGGCTGGCAGCTGTGGGAAGCTGGTTCCACCACCAGGTCACAAGGGGAAAAGGAGAGAACAGATTTCAGAGGACCCATGGCCTTTGTAGAGCCACCAACAGGAGATGTGGCTTGAGGTGGAGAAACAAGACTGGACCCACAGCCCAGCAGGGAGGGAGGCATGGGAATAACCTGCCCCTTCTCTCCTCTGGCTGTCCACCATCCTGCCATCATACCCCATTGGCTAAGGCCAACTAGAGCAGGATGAAGGGCCCGGCCAATACAGTCCACTGAGGCCGGCCTCCAGAGCTTTCACGGTGCGGGGTGGGTGGTGGGGAGAGCCTACATCTGGAGGATCAAAGAGGTAGTTGCCAGAGCGATGTTTTGGTTCCACCTCACTCCTGTGCTTACATAACAAGGGAAACCACCAGAGACATAAAGTGCTTCTGGAGTTCCTAGAACTTCTCATAGGCCAAGTCCTCAAAGTCTGTAGTTTTTTTCTACATCATCTTGTCCAGAGCACAAGTCAGAAGAGTGTTCCAATTTTGCTCTATATCCAGGATACCCTTCTGCAAGCTGGACGTTGGCCTATTTTTTAAAAACGGTGGTAAAATCTATATACCGACAAATTTGCTGTGTTAACCGTTTTCAAATGCACACTTCGGTGGCATCAAATGCATTCACACTTGTGTAATCTGCACTACCATCCGCCTCCAAAACTAAACTTCTGTCCCCTTTAAGTAACTCCTTATGATGCTGTGGGTTCCCGAAACTTACTAGGACATAAGCAATAGGCTTTCAGTCTAAATTTGTGCAAAGCTAGAAAATATCAATGGCATCGCACCCTTGTGCCACTTAGGACCTTCTACTTGGGGCCTCCCTGGTGGTGAAAAGGCTTGTTAAGCACCAAACTATGAAGCTATCCACAGCCACTGCAGCATGAATTCAATCCCCCAGCCAGGGAGGGGAACCACATGGTGCAGCAGACCTCTCCTGCCTCGCCCGCTGCTCCCCTCAGCAGTGTATTTCAGTCCACCTGCCTGTTCTGTTCCCTACTCTCACCTCCCACACCTTTGGCCTGTACCCCAGTTCTTGTATACATAAATAAATAAATCTTAAAAAAATAATATGATCTTAATTTCAGCAATGTTAATGTGGGGAAGATCTGAGCAGATTCAGTGAAATACAAAGCCCTTTAGAGCAGAGCTCACAACCAGTATTCTCTGAGTGGATTTCAGAGGAGCCAGGCGGGACCTGGAATCTTTAGGCTAGAAACCCTTGGCTTTGAATGACATTATGTATTTACTCCAACGTGCCCAATAAAAAGGATTAGGACACCTAGTCTGGTCAGGTTTCTGGGTATATATTTAATCCAGTGTCACCTGTGTGCATCAGAAGATGGGGTGCCAATACAACCTGCAGAGGGTAGCAGTGAAGCTGCCGTTTCATAGGATGGAAGAGCAGTCAAGCCAGTAAGCTCTTCCTACACGCACGCAAGGAGATGGTTAAGAAGAGCAAGTGTCAGGTACGGATCAGAATAAAACCCGTACATACGCTTTCAGCCTGCAATTTCATGTGTATTGGCAAAAATGATTTGACTCTGATTTTTTCCTGGTTAACAGGAAAAAAATAACTTATCTCACTTTCCTAGAAGCCCAGAGGGAACCAGGTTAATTGAACAGTCCACAGTGCATTAAGCCTCTGGGTTCTTCCAGGAGGGGAGGAAGAGCAATGGACAAGGGCGATGGATGATGGGTGACTTGGTGCTGGGTGGCATGTATCCGTGATGGAGGTATCCAAATATATATATATATATATATATACACATTAAGATTTATTTATGCATACAAGAGCTGGGATAGGCCAGAGTCGCGGGAGGTGAGGGGATTCACCAGAGACAGAGTGGAGAGCAGAACAGGCAGATGGACTGAAACACATTGCTGAGGGGAGCAGCAGGCGAGGCAGGAGGGGTCTGCTGCGCCATGTGGGTCCCCTCCGTGGCCAGGGATCGAACTCACGCTGCTGTGCCGTGGATGCGTCACAATGGGGCGCTTAACCTGCTGCACCACCAGGGAGGCCCCAAGTATCCAAATATTAATTAAAAAGAAATCAAGTTTAAAAAGGATCTGGCTTCTTTGCATTGCTCTCCTCTGCCTTCTTTCACTTCTATGCCTCGTTCTCAGCTAGGTCCTCTGGGCTGTGTGAAAGTAGACCGAGACTCTTGTTTCTTCAAGCCACTTTCTGCTGTTTCCCATTGGGCAGAAACAACTTTGATGTCCGTCCAGTAACCAATGAGCACATGGGAATGAGATCAAGTAACTGGCCTCTACCAATCAGGACCTGATTCTGACTCAAGAGGCATTGTGGGCCCTGAACCAAATCAATCTTGTTACCCAAGAAGAGGCAGTAGGGGTATCTTCTGAGTGAACAAGTGACAGTGTCTACTCAGCAACTTTCGGTGGCAGTTTTACAAAGCTGCAGCACGATGGCCATTGTACATTCATTGCAGTATAATTTCTAGAGGCAAAAATGTAGATGTAACTAAAATGCCTATCGACAGAGGATCAGATAAATAAGATTCAGCCGTTATGGTGCAATTAACATGAAAGAGTTATTAAGAAAGAGTGAGGTAAGGAAAGGAATAAGAACAATAATAATAACAACAACAGCAATAAAGACACAGAAACCAAAAATGAGGAGTCAAGGACAGACTGGGGACACCTGGTGGGG
>JAGFMF010011726.1:5976427-6113588 GCA_019455555.1 Galemys pyrenaicus | reverse complement strand
CCCTCCTTGGCCGGCAGCAGGGATCGAACTCGTGCTGCAGTGGCTGCGGTTTGCTTCATAGTGCGTTGCTTAACCCACTGCGCCACCAGGGAGGCCCTTCATTGGTGTTTTAATGAGCTCTGAAATGTGGGTTTAGTGATTCCCAGGTTTCATTTGTGACAATAGCTAGCAATAGCAGGAAGTACTTACTCCCAAAGCCCGATGGGAGAGAAGGTGAGTTATGCTGTTTTCCTGCCAAGTACGCACCACCTTCATAGTTAGGAGAAATGTTGAGAGACACATTCACTTATATAGAGCGGGAATTTGAAAACTACGTGGATAATAATCCAAATTTGCAGAGAAATTACATTAGAATGTCCTCTTTAGGACATGTTTTATACCATTTTAGGAATGAAAAACTCAATGCAAATGTTACAAAATAATTCTTCCATAAAATATATTTTCAAAAGAAAGAGTAAAAAAATCAGATACAATTATTGTCCCCTATGTGCCCCTGTTGGGATAAGCTCTTTGAAGGTGAAAATTGACTTCGTCTACAGTGGAACTTGCGGGAAGAACTATCCTTACCTCTTCTCTCAGAGGAGACTTCTCTGCAACGGACAGGCACTGAGCTCCATCCATTTGACTCGGCACCGATGAGGACGGTACTCTTGGTTACAAGAGCTTTCTGTCTTCTCCCTTTTCAGACCACACAGAAGGGGGTGCTCTGGGGTACTCTGGGTGCTATCAAATGGCTGGTGCTAGAAAGAGAACCATGACTATGTGGCTTGGTGCTGAGGAGGAAATGTTAGTGTCACGGTAAACACCTGATTCTCAGAATGAGACGGAATCCTAGAACTTCTCTGAA
Source organism: Galemys pyrenaicus (assembly GCA_019455555.1). Classification (NCBI taxonomy): domain Eukaryota; kingdom Metazoa; phylum Chordata; class Mammalia; order Eulipotyphla; family Talpidae; genus Galemys; species Galemys pyrenaicus. The sequence continues at coordinate 6,112,741 of JAGFMF010011726.1, read as the reverse complement.
CTATCAGAAATTTTTAAGACCCGTGATTCCATGCCACATGAGCCCTTCATACTAACTGAGCTGTGTGAGTTGTCTTCATAGAATATTCTTAGAATTTATGACCAGTAGCTCATCGATCTCTGTTTTTTGACTTTGCAAATGTTCTATTTTTTGGAGCACTTTCTTGCCTTCTTGACCAAATTCACTCTAAACATAAAATGAGACAGTTAAAAGTAATACCTTTTCTGTAATTAATTAGTAGACTGTGGTGGCAAGATGATGTGGTAGAAAGTTCACAGATATTCATACCCTCACTTAGCTACTTTCTAACCTTGTGATCTTGCACAAATTGCTTAGACATTTGTACTACATTTTTCTCACGTTGAACAGGAAGACAGATGCTTGATATGTTAGGTTGTTGTGAGTTTTACCTGTGGCAAATATGTATTGTGATACACACATGTAATATCTATTGATAGATGGCTCACAGAAATTACTCAAAAATTTCACTTTCCCAAAGCTGAAAGTATGCTTCACCATGAGAAGATTCAGCCTCAATCTACCCATGTATTCTAGCTTTCAACTGTAAATCCTGAGCGTTGACAAGCGACAAAACCTTTCTCTGCTGCATATCTATTTGGTTCAGCCAAAGCACACATGTGCTATTCCCTAAGATAGGAATGTTAAATAGGTTTCATCTGTATATCCTGATCTGTTGATTGTGCCTGCTTGAGATCTGTGTCAAGCACATCAGGCCTGTGTGTCACCTCAGGAAAAGAGTGCGATCACTGATTAGTCATGTCTGCTGTGGAGTCAGAGTGGGGGTGTTGGTATGTGTGCAGGCATTTTTCCTCTCCTGCCCTAAGGTGCTTTTCCTTGTGTTTCCCCCCACAGCAATGAGACATAGATACCTAGTTCTATGAATGCTGAATTGCAAACAAGATGCCCTGAGATAATTATTCCGTATTGGAAAGGCAACTTGTTTCAGTGAGAATATGGAAGAGCAGAAAACCTGCTCTCTGGCTTCATGCTTCCACACTCCATCCCATGCCTCTAATGCTTCAGCCATTTCCCAGGGTGGTCCTGTCCTTGCATGACGATATAGCTTGGCATATGCTCTTTGTACTTCTGAGAATGCCAATCCCCATCTTTTGCTACTTGACAAATTCTACTAATTCTTCAGTATCTAGGTCAAGGGTCAGCTCTTACTGAAAGTGGCAATGTACATTTTATTCACAGTCTGGAAGAGAAGGAAGAGGAAGAGGAGGAAGAGGAGTTAACCCTTTTTCTCTACCTCACTCGAAAACATTAAAAGTACTAAAAATCAAGTCCATCCCGGGCCCTGCGCTGTCATTGTGGTAGCGATAACCATCCCTGGTTAGTAAGTCCTTGATGTGTGGCTATTACGAATTTAGGTGCTATGAATATCAAAAACACAGCAGATTTTGAAGACTAAGTGGGAAAAAAATTAAAATATCTCCTAATGATTGTTGCACTATTATGTACTTAAATGATAATGTTTCATATACTGAGTTATATTACAAAGTATATTTTACAAATGAACTTCACTTGTTTCTTTTTACTTCTCAAAATGTGGCAGCTAGAAAATCTAAGCCACTGATACGCTATTTCTAGGGACAATACTGTTCTGGTCAGGGTGCCCACATGGACACAGCTTGGCCAGTCACTGCAGGGCGATGCCATGTGCTGAGGGGCTGAGACCGATCATCTGGGGTGGGGGGCAGTGACCATGGAGGGGTGTCAATGAGAACAGCCCCCACAGAGAAGGAGTTGCAAGGGAGAGCTGTGTGTCCATAGGCGCACCCAGTTCTGTTAGAAATGAAATATGACTTTTCAGTAAATTTAATTTGCTCTGGAATTTGAAGCTGCCAGCTTTCCCAGTCCCACGTCTCATTTCCGCCTTCCAGGCCTGTTTTCAGTCTGCTTGATGCCTGGTGCAGTGGAAGATGTACCAGGAAGAGAGCACGTGGGGAGGGTGTGGCGCTAGAGGGTTCTCTGCATGAACAGCGAAAGTTCTGTCCCGAAGTTATCAGACAAACGTCAGGATGGCCAGGTCCAGGTGGTGCTGCTTCCAACGTGCAATGCTCTCTCCATAGGACGGGTGCACGTACTACTTCTCTCCTTGCTGTGCTCAGCCAGCTTGAGAAAGAGCACGGAGGGATTTGGTGGTAGGAAAAGGGTGCTGTGGATTCTTTGAGTGGGAAGAGGCTGGTGAGTGACAGGGGGACAGAGGCATTGAATTAATTTCCTGTGCAGCCCCTGAGCCTCCTCCAGGGCGGGGGCTCTTGCTGGTGTTTCTCTTTGCTCTCTCAGCTCTGTCTGGGCTGACCATTTTTAGCCACCTCATTCCTTACTATGGAGTTGCCCCAAATGATCGCTGGCTCCCTCTCCCTCTAAAATTTAGTGTGTTTCTTATCATCATGTAGTCTCTTCCAATTCTTCTTCTTTTTTTTTTAAAGATTTATTTATGCATACAAGAATTGGGGTACAGGTCAGAGGTGCGGTGAGTGAGAATTGTCGCCAGAGACAGAGTGGGGAGCAGAACAGGCAGATCTACTGAAATACACTGCTGCGGGGAGCAGCGGGTGAGGCAGGAGAGGTCTGCTGTGCCATGTGGGTCCCCTCCCTGCCCGGGGATCGAACTTGTGCCACAGTGGCTTCGGATGCTTTATAGTGTGGTGCTTAACCCCTTGTACCACCAGGAAGTCCTCTTCCGTTTCTATTTCCAGGTGTCATCCAGACTGCTGCTTCCTAATCATCTAAGGGGTTGAGTTGCTTTAAAAGCAGCTCCTGGGCCCCTCCTGAAAGCCCCTGATGGGAGTGTCCAGGGGTGAAGACTAAGAACCTACTTTTCTAACACCCTCTCCAGGTGAAGCCCATCCCTGCCAAAGTGCATGAACTTCAGAGACTCCTATAGGGTCAGTGGGTGCAGAGTGAGTTGTTTTTCAGTGCTTATGAGGGTCAAGTCCCAAGTAGGGGCACCTCTAGATTTCTGCAAGGGAAGCGGGCAGCGTGCTCTGGACTGAGGAACAGCGCTGGTACATGGTGCCCACCAGTGGGCACAGAAGAGTTCTCTCTTGGCTGCACAGCGGCTGAGCCCAGGGGCTGTTTGTCCTCTCCAGGGGTTCCTGGCTTTGCACAAGGAGGTCACACGCTGGAAATCCAAATGTGACACGTCTGGGGAATTTCCAGAAATAATTGTGCAGATGACGTCCTTCAACCGGGTAAGTAAAGGGTGTTAGGCTCAGTATACACATTTACTTGCAGTTAGGTTGATGGGGCTTGAGGATGTTGAGTTACCATCACAAAAAATTTGCAAAATGGCAAGAACGCATCACCCAGAATGCCTCCACCCAGCTTGCCTGTAGTTCAAAGGTAAGCATCCGAGCCACATCTTCCTGGTAGAAGTGGGTTGGGGCATTCTTGCACACTTTTCTACCTCTGTCCAGACCTGGGCGGCCCTTTTCCTACAAGCTATTCTGGGACTCAGCCTCTTCCCTTGCTGGAAGGTTCGGAGCTCACCAAAGCTGGCAGAACACTTGGAATTGCACCTCTGTGGGTGCAATTTCCTGGCATTTTCTGCTGCCCGGAAGGCACTGGATTTGGAGCAGGCGTCTGAGTCAGCTCCTTACCCCAGGGCCAATGTAAGTATCAATACTCCCCTTCTCTGCTGTGGCTTTGGAGAGCACAGGACGTGGGTGTGTTTTGTGGGGGAGACTCAGAAGGACTGGGAGACTTTGTGAAACGTCCTCCATTCTCAGTAGCCAAAGCTCTGAGTCTGTTCCTTTAGGAGAGATGAACCCCCAAACTAGGCACCAGACTTCTTTTCCATGTTTAGGAGACTCTGCCTTTAATCCAAGGCTTTTCTTATGTAATTCCACTACCTATAAAGCCTCTGAACTCTCTGAAGTATCAGACAGTGAGTTGGAGCTTCAGCATTTCAGACTTCTAGAAAGAGAAGGCTCCTGGAAGACCAGTCCACAGTCGATGGCGTATGTATATGCACAGAAGGTGGTTGGGAGCAGGGAGCACGAAGATATCTGGAACTTTGGGGGACCCAGCCTGGATCTTCCTCATGGGAAAACATCTCTCTATTTTAGATGGTTATCTCTCTCTGGACACAAACCATTTGGCACTTGGCAGCATGTATTGTTAGACATATTCTTGCCTATTCTCTACTGATCTTACCTGTGAATAGTGCTTTTCACTATATTAAAATTAAATTGCTAGAGGACACCTCTAAATATAAAATGCGGAACAGCCTCAGTTTGGGGATTTCAGGCAGTTTGGGGTCACCATTATATGCAGGCTGTGTCTGATGGGAGATATATGATTTATTCTGCAACTGGAATGCCTAAGAGTTATTATTTTTTCCCACAGAGCATGTCTATTTCTCTTTTACAGTATTTGAGGTCATGGACTCTATTTCTATCTGAATAAAGAAAATGGTATGCAATTAAATCTTGTGACATTAGAATGGGTAAAAGCAAATGCATGGGTATTCTTTTAGATGAAGACGCTCAGTTCAATAACTGAAGGGGTTGAAAATCTTTAATGTTCTGAGAACAAGCTAAGCTGAATTTAAGTGAAAGATGATCCCTGGGTCTTTCATTCTTGCTTTAAAAATAAACTGTATAATTAAATGGCTATAGATACTTCTTTTGTGGAGAGGAAAACAGCAGTCACACTCTTTGCAAATCATGCCAACAGGGCAGTAGGTTCCCTAACCCTTTGGCAAAATAGAGAATCAATACCAATCAGAAAAAAATGCTAACAAAAGGGAAAATCTCATGGGAGCCGTGGGCGATAAAAGATTTAAAATGTGAATAAAACATCACAGGTCAGCATTAAAATTGACGATACATTTCCCTGCCAAGGCAAAGCACCCAACCTCTAACCAGAGCTGCAAAACAGACCTCACTACACTGAAAGACCTGCTCCAGCCTGTACATTTCATCTTCACTCCCACATGGAAAAGGAGTTCACTTATAGGGAGACAGTCCCCCATGAACAGCATTTGGAGTTCAACAACTCACTTTTTTGGAAGATAAAAGTCTCTGGAAGTAGAAATCTTGCCCATGCTTAATTTCTAGGATTATTATATTTGGAATTTGAGAACAAAGAGACCAGATTTGCTTCCACAGAGAAAGATAGTTGCCTGTTAATTAAGCCGATAAATGAATGAGATGTGTTAAACACACTACCAGGAAAATAATGAGGTTGAAAAAAAAAAAAGATTGGGCCTCCCTGGTGGCACAGCGGGTTGAACGCCTCACTGTGAAGCATCCGTTGCACAGCAGCATGAGTTCAATCCCCGGCCAGGGAGGGGACCCACATGGCGCAGCAGACCTCTCCTGCCTTGCCCGCTGCCCCCTTTAGCTGTGTATTTCAGTCCATCTGCCTGTCTGCTCCCCGCTCTGTCTCTGGTGAATGCTCTCACCCCTATGTTGCTCTGACCTGTACCCCAGCTCTTATAGGCATAAATAAATAAATCTTTTTTAAAAATTTGGTATAAAAAGACGGAATTCTGACCAGAAGGAAATTGAAGCCATCTCTGTTTGGAAGGGCTTTCTGGATTCAGTGGAGAGGAACTGTGAGTAGTTGATAATTATTCAAGATCATCAGTTCTTACTGCGAGGACTCTCGCAAGGGGACTTTCCACATTTCCAAGTCAAATCCTTAAAAAAAAAAGAAAAGCAAACAGTATTCTGGCATCCAGTCATTACCTAAGGGTTGCATTTGACAAATATAAGTCAATTTTATTATTTTTTGCCAAATCATGGAGAGTCTGTATCCTCACCACTTGAACGAATGCAGTCGGCCTCTTAACAGAGGTGGCCCAGGCAACCCGAGCTGTCCAGGAGGTCATTCGTCTAGCTGTCCCTGTCCCTGGTGGCGGCAGGCCCACGGCCATGACCAATGCCAATTTTAATAACTAAGATCTGTACTGAAAATTGCACACAGATTTCCTAACACTTTAAATTTAGAATGCTTTAAACGGTTGTAGAACCAAATTTATGTCCCATGTTAAAATGAACTACAGAATTTATCACAGGGACACAGTATTATCTAGTTCCTATTTCTTAACTGGCCACCTGGCTTTTCTTATCTTCTGATGATGATGTAATAATGGTTAATACTGAGCACAAATAAGCGTACTGGGCATGATACAAAATCTTTTGTTTAAATGGGTGTTTGCATTTAATTGTCACAGCATCCCTATGAGAAAGAGTTGTTAATACAGCCACTTTAGAGAAAAGACATTGGAACTGGAGAATGTGGTCAAGGATATCCAGCTCTACCACTGAAATTAAGCCAAGACAGTTTGGTGCTCTTCTGGGATTTTTTTTTTTAAGATTTATTTACTTATGCATACAAGAACTGGGGTACAGGGCAGTGGTGCGGGGATGAGAGGAGTCACCAGGGACAGAGTGGGGAGCAGAACAGGCAGACTGACTGAAATACACTGCTGAGGGGAGCAGCAGGGAGGCAGGAGAGGTCTGCTGCGCCATGTGGGTCTCCTCCCTGGCCGGAGGCAGGGATAGAACTCATGCTGAGGTGGCTGTGGTTTGCCTCACAGTGCATTGCTTAACCCACTGCGCCACCAGGGAGCCCCCTCTGGGATCTTAACAGGAGCTCCACATTGCTTCACTCCAAATTCAGGTGGTATAGATTGTGTCAGTATTGAGGCATCTGACCTGACTGCCTAGCAGATGCCCTGCCCTGGAACTGTCAATATTTTCATTCCTGATGAATTTCATCCAATATTCTCCATTTCAGTTTTGCCTCACCCATTAATTTCTTATTTCCAAAATTGTTTGTCTTGTGTGATATGTAGTATCTAGCAATGTTTGTTTTCTTAGTGTTAAACAAACACATATCATCATTTGATTTATCATCCTTGCTGGTCTAGCTTGCCTAACTTCAGTAATATAGTTTTCACTGCAATGTAGTGGCAGCCTGCAGAGGAAATAACTCAACACTGGGTATTTACATATTGATGTGTGAGATCTAATTGCAATAGTGGCTCCTGATAATGCAATATCTGTACTGCCTTTTTTTATTCTTCTGAAATGGTGACAAAAACCTCGGTCACCTGGCTTGATATTTTCCTGGAACAAGCTGATATTTGTAGAAAGATATAAAATGAAGGGGTTTCTTTTCCCTTTTTTTCAAAATGGACAGCTTCTTTAAAAATACCGAAATATCTCTCTCCATTCCCACTGATTCTAACCTTGAATTATATTTTTAACCACAGTATTGTTATACCAACTTTCAGGTGATGACTATTAGGATTTCTTTTTCAACCTTTCTGAATCATTATTAGTTTATGTCTCTTATGGCTGAATTTTGATTTCAAATCCACTCTGCGAATCCATGTATTTTAATGACCTGAGAAATCTTTGTAGTTTAATAAATAGAGTTGTTTATGTATTCTTCATATCTTTTCATTTTTGTTTTACATTTTCTTTCTCTTCATGTCTGGATACCTCTGGATTGCATTCCAGATAATTTCCTCAACTCTTTCTCCCAATCCACGAAGTTTATCTTTAATACCATCTGGCCTGCTCTTTAACTAGTAATAGGGTGTTGTTTTTCAGACCCACCTGCTCAGATTTATACCATGTTTTTTTAAAAAATCATCTATTTCTTTATGTTTTTAAATACTTTTAAATGCTTATTTAATTTTGAAAAATAAGAAACATTCCTCTTTTTGCTTCGGTTTCTCAGGTTTGACTGTTACTGTTCACTGAGGCTGCAGAGTATCTTTCTTGGTTTTTGACTACCTCATATATTTTTAAAAAACAATCACATCTTCATAGGCATTTGCTCCTATAGGGCTGTCATGTGTGCTGTGTGCTATGTGGTTTTTATTTTTTATTTATTTATCTTTATAACAGATTTTTAAAAAAAGATTCATTTATTTATGCATACAAGAGTTGGGGTACAGGCTAGAGTTGTGGGTGGTGAGAGTATTCACCAGAGACAGAGTGGGGAGCAGAACAGGCAGATGACTGAAACACACTGCCAAGGGGAGCAGCGTGCGGGGCAGGAGAGGTCTGCTGTGCCACGTGGGTCCCCGCCCTGGCCGCGGATCAAACTCACGTTGCTGTGCCACGGATGCTTCACAGTGTGGCGCTCAACCCACTGTGCCACCAGGGAGGCCCACTTTCACTATTATTATTGTCCAAACTGAGTTCATGCATACAGGTCAGGGCCCTTCAACCAGTGCAGATAGTCTGCCTCTTGAGCTCATGGTATATGCAACACACTGATCTTTCTGAAATGTTCTTATCAGAACAACCTCAGCATCCAGCGCAAACAAACCAGCAAACAAGCAAGTTAAAAAAAAGACTGCAAGGCAAGCAAGTATCTGGCCAATAGTTCAAGTTTATGCTTCAAAGTCAGTCTGTGCCTGGCAGGACCTGTTGTTTCAGCATCAGCCTGTGGCCTATACACACTATTTATGCCTTGGGTGGCACAGAGATTCTACTGCTAGAGGAATGAATAGTTGTTAGATTTCTTCTGCATATTTTATTATCTGTTTTAAACTATCAGGACTCCATCTGAGCAGGCGAACAGGAAGCCTGCTTTTGATTTAACAGTGCTCTGAACAAGCGCTTTCTATGACTTTCCAAGAATAATTACAGAGCTTAGTAAAGGCGCCTGCTGCAAAGTCCCACGGATGGCTTTATGAGCAATTACAGCAGCCGCATCGATGCCAGCAGAATAAGAATTTCCTTAGAGGACTGCTTGGAGAGAGACTGGCTTGTGGAAATATAGGCCCAGGGAGTTCCCATCTAACGCTTGCAGGGAAATTTAAAGTCACAAAGTGAGATTGGTTCACTGTTGTACAACAACTGGGTTATTGGGCAGCTGGAGACCAAGGTCGGGGTCATTTAACCTTCAAACAAGAGGGAGCATTTTGACATGCAGCCGTCAGAGCATGGTAGAGGAGGGAGCCACTTGAGCACTCACCAGGGTGGGGCAAAGCTGGAGAGGCCTGGGCAGTGGGAAGCTGCAGGCTTCAGAGCTTGCAGTTCTGGGCACAAAGCAAATGCCTACAATGGCTATTCAACAAAAGTGGCGGTAGAGGGAGTTCCTTTAGGGCAAACTGAGCAGTTGCTGAATTGCCTGCCAGAAAGTTTCCGCTGGTTGTGTAGACAGCTGGGGGTGACAGGATGCAGAGGTGAGACCAGCGGGAAGTGACCGTGAGAAGGTGCTTCTTTGCCCAGCGGGGATTGCTGGAGCCATCCGGGACTGGAGTTAGAGCTCCCTCAGGCTCACGTCTCCCAGGGCTGTGGATGGATCTGGAATGACCCTTACAGCTGCTCATCACACACGAGGGTGCTGGAACTTCCAGTCTTGTCTGCCATTTTGAGTGGTGGGGCCGCTTCCTTCTTCTGCTCAGGTTCCAGTGATGGCGGATCCCAGAGGGGAAGAGGCTTCCACATCACTACCCACCAGGGCAGCAGAGTCACGTGGGACTGACTGGGTCCCCTCCGACTGAGGACCCGTGTGTCCTTCTGTCCGGAGCCATCAGGCTCGGGGCCAGTACTGCAGACGTGGAACTTAGTCTCCTCAGGACAGCAACGAGCCTGGCTTCCAGGATCTGCTGCTCTTTCTGGTTTTGTTTGGTGCCAGTGTTTTCATCCACACTAGAAATTCAATGTTTGCTTCTTGACCAGCCATTTATAAGTTTTCTCTACAGAGGTCTGGGTCTTCCCAGCATAACTGAGAAAAATAAATGAGAGTAATTGAGAATAATTGACCATAACGGAGAGAAATAAATTTAAAAATTAAATTTGCTTTCTTGGTTTTTTTTTTCAAGGGGAGGGTTATTTACAAAACAAATCATTGTCAAACAGCCCTTTTTTCTTAATCATATTTCCCTGTTGTTACACATTTGGGGAAATGAAATTCTTCATTTCCATTCTTTGGGTGAATGGATCGTTTCATTGGCTTTTACAGGCTAGCACAGCTTCTTAAGGGTCTCAGCCAGTCTCAGGGATGTCATAGGGGTGACCCTAAATACACATCTCCTTCCTCCTAAAACAGACTTGGGGCTCTGACAACCACACCCCCTCCTGGACTCAGAACTGCATTGGCTGCACCCCTGGACTTCCCTATCTCAGAAGATGGCAAATTCAGCCTTCCAGCTGCTCAGTCTAAAAATCTTGGCATTATTCTGGACTCTTTTTCTCATTTCCCTTCCTTCTCCTGTAACACAAGCCACCACACTCTGCCAGGGGAAATCTGTGATCCTTTCTTCAAAATATATCCATAACCCAGCCATTTTCCAAGCCTCTTCTGCTCCCACCCTTGCCTGGACCATCTTGTTTCTCACCTGGAATTCTTTGGTGAGTGAAGATTTTGGATCCAATTCTAATATGTGTGAGGAGGGTGTAAGAATTCCTATACACCCAGCAAGCAACTCCTGACAGCTATAGTTCAACTTAGCCCTGGCATTATCTACCTGGAGTTAGCATTAGTAACCTGTGGAACCTCACAGGTTAAAGACTGAGTTCTACAAACATCTGAAAATGGTGGATCTAGTTTCCTAAGTTATATGCAATGTCATAAACAAGGCTTACTGCAGAAAAGGCTTCAGAAAAATTAAAACATTCAGTCTTACAAAAATACTACCCTCCCTGCCCCCCGACTTTAGCAGCCAGTCACAAGCCCAGGGGCTACCTGCGCTTCTGATCAACTAGTAGATTGGAAGATCCAGTGATCCCCTCCTTGGATTCAGTTCATTTGCTAGAGGGGCTCACAGAACTCAAAGAAACATTTTACTTACTAGATTACTGGTTTATTGGAAAAGGTTCTAACTCAGCAATAGTCAGGTAGAAGAGCTGTAGAGAGCAAAGCAGGGAGGGGGAAAGGATGTGGGGCTGCCAGGCCCTCTCAGATTGCCCCATGCTCCCCAAATCTGTAAGTGTTCATCAATTTGTAACTCTCTGAACCTTGCCCTTTAGACGTTTTAATGCATAGGCATGATTGATTAAATCAATGGCCATTGGTCCCTAATTCAACCTTCAGTCCCCCACCTTCAATGAAATTCCAACCTTCTAATCACAGATTAAGTTCCGTTCCTCTGGTAGCCAGCCTCCATTCTCAGGTGACCTAGGGCCATTCCAAAAGTCACTCACCGAAGTACGAAAGGACACTTCTAACGAGTTCATTACACAGGGGATTCCAAGGGATTTAGGAGTTCTGTGCTATAGATGGGGGCAGGTCAGAGATCAAATATAAATTTCAAATACTTATTATAAATCACAACTTCACAGTTAAATACTTTAGTCTCTCTAATTGTTCTTACACCTGCCCTTGTCCCATGAAGCCTGTTCTCAGCACAGAGTGATCTTTCAAAACCCAAGTATCATACCACCTTTATCTCCCTCCACTCTCCCCCACCCCCTTCACTTAGAGTAAAGCCACATCCTTACAGTAGGCACGGAGGCTCTGCAATCCACAGCCTTATCTCTCTGACCTTTCCCTCCTTTTTTCCCTCTTGCTCACTCTGGTTCAGCAACAGAAGCCTGCTTATTACTCCTACCTTAGGGCCTGGCTCTACTGTCGCTCAGCTGGAATACCCACAAGGCTGACTGTTTCACCTCCAGGTGAGCTTAGGGAGGCTACTTGGGCCATGTTGTTTAGATTCGCCATCTGCCCCTCTTCTTCTCTGAACTCTAAACCCCCTTTTTTTCCCCTAACCCATATCACCTTTTGAAATGATAGATAATTTGCTGATTTATTGTGGTCATTGTTTATTGTTATTTGTCCAACTGGGGCAGATATTTTTTGTTTACGTTCTTTATGTTTATTGTTATTTGTCCAACTAGGATATAAACCATGTGAGGGCAGATTCTTTTGTATACGTTGTTTAGCAATAGATCCCCAACTGCATGCAGGTTTCCTTACACACATTAGGTGTATAACAATTAGGTGTTGAGTCAATGAAATACCTTCCTTCACCCTATTTAAAATTGTTTCAGGTTTTATAGAAATAGGCAAAGGATCCAAGGAGTGAAAGGATACTATTGTAAGAATCAACATTTTGGATCAACCTCACTTTTTTTTCTCTTTGACTCGTGAATGATGAAAAAGTCAAACTCATTTAATTTATGATTCTTTAGACTGAAACTGCTCAGGTAGGCACAGACCAATCAGCCTAGACGGACACTGTGTGCTGACCCTAATGTTGGATTCAGCACGTAGTAGGTGCTCTAACATGTAAACTGAATGAGCAATGAACATGATTTAGGAGAAAAAGAATCCAACTGAGTGTGTTTCCTCTAAAGCTGAATTATGAACGAAACTGGTGACATTTAAGGCTGTATTGCTCATGGCATCTGGCAAAGTTCCCTCTCTTTATACAGGCCATCATTAGCCATCTCTGTGAGATTTGAGTCCTACGTGTGTTTAATTAGATGTAATTTTTGGAGATGAAGAAGAAATGATTAAATTCTCTGAACTCCAGGAAAACAAAAGATCCTGATTCTAGCCATCCATTACGCTGTGACATCTGGAGTCTTACGTGCTATAACTCAAACGAAAATATTTCACCTAAAAGTAGTGACCCTGTCCATGATATCATTAAAGGAAATCATTAAGCATTTATGCAGCACTTTGTGCCGGAAAAGTGCTTTACAGTTATTTTTATTGCTCACCAAAAGCCTCTGAGGCAGGGCTTCTCTCCATCTTAAAGCCGAAGCAGAGAGAAGCGATTAAATTACTTAGGGTCTTAGAATAAATGCCAGGATCAGAATGAGACCTTTGCGTGCCAAAGTGAACTGTGTTATTTAATCCAGTGGACCATTAGGTTTGAAGTTTATTCACTATATAAAGCATTATCTGACTTGGGATTGTCTTTTTCTTTAATACCCGATCATTGATGGTATAGACCCAGGGCAAGAACACCGCCATTTAAAACACTTCCTTTCATCATGAGCATCTCTGGAAAGCCCCAGATTCCTGGGGGGGGGGGGACTAATTAAAAACAAAAACACCAGTATATTTAAAAGAAACTTTATTATGCCGTGGTATGAAATAAACACTGGAATCTCAGTGGCTTAGCCCTCATCCTAGGTTTTGCATGCCAGGCTGGAGTGCTTGCCTCCACTAAGTGACTCAGGGACCCAGTTTCCATCCATCGCAATATATGTTTCTCAGAGTCGCTGAAGTAGGAAATAGGCAAGTGTGGGAGACACCTTTCTGTTCCAAAGTCTTCTGGAATAAAGTGATACACTGTCCATCTGTCCTTCTGCTCATAGGCTTTTGGCCAGAGGTAGTCCGTGGCCTGCAATAGGGGTCAGAAATGTTAATGAGCACACAAATCACTTGGATAGCACTCATACCTTTGGCAGACTCGTTTTTATTTGATTTTAATTATGTCTTTTGGACTTTGAATTCAAAATTTTTGTGATAAAATTTATTCAATGTTTCATTGCAGCAGAAAGAGAATTCTGATAGTCTAAGAAACCATTGTACTTCCTCTTCATTTTCTCAGGTTCAACAGCTGTGATACCTGGGAAGCAAGTTCTTCAGCTTAGGGAGGGGAATCCTGTTAGCTCACCTCCTGAACTGGTCTATCACCTAGGGTTACAGTCAGAAGTAGTATTTGTTTCTTTTTCTTTAAGGTTTATTTATTTGTGCATACAAGAGCTGGTGTATAGGCCAGAGTCCAGGGAGGTGAGAGGACTCACCAGAGACAGAGCAGGGAGCAGAACAGGCAGATTGACTGAAACACACTGCTGAGGGGAGCAGAGGGAGAGGCAGGAGAGGTCTGCTATGCCACGTGGATCCCCTCCCTGGCCGGCGGCAGTGATCGAACTTGTGCTGCAGTGGCTGCGGTTTGCTTCATAGTGCGTTGCTTAACCCACTGCGCCACACCAGGGAGTCCCAGTATTTGTTTCTTAACTGGGACTAAATCTGGGTAAACTGTTTCTTCATCTTTGGTCCACTGTTAGTGACATCAGTGATAAGCATGGCCTTGTCTTGCCTGTGTTTCAGAAACTGAGAAGACTACAGGAAGGACTGAAAGGGAGTGTCTGGTATGATTGAGCCTGGGAGTTGGGAAATTTGGGAGCTGGGAATCACCTCCACAAACTGTGGAAAGTCTGGTGTGGGAAGCTGTTCACAGCCTTATCTAGAATATTTGTTAGTTATGAAAAAAGCTATGAAAGGATTCTAAAATTCAAAGGACGCTAAAAGGGAACAACAATGTGAAGTGATATGTAGTCGAAAGTCTGGATTGTGGAATGATTTCCTTTGGTGGGATGAGGGTCAAATTCGGCTTTTGACTTTTTCTCATGATGCATGTTCTTAAAATGTCATGCCACAGAGCACGTAGGTCCCAGTCACTGATTCTGGAGAAGGCCAACAGCGACCTTGTTTATAGGTTGATGGGTCTGCGCTGACTTTCACCTCTTGGTTCTCAACTAATGCTGACAACTTTGACCTCATTTTGGAAGGCGAATACATTTGGCTGGATTGCTGGGCTCTTTCTCAGAACCTCTTCTCAGGGTGGTTGCCAAATGCTCTTTTTGTAACTGTGTTGTAAAGTCTGAGGAAAGTTGTCTTGGGTCTTTGCCAGGACCCAACGCCCCAACTGTGGACATACGTGGTGGCAGTCATTATTTTCCATTAGGGCTGAAACCAGGCATCGTCAACCTTTTCCCACAGCTCTCTGTAATGAGAAGTTTCACTGAGCCTTATTTTAACTCTCTATGTGATTATAGTGATTTCTTTGTCCATCCTAGAAAGTCCTTCTCGGTGCCTTTGAAACCAGTGTCCCCTTGTACAAATCACAGATCCCAAGTCTGGCATACCAGGTAGACTGGTATGGTCCCTTAGCCTCTACACAGTCCTTTGACTTGGATAGTTTTCTGTTTCTTGCACTCAGCATGTCCAAACTACGCCTCTGGAATCAGAACATCTCTAGAGTCATCTCACTAAAGCATAATTGCATGTCACCTCTCTAAAATGTGATACGACACCACTGCCCTCAGAACATTAGTATTTTCTTTGGGAAACATAGAGCTTATACTCAAAAGCAGCCTCCTCTTTAGTTTCAAAACTACAGTGACATTTAATCAGAAAGGAGATATATATTTAGCAGAGCGGGTCGAGGGGGGCTTACAGGGAGGAAGAGGAGGAAAAACTGAGCAAAGAACAGAACTGTCTGCATTAGCCCTTGCCGCTGGGTTCTGAACTATTCTCAGCCTGTCAGCACAATTAACGAGCGAGAAGCAGTCCCCAGAAGAAATGTAGCTGCAGTCTCTGATCTGCTCTCCAGCCCCCTCACGCCAAGAGGCACAAAGTCTAGAGAAAGTGTCCCCAGTGGGAGTTACTGGGAAAGTGACTCCTTGACCCTGGGTAAACGCTTCTCTCTTTATCAACCTCGGGGGAGGTTAACTTAGAGCCAAGAGTGTACATAGAGCTGCAAATGCAAAGGAAGAAACTCTCTCCTAAAATTGTTGACAGCTTAGATGGGGAGGAATTATTTTCCCAGTAGATATGATGGAAGGGCTTTACGAAGCAGCAGTAATCCAGAACTGATGTGGGCTCCTGGGAGAAAAGAACATTTACTCTGGGGTAGCCAGGAAAGTCTTCAGGAGAAGACAGAACCAGGTAAACCTGAAAGGAAGTACAGTTGCAGGTGGCTGGAGAAGAGAGAAGGAATCGGGGGAGAATTGTGTGTGGGAATAATAGGGACATAGCGGCTGGTTGGAGGGAAGGCTTGTGTTGGGTCGTGGCAGTTAAAAATGAATGCTTTTCTGAGTTTCTGGCATCTCCACCTCAATGCCAATCACACCTGAATCCACCTTTCCTAAAAGTGTGAACCATTGGGTTAGTCTGGTTAGTTATAATCCAAGACAATATCCAACTTTCTTCATGCATTGCAGTTGAGGTCATCTGGAATTTCAGATGTGTGTGTGTGTGTGCTGAGAAAGAGTTGGGAGAAAATATACTAATAAGAAAGTCCACCTCTTTTTTAAAAAAATTTTTAACAATGTTTTTATAACATCTTACTTTTTGTTTATTGTATGCATACTCAATTGCTAATTTTTTTTAGGTGTTACTAGGAAATGCTAGGGGCCTGAGAGTCATCAGACAACCTTACTTTTTTTTTATTTATTTTTTTCAAGCCTAGAATAATTTACTATTTATTTATTTTTTCCTTACAGCATTTGCTTTCTTTTCTAGATGTAGTCCCCATAGAGTTTCTACCACCAATTCACCCGTGCGCCATCACCATAGTCCCTTGTGTCTTCCATCCCTGCCTTGATCCCAACTCCTCCCTCTGCCCTGCAAAATGTCTCTGATTTGTAGTTGTCTGTTATTTTTGTTTTGTTTTATCTTGTTTTTTAAATTATTGTTGATAGTATTTTTTCCTTGATCCCCTATATTCCTCCTATGAGACCATCTGATATTTTTCTTTTTCCTTATGACTTATTTCACTAAGCATGATCCCTTCAAGCTCCATTTATGTTTCTGTGAATGGCTCTAGTTTATCTTTTTGATGACTGAATAATATTCCATTATGTATATACACCACATTTTCTTCATCCAGCATTCTATTTTTAGGCATTTGGGTTGATTCCAAGTCTTACCTATTATAAAAAACGCTGTGATAAACATAGGGAGGCAGGTATTCTTTTGAATTAATGTTTTTGTTTCCTTTGGCTAGATCGCTAGGAGTGGGATTCCTGACTCATATGGTAGCTCCATTTTCAGTAGACCAAGGAACCTCCATACAGCTTTCTATAGAAGTTGGACCAGTTTGCATTCCCACCAATTGTGTAGGAGAGTTCCTTTTTACCACATTCTTGACAATATTTGTAATTGCTAGTTTCTTAAATATGTGCCATTCATACTGGCTTGACACCTTACATTTTACATATACAAAAAAGTTTCATATTCACTGTATCAGTTAGGCAGTCAGTACCTAACTTTTTGTCTTTCCTGCTAAGAGTTTTCCACAAAGCCACAGAGCTAAATAATGGAAGAGGCCAAGTTCAAGTTCAGGTTTACAGCCTGCTCCACCTCTGGGCCACAGCACCTGTTTCAGCTGCTGAACTTGTCTATTTTTTTAGCTGCTATGAAAAAATAGCAACCCCCATGTCAGAGAACCCTGCAAGTCAGGCCACCTGGTCACTATTGGTGGGAACATAATTTGACAGGCATCCTTTGGAAAAGCAGTTTGTAAAATGTGTTAAGAACCTTAATACTCTTCCTACCCTTTGACCCAGTAATTCTACTTCTAGGAATCTATCCTGAGTAATGAATGAGAGATGTGACCACAGATTTACATAGAAATATGTTCATCAGTATGCTATTTATCATATCCAACAACAAGTTAGTTGAGGATATCATTGTAAATTGCACTGAAGGAATATTATTAAGTCATAACAATTGTCATTTTTGAAGATTACTGATAACAACTAAATATTGAGAGGATATTTATGATTTATTAAGATTTATTAATTAATTTATTTATTAAGATCAAATGGAAAAAATCAATGTTAAGACAGTAGAGCTAGAAGGAAAAAATGCATACCAAAATAATCTCTGTTGTGGCTCGTGAGAGTACAGATATTTCCAAGATACTCTATCCATTTCCCTCATTTCCCATAAAATTGTATCATTAGAAAAGGGTCATATTTTAAAATTGAAAAATGATAGAAGAACCTGGTTAGAATAAGCTCTACAAATAAGAAGCAATTAGGAGATTTAAAGTCATCATTTTCCCTAGACTCATCCATACACAGCACGTCTCGTTTTTGGAAAACCCAGATAAACGTAGTGTTAATCTGTGACATTACCAAGGAGAAGATTTAGGATCTATGACACAAGATGAAAGCCGCAGTTGGGGTGGTGCATGCGACAAATACTTAAAGTTGAAAAGTTTGCCTCTAAATAGCTGAGTCCCTTCCCTGAGGTGTATGACCAGGCTCCTAGGAAGCCCCAGGGGAGCTGGCCACAGGGTGATCTTAAAAGTTCCTCCACTCTGTAGCTGTTTAGCTTCTTCCTGTCTTCGGCCCTGGCTTCGCCTGCCTGAGAAAGAGAAGAGAAGAGCAGACAGAGGTGGCAAAGCCCAGAAATATTCTGGAACTTTCTAGGTGGGAGAGGAAGAAGTGGTGGGAAAAAGCAGCTGAAGCATTCAGGGTTAACACTTTGCTTTTTGAGGAGACTTCAGTCCTTGGAGCGTCTCCAGTGTGAACTTGGAGAATGCAACGACAGGAAAACAAAGAGTTGGCGTGCTGTCTGTTTACTCCGCCTTTTTCAAGGTTGCAACATAAATTTCCCAACTTCTAAAGCTGTTAAAGCTGAGGAGCCATTTTGTAAGGTCAGTCAGTGTGACCCGCAAACAGCCCCATTTGGGGTCCATGCTCTGAGGTCCCTTGGAGTTGCCAGTGTCTGCTGTATTAGACTCTCTCAGGGCAGATGAATAACCCAGGACCAGAAAACCTGAATTCTCCAAATAAGAGCTCTGGGGATACTTTGGCAAAAAACCCACTAATGCGGAGAGAGCAGAAGCTGAGATGTTCACATTGAGTGAATTTATATCAGGCTTGCTGTGCAAAGCACCCAATGGTATTTTAGTGACGTGTCCAGATTGTAATAAAGCCCGATCAATTCTGGATGTACTCTTCTTCAGCACCACTGGAATATTTCTGTTCTCTCTCTCAACATTTCCAATGAGCAGAGAAGGTAATGCTGGAACCCCCACATATAATCTAGGGAAAACTGTCAATGTAACATTATAAAAATTGAATATGTGTCAGAAGTGGATTTAGATTCTTTAGGTTAATATTATTTTTGCGATTAGGTAATGAACTGAAGTTAATTTACTTGTGCTGTGTGATTAGGTTAATTTACTCCAGAATAATCTTGCATTTTAAAAATTAAAAATGGTAGCGGTATGCTCTCATTATCAATCAAAGCAGCAGTGGCACTAAAGAAACATCACTGTTTTGCACTCAATTGTGCTCTTAGAGGCAGTCAAATAAGCACTAAAAATGACAAATTACCACGCTCAGATAGATCTTCATGTTTAAGGACCTACAAATAACTGTCCATTTGTGAATGGTTAAACTTAATCAATTATTTTTCCTATAGGCAACATAGTCTTTTCATAAATAGAAACCTCCAAATAATATTAGAGCATTTTAAATCTTCTCTATAATTATGCCGCAGTATGTAAAAAACAAAATGGTCTCACACACAGAAAGGCAAGCTCAATAGTTTATCCCTGTTTTTGACCTTCACAAATATAAGTGCTCTATCCATGAGTCCATAAATTGTTGAAATCCTTTAACGATTCCAGTGTACTCATCATGTTCCTGCACTCGCTGGAACTGTGCTCTGTTAATATTTTGAAGATTACTTTAATTAACCTTATTTCATCTTGTAGTAGTTACAGAACACTCATATACTTTAACTGTGCATTAATTTGTTCCATCATTAACCTTGGATTTACCCTGGGTAATTACGGTAATTTATAATTTAGGTTGAGTCAGGTGCTGGTGCCTCAGATGATCCATATATAGTGGTCAGCGTTCTTTTGTTTATAGGGAAAGAAAAACAGCGTGGAAGAGTGGAAGAAGAGGGCACAGTTCAAGAAGAGGTTCCCAAGGATGGATTTTAGTTGCCAGTGACTGTGGCAGAGAAGGGATTGTGATCGGTCAAGACAGGCGCGCGCGTGCATGTGCACGCACACACACACACACACACACACCTCTACACCTCCTGGATCAGTGAGGGAGGAACCAGTTATAGAAAAGGAGGGAAGGGGTCCTCTCTGGTAGCTCAGCGGGTTGAGCACTGCCCTGTGAAGTATCCGTGGCACAGCAGCGCAAGTTCGATCCCCGGCCAGGGAGGGGACCCACATGGCAGAGCAGACCTCTCCTGCCTCACCCGCTGCTCCCCTCAGCAGTGTGTTTCAGTCCACCTGCCTGTTCTGCTCCCCGCTCTGTCTCTCGTGAATCCTGGTGACTCCGGCTTGTACTCCAGCTCTTGTATGCGTAAATTAATAAATCTTTATTAAAAAAAAGAAAAGGAGGGCCCTCCGTGGTGGCGCAAGAGGTTAAGGCACAGCACTATGAAGCTATCCACAGTCACTGCAGCACGGGTTCGATCCCCGGCCAGGGAGTGGACCCACATGGGGCAGCAGACCTCTCCTGCCTCTTTCGCAGCTCCCCTCAGCAGTGTATTTCAGATGATCCGCCTGTTCTGCTCCCCACTCTGTCGCTAGTGACTCCTCTGCCCGCTCACATCTCTGACCTGTACCCTAGTTCTTGTATGCAGAAATAATCTTAAAAAAAAAAAGGGGAGGGGAAGAAGGAAAATCAGTGGCTATGCCCAAAGTCCATCTTAATAGTTAATCAAACTCATTAAGCATTTACTATTTTAATATTAAGAGCATGAACTACACTCTCATTCTGTTGCTAACTTACCCCCTCTCATTTTTTAAAAGTTATTATTTTTAACGATGGTAAACGATTACCATAGCATAGCATAAACATTTACCATTGCAACCATTTTTTAAAGATTTATTTTTATTTATGCATGCATGCAAGAACTGGGGTCTAGGCCAGAGGTGGGGGGGGGGTGAGAGGATTCCCCAGAGACCACTCTTTCCAGACACATCCAGACAGCCATTCCGCCACCGTGAGCAACAGAGACCTCGGTTTTCACGTCCGCCTCCCCAGTTTGTCACAACTCTCAAAAATCCTTACCCTTCACCGGTTTTTATAGACACTCCCAATAGTATCCATTCCAACACAGCACTGCCACGGACAAGGCGAGGCCGCAGGGATGAGAAAAGCTAAGTGCCGCCCTCCCCNCCCCAGCCCCCCCCCCCCCCCCAGAGGATCGGGTGTAGGTCAAAGGAGGCGGCGGTTGCGCGCACCCGGGCTTTTCCCGGGCAGTGCCGGGGGAGGCCAGGAGAGGGCGCGCTGACCCTCACCCTGGGGACCCCGCTGCTGTCCAAGCGGCAAACCCTACACTCCTTCCCAGTTTGGCTGGGAGTCTGTGATGAAGATCCTCAGTCCCACCTTTGTCTACATTTTATGGCGTTCATTTAGGACACATCATCTCCAGGAGCAGAAAATGTAATCACGTGAACCACCAAAGGTATTCATAGTATCTTAAGTATAATGTTGTGTGGGTAGCAGAGCCGCAGCCTCTGCGAATCGGTGCTTTCAAAGGGCAGAACTCCTTTTGTTTGTCCTTCCGATGTCCCGCCCTTGTCCGGGTGTCGGTCAACAGGCCGCCCTCCTCTTGCTGGATGGATGAAGCGCTTCAGGTCCTCCTGCAGAACCAGCCGGGGGAGCAGGAGCTGGGTGTGGTGCGCGCGCACACACACACACACACACACACACACACACCATGGTGCTGCTTACATCTGGGCTGGGGGTACCTGTCTGCATCTGAGGAAAGTTCTTATGAGTCTTAGTCATCAAGAATTAGGCCAAGGGGCCTCCCTGGTGGCACAAGGGTTTAAGAACCGCACAGTGAAGCATCCGCAGCCACTGCAGCACGAGTTCGATCCCCAGCCAGGGAGCTGACCCACATGGCACAGCAGACCTCTCCTGCCTTGCCCGCTGCTCCCCTCAGCAGTGTACTTCAGTACATCTGCCTGTTCTGCTCCCCACTCTGTGTCTGGTGAATCTTCTCACCCCCCACACCTCAGGCCTGTATGTACCCCAGCTCTTGTATGCACAAATAAATCTTAAAAAAAAAAAAAAATTAGGCCAAGTGCTTCGTGGTCTGGGCGACTTTTCTCTTCCATGTAAGGAAGGGCGCGGCGTGGGGCGCAAGGGTTGCCATGGTTGAAGAGCGGCCCCTCAGAATTTCAGGCCAGGGAAAGATCTTAGCGATATCTCGGTTTAATGCTCCTCTTTTACCGACCCCCAAAGAGACAGACAAATCTGTGGTCATAGAATGAAGAGCAAGGTCCTAGGAGCCCCAGGTGGAGTTAGAGAGTGGACACTTCGTGGATGCTACCGTCTTTCCCTGTGGAATATTTATCAAAGGAGAACAGCTTAGCAGACAGCCCCAATCCCGACGACGGAAGGCGGCAGACGCTGGATGTCGCTCGCAGAACCATTTAACCGCGGTGTTCGCTGTGCCGTCTGCATCCACCTCACCGTGATTCCGTCACCCAGGTGGCTTCTGTACGTGCCCGCCCCGCCCCCACCCTCATCCTCCTGCTTGAAATGAGCTGCTGGACTGAGACAGGCCGTGAGGGAAAGGGAAGAAATGGGCGGTCCTGGAATTGGGGTGCCTCACTCCTTGCCATATTCCACTGACCGACAGCTCACAAGACCCCACCTTGCTGCAAGGGAGCTGGGTCCGGAGTGCCTCTGGGTGCACAGGAAGAGGACGGGTTGTGTCACCCTCAGTGTTGGGGAGGTTTGCATTAAGCGGCAGAGGGCATGAGGGTTTTGGAGGTGGATGGCCTTGGGAATAAATCCTGGTTACGTATCCTTGGGTACAGAATTAAGCTGTGCCAGCCTCAGTTTACTTAGCTGAGAAATGAGGTAGCTCGTAGGGAGGGGTACTGCGAGCAGTAAGTGAGATGATGCTGTAAAATACATTGTCACTGTACAGTCTCCTCATTTACAAAATGTGGGGACCAGGTGTAGGGGAAGGAGGAGGAAGCAGAAAGCCTTCCTGTATCTCATTTGACTAATCCTGGGTGCCAGCACCGCTAAGCAGACCCTGCTGCACCCAGAAAACATGTTCCGCTAGCTGCCCCAAACAGTGACGTTTCCCTCAGTCTTCTTGCTAAATTTCAACAGGACTCACTCCAATTCACTTGGGACTTTGGGAGGATTAAAAAAAAAGAAAGAAAGAAAAAGAAAAAATCCACAAGCGTTCATTTTATTCGATTTGTAAAAATTCACTTAACATATATGTAGTTCCAGCAAAAGAGTTTTAATCCTGAGACTGTCACAACTAGAAATTAGTGATACTACTATTTGCTTTTTAAGAAAATATATTTCTGGGGAGATGGAAAAAAAAAGAAAAAGACAAGGCAAGCAGAAATGTCACCTTTCAGTTGTGGATTTTGGTGTGCTAATAAATGCAGGAGGACAGTTATAAAGGTAATAACAAGAAACCATTTTGCCTGAAACATCAAGATTTCTGGGGAACCTGCCCCCTGCCCTGCGTTTTATTTTTGTATTCCCTAAATGGTTTCAATTGTAAGCTAACAATGAAAGGTATACACACAGAAGAGGAAGCCTGATTCTATCTTTCTTTTTAGGGCATGGCCCTTTAAAATAATCTTCCAAACCTGGCTAGTTAAGATGCGTAGCAATACTATATGGAAAGTAATAATAAAATGATATCTGGAACTTAGACAGTTAACAGTTTTTTTCAACAAATTGTTTTCCCAAGTCCAAAGATAAAATGGCGCCTGAAATCACAAAATGTGATCCTGCAGTGCCCCCTGGTGTCCCTTCCATGGAATCGTCAAAGTTTGTAATTGTGCCCAGTTCTAGTTATTAGCGTGATTCTTGATTTATTTATGAGTCTGGGACTTTGGGGGCCAGGCTTATTTGGAGGGAGGTGGGGGACGTCGGGGAATTGGGAAATCCTTTCTTTCATCCCTTTTTCAAACGAATTACCATCACAATGTCAAAATAATTTGTACATTAGCCTTGGTATAAGATTTCAAAACTGTAACCATGTATTATCTTGAAATGAAGCTTCTCAGCTTCATAAATTACTATTTTTTCCCATAAAGCATATGTTCACACGGTTCCTTTTGAAAATTAAAATATTTTGTAAATCATCCTGTTCTGGATAGAAGGCCGTTTTTTAATTTCAGAGTTATCATGTGTAATTTGAGTCATCATTTTCTTGAGACTTATTAATTAACCAACTAATTAATTAATTTAGAAGTAAACTTTTTATTGGATAGCATGTACACATATGTGTATATACACACATGAATCTTTACAACTTGAAGATTTTTCACAAGGTGAACATAGTGATATAAAGATACGAATAAAGAAATAAAATGATCGGTCCCCTAGAAACCCCTCTCCTGTCTTGTCCCATCATTATTATAACACCTAACAGTGTGGTGTACACTCTTGTATGACAGGCTCCTGCTCACTGTATCTTTTATGAGAGTCATTCATGTTGTTGAATGTGGAACAGTTATATAAATACGCACACATACATATATTTGTAATTAAATTTGTCAGCATCCATCTAGAGAGACATTTGTCATGTCTATACAGCTTTGGGGTTACATTTTTTACTCTTGCTATGTGCACTTGCTTCACTTACCGTCCCCCACACCTCCCGGGCCAGCGTCTCATCCCCCTGCTTTCCCCATTTCTCCTTCTTCCCCCTGCTTCCTCTGGTAATCAGTGAGGTTTTCAATAAGTCTAAGACTTTCCCCCTCTATTTTGCCAGTGTGTGTTTTGGTTATTTATATTTTACAGATAAGTGAAGCCATCGATATCTGTGTTTCACTTTCTGACTTGTTTTTCTTAGCATAATCACCTCACACGCTACATCCATTTGACCCAAAAGGTATTATTTCATCTTTTTTAAAAAAAAGATTAAAAAAAAAGATTTATTTATTTATGCATACAAGAGCTGGGGTGCAGGCGAGAGGTGTGGGGGGGTGAGAGGATTCACCACAGACAGAGCGGGGAGCAGAACAGGCAGATCTCCTGAAATACACTGCTGAGGGGAGCAGCGGGCCAGGCAGGAGAGGTCTGCTGCGCCATGTGGGTCCGCTCCCAGGCCGGAGGTCAAACTCGTGCTGCAGTGGCTGCTGATAACTTCATAGTGCTGAGACTTAATCCTTGCGCCACCAGGGAGGCCCCTACTATTTCATCTTTGTAACCGCTGAGTAGTATTCATTGAGTGAATACTCCACGATTTCTTTATCTCGTCATGTGTCGATGGGCACTTTCGTTGGCCCTGTGGTGAGTGACGGCGCTGCTGTGGGCACGGCTGCATAAGCCTTTCCGTAGGAGAGTTTGCCTATCCTTTGGGTAAACACCGAGTAAAGGTCCTGCTGAATCTTATGGCGCATCCATTTTACTTCTTTGTGGTCTCTTGGTAGCCTTTCATGGAAGCTGCACCACCTTGCATTCCCACCCACAGCGGATAAAATTCCTTTTTTCGCTACATCTTCACCAACATTTGTTATTTCTATTCTTTTCTTTTTAAGATTTTTTTTAAATTTATGCATATAAGAGCAGGGGTACAGGCCAGAGGCAAGGGAGGTGAGGGGATTCACCAGAGACAGAGCGAGGAGCAGAACAGGCAGATTTGACTGAAACACACTGTTGAGGGGAGCAGCGGGTGAGGCAGGAGAGGTCTGCTGCGCCATGTGGGTCCCCTCCCTGGCTGGGGATCGAACTCGCGCTGCTGTGCTGGCGAAGCTTCACAGTGCAGTGCTCAACCCGCTGAGCCAGCAGGGAGGCCCCTGCTGTTTCTATTCTTTTTGATCAGGCCATTCTCACAGGGTGGCGGTGATAGTCTTTGCGGTTGTGATTCGCTTTTCCTTTACTGAAAGTGATGGTGCGCAGTTTTTTTCATGAGCCTGTTGGCCATCTGTATGTCTTCTTCGGAGAGACATCCAGAGTTAATTTATGAGCTGGGAACCAAGACTGTAGTTGTAACATTAAAATACTCTAAGAGACAGTATTTTGTCGTTTTAAATGTGTGGTTGATATTTCTACTTACAGGACAGAGAACTAGCTAAACTGCACATATTTGGCAAGTGAGAAGGGTGAGAGGGAATAAAAAAACTGAGGTTGTTCATTTTCTGTAAGTCACTCTGGCTTAACTCTAAACGCTGCAGCTAAAACTGTGAAATTGATGGAGAAGGGCTTCTCTTCTTCAGCCTGCTCTGCCATGCTGAGCACCAGTGCAGTGCAGCATGCAGACATTTCATGTGCAGGCCCAGGGGCCAGGAGCTGCACTGGCCATGGCATAGCAAGGTTCTGAGCTTCAGGCACCCAGGAGTCAGTCACCTGCCCAGGAGGGAGGTGCTGGCACACCTGCCGTCCCATGCCCGTGGGTTGGGTGCTGGCATAGCTAAGCATCTGTGGAAGGATGGACAAATCAGGGTTTGCTTCCCTGGAGAACTTGACCTTGACCGGCAGGAACTAGCCAGGTAAGGAGGGTAAGGGTGTCATAGGACCGGTTACCAGCATGGCAAAGGAGCTGGCCTAGCACATCTGTCAGGCAGATGTGGAGGGAAAGTGGGAGAGGGCTCAGAAGGGGCCCCAGCTTGGGCCTCCCTGGTGGCACAAGGGGTTAAGCTCCACACTCTGAAGCATCTGCACGAGTTCGATCCCCGGCCAGGGAGGGACCCACATGGTGCAGCAGACCTCCCCTGCCTCGCCCGCTGCTCCCCTCAGCAGTGTGTTTCAGTCCATCTGCCTGTCCTGCTCCCCACTCTTTCTCTGGCGAATCCTCTCACCCCCCACACCTCTGGCCTGTACCCCAGCTCTTGTGCGCATAAATAAATCTGTTTTTTTTTAAAGAAGGGTTACCCTGAAGGAATCTGGGGGTGTAGGCAGGAGAGGGGCAGGAGCAGCCCGGTGGTCCCCCCGGGGGCAGCAGGCAGGCAGCAGCTGAGGCAACAAACAGCAGGCTTCCAGAGGACTGACAGCGCCCCACCCTGCCTTTGAAGAACAGCGGCTGACACACGTGGAGAAGCCCATCCTGTGAGGCAGGAGCTGCGGTGGAGGGAAGGCAGGGGCTCTGGAGCGTAGCAGGCCCCACTCCCGTGGGCAGGTGCATCGCTGCTGACCGGGGCCGGCTCCTGGCCTCTCTCAGGCCCCACACTCTTCCCAGCAAATGCAGCAGAGATGCTGACAGCACAGGGCTGGGAAAGCACATGGGACGTGCTTGGCAGACGGCCTGGCCCACGGCAGGCGCCTGGTAAATGCTATTTACCGTCGATGAAAGTGAAAATGATTCACGTCTTCAAAGCTCCAGCCCAGCCAAGCCCGTGTGAGCGCTCCCGGCGCAGCCCATCGTCCCGCACGCGTGCTGATGTTTCTGCGCAACGCCCCAATTAGTGTCTGTACCTTCTTTATTTTTTTTAAGATTTATTTATTTGTGCATACAAGAGCTGGGGTACAGGCCAGAGGTGCAGGGGGTGAGAGGATCCACCAGAGACAGAGTGGGGAGCAGGACAGGCAGATGGATTGAAACACACTGATGAGGGAGCATCTGGCCAAGCAGGAGAGGTCTGCTGCGCCATGTGGGTCCCCTCCGTGGCTGGGATCGAACTCGTGCTGCAGTGGCTGCGGATGCTTCACGGTGCGGTGTGCCACCAGGGAGGCCCCCTAATGTCTGTACCTTCTTCTGGACTCTAAATTTTACAGGGACAGGGGCTGCCACATAGTTTTCACATTGTTGGGGACAGAATCGGTGGCTGAGAGGTCTGGCCTCCAGGACGAGCTGACTTGGAGTTACAGACTTAGCACCAGTTCTCTGAACCTCCATTTGCTCATTTGCAGAGTAGGGATGGGGCACTTTTTAGCAGAGTTGTTCTGAGGTTTAAACAAGATGATTCCCATAAAACGCTTAGCACATCTGCACACCTGTTATTGATTATTGAATTTACTGATGAAAATGAAAAGCATCTCTGATTCCACATTCTGTGAGGCAGGACAGACAAGTAGCAGTACCTACCATCTCTGTATTGAAGACAAACTGTGCTGGATTCAGCTTTATAATTTTTAAAAATGTTATAAACAGTGAGGAGCTTGCATTGCTAAAGTCACCTCAAACTTGTGAGTACATAGATAGAAGTTGTATGTGGTTGTAAATACATAATACTAGGTGCTGTTTTCAGATTCACACTTTGAATATAACATATATATATATGTGTGTGTGTTTGTCTTTTCACGATATAAAGAAATTAAAGCCTTTCTCTTTCTATATAAATATCAACATGAAAAACATGTATTTTTATGCATTGTGAGAATAATGACAGACCGGATGACTTTGACTATTTTTCCAGAGTAATCTCTTACTGATGCTGGGACTACAATCCTGGTTTCCTGGGGTGTTATGAGCAGCTTGTGATGTCGTTGGAGTCTTTGTACATGTCTTCCCTCCCTCCCTCCTTTCCTCCTCTCTCTTCATTAACACGGCTTGAGCATTTGCTGAATGCAGACAGTGTATCGGGAGCTACTGATATGAAGACAAGTTCATGCTCTGAAAAAGTGCAGGATCTAGGGGTTCTTGCAAGGTTATGACGATCAACCCATAGCTTGTTAGGGAATTTGCAGCGATGTTTTTGGTGGCCACAGAAACAGAAGAGGCAGGGCTCCCTGGTGGCGCAGTGGGTTAAGCAACGTGCCGTGAAGCAAGCCGTGGCCACTGCAGCACGAGTTCAATCCCTGTCCCTGGCCAGGGAGGGGACCCACAGGGCGCAGCAGACCTCTCCTGCCTCGCTCAATGCTCCCTCATCAGTGTGTTTCAGTTGATCTGCCTGTTCTGCTCCCCACTCTGTCTTTGGTGACTCCTCTCACCTCCCACACCTCTGGCCTGTACCCCACCTCTTGTATGCATAAATAAATAAATCTTTAAAAAAAAAGAAGAAGAAATGGAAGAGGCGATGGAAGTACTCAGTGCAGGCCTGTGCTACTCGCGGTCCCACGCCCTAAGAAAACATACATGGCAAAGAGTTGTCCTAGCTTGTGCACGACTGTCGCATGTCCCCGCCACAGTCGTTGCGAGTTGAAAACCTATTTATGATGACCTGAGTCTACTTCCTATCCCTGTCTCATATATGAACATAAAGATTTAGATTTTCAACATTTTATTAGTGCCATTCTGAATTTTCCACCATGGAAATGAAAAGAAGATCGTACTTCCTTACACTCGGAGCATCACTGAGTGTTTCTTTCTTGTACTGAGCAAATGCCTCCATGGGGGTGAGGATGTCACCACTGTGCACCTCTGCTTGGGGCCCCCCTCTCAGCTGCAGAAGCTATGGGGTTCCACTCAGAAGAGCAAGTGTGTGCTGGTAGGAATGCAAACTGGTCCAACCACTATGGAAAGCTGTGTGGAAGTTCCTCAAACTACTAAAAATGGAACTCCCGTATGATCCAGCAACCGTACTCCTAGGAATAGACCCTAAAGATACAAAAAACACTGATTCAAAGGAATACCTGCACCCCTATGTTTATTGCAGCACTATTTACGATAGGTAAGACTTGGAAACAACCTAAATGCCCAAAAACAGATGATCAGATCAGGAAGATGTGGTACATATACACTATGGAATACTATTCAGCAATCAAAAATGATAAACTAGGGCCATTTATAGAAACATGGATGGAGCTAGAAGGGATGATGCGCAGCAAAATAAGTCAGAAGGCAAAAGAAAAATACCAGATGATTTTCCCCCTAGGAGGAATGTAAGTGAGCCAAATAAGTGACCAAAGAAAAGAATAATAACAATAAAAGAAACAAACACACACACAACAAAAACAAAAAGACAAGGACAAATCAGGGACACTTTGTGGGGAGGGGGAGGGAATGGGATGAGGCAGAAAGAGCACAAAGGGCTGAGGCAACGGTGAACTGGTGGGAACTCCCTCGGGACCACAATGAATTTCAAATATATATAAAGAAAGAATAATAATAGTAATAATAAAAAAGAAGAGCAAGCCACTGCAGCATCATGTCTTCTGGTCCTGGGCCTAGAACATTTATTTCTTGGCTATAAATTTTATCACAATCACTTTCATTTATCCTTTATGTGAAAAGTAGGGCCCGTTAAAGACTTTGGTGTTGGTGTTGAAATTAAGCATGTAGGGCCTCCCCGGTAGCGCAGTGGGTTAAGCAGCGCACTATGAAGCAAACAGCAGCCACTACAGCACAAGTTCGATCCGTGCTGCCAGCCAGGGAGGGGACCCACATGGTGCAGCAGACCTCTCCTGCCTTGCCCACTGCTCCCCTCAGCAGTGTACTTCTGTTGATCTGCCTGTTCTGCTCCCCGCTCTGTCTGTGGTGAATCCTCTCACCCCCACACCTCTGGCCTGTACCCCAGTGCTTGTATGCATAAATAAATAAATCTTTAAAAAAAAAAAGAAAGAAATTAAGCATGTAGGGCCTCCCTGGTGGCGCAGCAGGTTGAGCGCTGCACTGTGAAGCATCTGCAGTACAGCAGCATGAGTTCAATCCCTGGCAAGGGGAGGGGACCCACAAGGCGCAGCAGACCTCGCCTGCCTCACCCGCTGCTCCCCTCAGCAGTGTGTTTCAGTCAGTCTGCCTATTCTGCTCCCCACTCTGTGTCTGATGACTCCTCTCACCTCCCACGCCTCTGACCTGTACCCCAGCTCTTGTGTGCATAAATAATTTTTTTTTTTTAAGAATCAAGCATGTAGAAGGTTATGCACGCATACCATTTAAGGAGAGCAAAGGAAGGTGTTACAGAAGACTTGTTATTAAAAAGGGGTTTTAAGGTGCAGAGGAAGTTTCAGGACCACTGATGGGGGTACAAAGACAGGGAAGGGGTCAGCATCACGTTGTCAGAGGGGCTCGAGTGCTGAGTGAGACTGGGGGGGACACCCCAAATGCAAATAGATTAGAGCACACTGAACTTCAAATGCTGCTGGGACTGACATACATATTATACATGTTAACTACAAAATAAAAAATCATAAATATTCAAGTCGAGATGTCTTCCAGCTAGCCTCAGGGAGTGGTAAAAGCTCTGTGCTCTGAACTTGACCTTATTTAATTTCTACCGTGACTTTGAATCTCAGTTTCCACACCTGTAAAATAATGGAGCTGGATTCAGTAGCCCCACGGTCACTTTTCTTTGCTACAATTCTATGAATCGTCTACAGCAACTATTCTTAAAGAAAATTTCTCATTTTATTTCAGTCCTGGTAATGAACTACATAAAGAGCATGGACTTCTTTTCATATTGTTTCCCAGTTAAAGATTTAAGCCTACTTTTAAAAGATAAAGACCTGGCAGGAGAGGAAACAAAAACCTGTGATTTTTATAAATCTGAAATTTTGTAGAATTTTTACTTAGTAAAAACTGCTAAGCAGAGTTTAATGAAGACATGTGAGTTTCAAACCTAGCTCTGCCAATCATTAGCTGTGTAACCTTGAACTGGTTGCTTAACTTCTCAAAATGGAATAATACCTATATTAATAATATTAATTATATTATATTATTATATTTTTAATTATTAATATAAATAAATAATAATTATTATCCCTAAAAAGTGCTTCTAGTACTGTGGTGCTTTAAAAAAAGATTTATTTATTTATGCATACAAGAACTGGGGTACAGACAGAAGTGTGAGGTGGGGTGAGAGGATCCAACAGAGACAGAGTGGGGGACAGAACAGGCAGACTGACTGAAACACACTGCTGAGGGGAGCAGCGGGGGAGGCAGGAGAGGTCTGCTGCACCATGTGGGTCCCCTCCCTGGCCGGGGATCGAACTCTTGCTGCAGTGGTTGTGGTTTTTATTTCATAGTGTGTTGTTTAACCCACTGCATCACCAGGGAGGCCCCAGGATTTTCTTTTTCTTACCAACATTTCAATGAAATTACATTGACTGAAGTGTCAGTATTTGAGGAGCTGCTGTACTTATTATTGTTTCCAAGCTGGCCTCAGCCTGCCAGTACATTCATCCCACAAATGAAGGTGTGCCTATTTGCAAACCCCTGGCTAGGCTGCGAAGATCCAGAGAACACATTGCTGGCCTCCAAGAGGCTGTAGAAGGGGAGACAGAGGGGTAAACAGTTGTCACTGAAGCTGTGAAGGGCTGCAGCAGAAATGTGACCTGCTGGTTATGGAAGCTGAAGAACACTCTGGATGCTTATCATGGGGAGACCTGGAGTTGGGCAGTGCAGATGGCGAAGAGTCAGAGAAGACTTCCTGGCTGTTTGGTGTCTTTGGGGGGAACAAAGTGGAGGTGGCCAGGCACCAAGGATGCCCCCGATCTCCTGACTTCCTTAATGGGTGGACACCGGTTCTGTATCAGCCAGCACAGCAGACGCAGTAGGGACAGATGAAAAACCTATGCCAGCCACGGGGCATCGATGTTGCCAGGAGCAAAAAGGCACAGCCCCGTTTGCGCAAGGGATGTCAGTCATCACTGAAAGCAGCATTATCACAGAGTCCTACTTCTGCTGAAGATGGGGCTTGCACACCGCCCAGGGCACGTGGGGCACATCCAGGCCGGGCGGGCAATTGCGTCCCATGCTCATGGCTGGCCGATCCCCTTGGGTCTGTCTTTCACACCATCCAGAATCTAATTAGGATGGCATTTCCATCTACTTGCAATTCACTAACCAAACTCAGGGCAGACAAGCTCCCTCCCCTCCGCCACCCACCGGGAGGTGAGATGTGATGGGAAGTGATGGGCCTTCTTCTCCAGCCCACACCACGAGCACTTGAGTTAATCGAGATCTGGGCCTCATGACTCAACAAATTATTTTGTGCATTTGCTTTATTGCAGACTAGTGGTTGTAATAAAATTAGTTCTATTCCACATTATTGGTTCATAATTAGAATTACATGAACAAAACAGATACAATCTCACCAAGTCTTCTGTGGCTGAGCAATTGAAGTGACTGCACGATTTTTTTTTCCTCGACCATTTTCATTTTCAAGTTGTTTTAAAAGCCATTTTTTTTGGGAAAAAAAAAAAAGACCCATTTCAACTGAATTTTCTTACATCTCTTAATTAGGTTGACTTTATAATTTAGCATCCAAACTAGGACAAATTTTAAAGACAAGCTATCAATAATTCAACCAGGACAGCAGCATAAGCTGGAACTGCCCCAGGAAAATTGCAAGGACTAGTTACTCTCCTTTTTGGGCCCAGACACCCCCTCCAGCAGTCATAGTTTAGCTTTGTTAGGTGTTGCTGCTTCTCCTAGTTGTCTTTTGTATAAAAGTGTTGATTTGCAGCAATTGCCTTTGTAAATTAAAATTTTCTCCTGTTACATGAATGGCTACTGTGCACCATTCAGAACAAATTTGAGAAATTAAAATGACAAGCAGTAAAGAACATATTTATATCCAGACATGATGTAATTGCCTGGGTCAGACCATTTCCAAGGGTAAGAGGAAATGGGGGCTGGCATATTTCTTTACTCCAAACTTGTGATCTGGACCAAAATATGAAAATGTGCTTCTCTTTACCTAAGGCCTAAGAAGTGTTGCACAAAGCAATAACATAGTCTCTCCATCCCATAAAAGTCAGATTCGAGCAAATGAAAATTCAACCTTTGCCTTGAAGCCGGAGTATACATCAGTAAATATGAGAATGTGGTTTTTCTTTTTTCTTTTTCTTTTGCCAGGTGGCATCCAGAGCAATGTTGACCTTGACTCTGGGTTGTTTCAAGTGAGACTGGCTGTTTAGTGTCCCTGCCTCCCAGTCTGCCACCAGCCATCCGTTATCCGTTCTTGGCTAGCCAAGGAGTGGATTTCCATATTAAAGTATTACAGCATAAGACTTTCTGCCTCTGGTTTTTCCAGTGAGCCTGAAACACATGAACCTGAGGCGAGAAAGTGAAGTACCTTTGAGTCCTTGAAGTGGCAGTGATGCCTTCCAGCTCAGGGACCGCCCAAGGTCATGGCCTGCCCATGGCTGGCTGCCCCGCAGGTTTGCGTGAGGCCACGGTGCTAGCACATCGTCCATAATGCATGCAAAGTCTCACAGCAACACAGAGTCGTGCTCCTCAGTCCATTGTTTTCTGGATAAAGTGAAAATATTTTGGCAGTTGCAAAATGAAGTGTAGCATATTCAAATCTGTGTATGATAAATCGTGTTTTCACAGGGTCATGCACCACTAAAATGTAGTTTACAGATTTGTCTGTCAGAAGCAAACTCTGCTTGGCAAGGTAGGTAGACCCTCAAGTTAAGACATAGGTGGATTCCTGGTGAGTTCCGAGAAAAAAAATGACTACGGAGGAGAGGGGTGGAGGGAAAGGAGAAGGAGAGAGATCCCTGAGGTTTCCTTTTTTTTTTTTTTTTAAGATTTATTTATTTATGTATACAAGAACTGGGGTTCAGGCCAGAAGTTCTGGGAGTGAGAAGATTCACCAGAGACAAAGTGGGGAGCAGAACAGGCAGATCGATGGAAATACACTGCTGAGGGGAGCAGCAGGAGAGGTCTGCTGTGCCATGTGGGTCAGCTCCCTGGCCAGGGATCTAACTCGTGCTGCTGTGGCTGCGGATGCTTCACAGTGCGGTGCTTAACTCACTGCATCAGAAGTTTTCAACAGAACAATTTGCAATTCATTCTAAGTGACCAGGGGCAACCATCCATATGGTCTCTGAAGGAAAATCTTCTTAGAATGAGGGCATATTTTTCCTCCAAACAAGAAGCTAGAACCTGGTGGGTGAAATGGAATTGCACTGCCACCTCGCAAGGTGTGGAAGGAATTTGATTTTTCTCCACTGTGTGATGGTCTCAGGCACCCATGTGAACAAGGGCCAGGGCTTCACTGCAGAGAAAGCTGAAGCCCTAGAACCGCCCATTAAGAATCATCAATAAAACAAATCTGCATCCATGTGCAAATGATCATCTTTGATTAAGACTGTTCTCTCCTCTGTCTCATAATAAATCTGGGTGTGTATGTGTAGCGTTAGTTGTGTATGTTTGAGTTGTGTGTGTGTTTCATATCTCATCTGGTGTGATTAAGGGAGAAAAGGGGGGTGGCCTGTTCTTTGTTTATTTTGCAGATAAATCTCACCTCTAATCCGGATGCAGAGCAATGTCTTGTGCCAAGGAAGGAAGCCCCCTCCACAGTGACATCCGTATAAATCAAAGGTTTTATTCCTCTGCTGCGAGGGGGCACTGCACATCCAAGCAACGTAGCAGACTTTCATTGGGTGATGCTTCATTACTTGGTGGAAAATCCCCAGGGCCGAAACGTTATTTAAATGTGCTATGAAAATAAATGTGATTTATATGTGTGTCGTCTGCTGAGACTCCCTGTTACTGCAGGTGCTGCTGTGCATTAGGATTAGCACCTCAATTTATCGCCAGTTCAAGCTCCACACGTGCTCCGTGACAGGACGTTGCCCACAGCCCCGAAAGTTCCAGAAAGGAGACAGTGTTTGCTGAGTGGTGGCTTTGATATTCAGTGTGTAGCAGGCTTTTATGGGCTGAGAATGCGCTGTGCATGTGCGTGTGTGTGTGTGTGTGTGCATGTGTGTATGTGTGCATGTGCACACAAGTGTTTGCTTCTGTTAACTGGGACCACATTTGTTTGAAGGGGTGCAGGGAACAGACACTTTGTACTTAGACACATCAATTTCCAATAGCAGTAGAAGAGTGATGGTGGTTCTCGTCAAAAAGAGAAAGAAAAAAGCACAATCTTTATTTCAGCTCAGGGCTGGGATCCACATGTTTAGCTCAAAGTGAGTGGAAATCTCTAAAAAGCAGGTTCAGTCTAATAAATGTCAGCAAGCCTTCAGCCCAAACAGGTTGTGAGCAGCAGGAAGGAGTGTGGTTGGGATGTTTTCATTACCAATGAGAGAGACACAGCTGTCTTGTGTTAAAAATAAAAAGAGAAGTCTTGTGTTTTTTGTTTGTTTTTAAGATGCATACAAGAACTGGGGGACAGGCGAGGGGTCTGGGGGGTGAGGATTCACCAGAGACAGAGTGGGGAGCAGAACAGGTGGATCCACTGAAATACACTGCTGAGGAGAGGAGCAGGCAAGACAGGAGAGGTCTGCTGTGCCATGTGGGTCCCCTCCCTGGCCAGGGATCGAATTCATGCTGCAGTGGCTGCGGAAGCTTCATAGTGCTGTGCTTCACCCCTTGTGCCACCAGGGAGGTCTGATCACAGAAGTCTTGTTTTAAGGGGTAAAGAAGCTTCCCGCTGCCTAAGTAGAGTCTTTCCGAGGGGGCTGTCCTGACACCCAGCCTGGGGTGCCACCCCACTGCCTCAGATGAAGAGACTCGCAGTGGGAGGGAGGCAAGCTGAGGCTGGGCACAGAGACTGGACGGTGGCTCTGGCAGATAGCAGGCCACACACAAGACCCTGCACTGACCCTCAGCACGGCCAGCCCCTATGCCCATTGTGGAGATGCTGGAACCGAGAGCTGAGAGCTAGCTAGCCCAAGGTTTGGGACACCACAGGCCTAGAGAATCCAGATGTTGTGCTTCCAGGATTTCTCTTTTGGACATTCATTTCACTGGTGGCAACTTGTGTTTGGCCAATCTTGTTTCTGGTTTCCCTACTCTCTATTTTTGTTTGAGATTAGGGTTTGAAATGATATGCAAAATAAGAGGCTACATCAAATCTTTTTCTTCTATAGTGAAAATTCAAATTCTTTTTTTTTAAATTATTTGTTTATGCATACAAGCACTGGGATACAGGCCAGAGATGGGGAACGGGGTGAGAGGAATCACCAGGTAGCAGAACAGGCAGACTGACTGAAATACGCTGCTGAGGGGAGCAGCAGGCGAGGCAGGAGAGGTCTGCTGCGCCATATGGGTCCCCTCCCTGGCCAGGGATCGAACTCACGCTGCTGTACTGCGGACGCTTCACAGTGCAGTGCTCAACCTGCTGCGCCACCAGGGAGGCCCAAAAATCTTCATATTCTTGAACGAAAAAATAAAACCAGATTCTGGGTTCCTCCGACGACTTGCATTCTGAGTGAGTATCTCTACAGACCATTGGGCTTTGCCTGCTCACGGCTTCAGAAAGTACAGCCACGGCTTTGGCTCTGAATCCAGAATGGATAAAATGGGTAAAATAATGGTCCAAAGGGTGTGTGTGCGCGCGTGCGCGCGCGTTGGTGTGTGTGGCCGGCAAAATATTATGAGACAGGGCAATTTGGTTCGGTCTGTGAAGGGGTTTCTGCGAAGCTCAGCTGCAGGCCAGCGGTGAGCTGGGGAAGGCACTCCTTCCAGCTCAGCAGTAGGTGCCGGTGGCTGGGCCCTCAAATTCCGCCTCCTCGGACCCAGGACCCCGCAAGTGACAGAATGAAAAGACAACATTGCTTGAGGATTTAGTGCTGTCCACCGAGAAGGATTAGTGAAACGCCTTTATAAGGCTGGTGTTGACAGACAGGAATAACGTCTGTTTTATAGGCTATCAGCTGAGTTATATCAGGCTCCTCCTGTGAGGAGCGGTTATGTTTCAGACAACATGATTTGACCTGTGGTTTATTCAGATCGGTGTAATAATAAGCCAGGTTATAAGGGCATTTACTTTTCCATCTATGCTCAAGTACAGTCAACTTGTTAGAAAACCAAGCAAACGAGGGCTTCTGTTTTCCCGCTGGCACACAGTAGGGGGGGTTGAGAGTGATGGGCTTGCTCCCCTCCAAGACAAACCCATCCAGAAAGTTTGTAAAAGCTCTTTATTCCTCGTAGGGAAATGATTTTAGTCTTTGGAAGGAAACACATGGCTTTCTTCTTACAGCTTCAAACCTGTCTTGCCAGCTGCATTTATTTCCCTTGGTCTGGCACTAATGAAAGGAGACTTTGATGAGCTGTGTGAGAGGTTCGTCGGTGGGAGGGATACAGAGAGACTCAGCTTTGGGGAAGGTGTTCTTTGGAGATTATTTCTGCCTTATCTCTAACACACATCCCAGAGAGACATCACCGGTGGATGAAAAGCCCACAGGACTTGATTTACCTGTTGGGATGGCTTTCTCTGGTGGGAGTCCCAGAGAAGTGATACAGGAAGGTAAATCCACTCCCTCCTTCAGACCGTTTGTGTCTCTCTCTCCGCCCCTCCTGGGCCTGGTATACTTTAAAGCAAATTCCTGCCTTTTTTGTTTAAATGTTTTTTTTTTTTTTAAAGGTGTTAGCAATCTGTCTTACGTTCTCCCACCCCTGCTGGGATTTATGATCCAGTTCGTATTTTACTACATGATCTTGGCAGGCTCCCCTTGTTGAAATTCAAACCGAAGCGGCTTGATGGGGGAACAGACATAAAAATATTAATTTGGTGGATATTAAAAAAAATCACACTGGTTATAAATCAGGGGCTGTCCACTGGTTCCTTTCATCATCTAAATGGTCCTTCTAACCAGACCACAAATCTTACTGGAGAGGAGGGGGGCTTAGAAGGTGGGGGTGCCCTTCCTGAGGTTTTGGAGACAGCTTACATCCAACACTTCCTCAAACCTGGCTTTGTTTTCTAAAGGTAATAAAAAGTGAGTACTTCTGGTACAGGCAGGCTAATTAGCTGGCCTCACCGAACAGACCCAAGGCTTAAAAGAAACTTGGCTTCGTCGAAAAGAAATCAGGCTATGGAAAAGCCTAAATTTTGATTAGAAATAAAGTTTGGCAGAATGAGGATGAATGTTCTACTTCTTTAAGGCCCTGGAATCCACTTGATATGATGGTAGTGAATGGAGAATGGATAAAGCAGGGTTGGGGTGTCACACGGGGGTGGGGGGATAGCAAACCACAGCATGTTCAATCCCCCAACCACAGCTGAGGTCCTAGAATGGCATGTTTCTGTCTGTGCTCACACCTCCATGGAGGTCCTTGGATTTTAATAGGGAGGCGTCGCTAGGGAAGGGGGCAGTTGCATTCCTGCAGAGTAGGATTAAAAAAAAGTGGCAGAGAATTTCTCTTCCTATAATGAGATTTTAATGGAATCTTTCATTTCCATCTTAGGGCTGATCTTTACAGTTAAAAGACTCCTGATAGATAATTTAAAATTTCATGAAAACTATGGGAACTGATTTCTACAAACTGGATAACTGGACTACGCAACACGTTTGTAAAAATATACTACAAAAAAATGGAGGGCGCTGACCCTGTTACTAAAAGATCCACATACACAAATAGGCGTGTGGCTATCACGGGGAATTTCTAAGTACTCTGGAAGTCCGAGGGTTTGTTTAGTGGCACAAAACCTAAGAAAGCAAATAAATTAGAAATTCAACTCAGTTGGGTTCTGCACTGAGGTGTGTGCTGTGATGAAGCTGTGAACACATCTGGATCTTGAGATTAAAGAGAAGAAAATTCAGTAGCTTGAAAAGGAGCAACCAGTTTTCTATAAAAATCAAAGCAAGTTCTTGATTCAAAATACTAGCATGTTAGCAGGAGGAAAAATGGTTGTAAGCCACCGATTTTTTAATAGAAAACATTTCAGACCAATAATTGGTCCATATTACATTGTTGCCATCCCTACAGGCAGCATTGGAGCAGAAGCCTCATTTCTGCCAATAGAGTATAATGATGAGAATTATTTCATCTTAAACAGAGATTTTTCTACTTGGTTACCAAGCAATCTAAAACTGACAGTGCCTTGGACTTGAAAAATGATATTCTCATCTCTAAGAAATGGAAGACGAGGTCCTTCTGAGCTTCACGCTAAAGCAATTATGAGCTCTTCACAACTCTCAGACAAGAATTGATTTTTATTTTTAGATTATTAAGTTGTGGGTGTAGGGACGTCAGGACCTGTGACCTATGGTTGACCTTGCAGATTAAATTCTCGAATTGATTCAAAATGGAAAAGAGAGACTTAAAAAGAAAAGCATTTCTGCCTTATGCTCTCCCAGATGTATTCTGCTTCTTGATAGTATGTCCAAGGGATTAGAATAGAACGCAGCATCCCAGAATGAATGGCGACGTCTAAGGAAACCTAGAAATAAGGACAATTCTGAAGGGTAGTGGCACACTGGGCGCGCTGGACACC
This sequence comes from Galemys pyrenaicus, assembly GCA_019455555.1. Classification (NCBI taxonomy): domain Eukaryota; kingdom Metazoa; phylum Chordata; class Mammalia; order Eulipotyphla; family Talpidae; genus Galemys; species Galemys pyrenaicus. Next base: position 6,073,071 of record JAGFMF010011726.1, on the reverse strand, counting down.
GGCATCAGTGTGTGTCCTCTCGAGCACCCAGTACCCGAAAGCATCCGACCTTGATGCTCACATTGAGGAGGCTCCTTTTAATAATGGTCTTTGGGGCCTTCCTGGTGGCGCAGTGGGTTGAGCGCCGCACTGTGAAGCATCCCTGGCACAGCAGCGTGAGTTTGATCCCCAGCCAGGGAGGGGACCCACGTGGCACAGCAGACCTCTCCTGCCTCGCCCGCTGCTCCCCTCAGCAGCGTACTTCAGTGGATCTGCCTGTTCTGCTCCCTGCTCTGTCTCTGGTGACTCCTCTCACGCCCCACACCTCTGGCCTGTACCCCAGCTCTTGTGTGCATAAATAAAATCAAATCTTTAAAAAGAAAAATAATGGTCTTTGGATGTAGTGGTGTTTACATATTCATGACGTACTGAATTGACTTGCCCTGTAGCCTTGGGGTTTCCTGGGGCAATTAAAGAAGCCCCCCAAGGGCAGAAGGACGCATGAGACTCTATGTCCAAGGGGGTCACCGAGCTTCCTTTTCTGCCCCCCTCCTCCAATGGCTCAGACGTGAGCGCAGCTCAGGCCAGCTTCCTGTTTTAAAAACAGTCTGGAGCGTGGACTCCGGAGCCCACGAACTTCCTCACACCCCGATCTGGGCCTTTCATCAAGACAACACCTTCAGTGCTCCTCACAAGCGCCTGTGTTCTTCGCTCGGCTTCATTTGTGGAGTGTCCTCTCCTATGCCGACAGCTCCCCAGCTCGTGACCACAGTCTCCCGTGGCTGCCCCTGCCTATGCAGCCGGCTTTTGCTCATCTTTCTCTCCTTTCAGCCTCTACTGCATTTCTGGCTGGGCAGCCTGGCGGGGCGTTAATAAGGATATGCTTTCTTCAGTTGTGTTTCTTTCCCTACAGATAATAAATTCCTTGAGCCTCAGATTCATCATCTGCAAAATGGTGATATATGCAGAGCTGGGCGATGCAGCAATGCAGCACAAGGCGGGACCAAGCCTGTTTTCAGTCAAGGCCTTGGGCTCCCCCTTTTTTCCTAAGGACCATGTCACCTAAACCTGTATCTTCCCCTAGATGTCACATTGTGAGATAAAGAGGTTTTGTGTTTGTTGTGTTGAATGTTAGAACAAAAATTCAGTCACTATTCTGTCTCCTACTTTATGAAAGGCAGATTATACTTTTCCTAAATTTGGGGAAGGGACTGATCAGATGCTTGGGGTACCTCACTCTGATGTGGGTTAGTTTAAGAGGTAAAGCCTGAGAGGGAAGTGATAGAAAAGCAAGTTATTTACAGCAAACACTCTAAAATTCTGGATTCCGGGGTGAGGAGGAGACTAGTGATGAAACAAAGCAGTGTTCTAATATTAATTGAACTCTGGTCTCCAGAATAAACCGTGACAGGGAACAACCCCAACGGTTAGACCAAAACAACAGCAAATGACCACATTTATTACTTAAAAAAAGATTAATATAGAAGGGGATAGGGAGATGATGATGCCTTTTGACAAACGTTTGTGGAATCCTGAACAGCTTAATTTTCTGAAAAGAGCTGTCTCGACAATATGCTGAGATGACAATTACTGTGGAATAGGAGCATGGTCTGCTCCCTTCCTGACTCGTGCTGGAGGAATCCCCCAGCAAAGCAGAGCCTCAGAAGACCACGTCCCACCGACCTGTGAGGTGAGGGCCCATCCCATCGTGAACATGCAAGAAGAACCACCTCAACACAGCAGGCCTCTTGCTGCAAACAGAGACTCCATGCGTCAATTCATGTTTTACGCTCATTGTATGCGTTGTAGCCTGCAAAAACGGACGGATGCACAATGCGTGTGCATACATAAATGCTATAAAATTAGTGCAGACAGCTGGCAAATCATTAATTAACAGCAGTAATGGTCTTCAAGTAGCGCTCTGGGGAGGCCACTGAAAGAGGAAGTTTCCCAACCTGGTTTCAGTTTTGCCCAAGACTTGAATTCATACTCATAAAAAAGAAGGAAAGAGGGATGAGTCAGCGGGGGGGCTGGGGGGGAACCACATGGACGCCACTAAATGCCCTCCATCCTCCTCGCCTGTCCCAGCGAGGGTGAATAGAGGGGGCACACCACTCCTTGTCTACAGGGCACCCACAAACCAGATGCCAAATGAGCAGTGGGCACAAAAGGATGTGCCCAGCACAGGATAATTGTGCCATAAATATAATTAAAGTCAGCAGGAAGAACATTATGGAGAAAACCAAACTTAAAAAAAAATTAGTACTAGTGAAGAAAATATCATACATTCTTTTTATTTCAGCCTAATTTTGTTTACATGATTCATACAGTTTCCAAGAGGATCCCTGGAGAACATTACGCCAGCACCACATGCATAAACATTCATATATAACATGTAAATTAGAAACAATCTCAGGATTTATACAGAAATTACAGCCACTTCTAGCAAATTAATTCAATGACAGAAAAAGGGTTACTGTCTCTCTTCAAATCAAGAGGGAGAAATATTGGGCAGAGCAGATTTATTTATTCAAGAGGCTTATTCCCTGCTAGGAGCTGATGTCCCCTTGGCCTGGAGATTTCCATTTTTTTATTGGATATGTATCGGTGATTGAATTTACTCTGAATACAGAAGCAGTCAGTGAGGACCATAATGGGTAGTTTTAAGTTATAGCATTGCTAATACAGTCATAAAGTCGATTAGGCTAGAAGAGTTTGCTGTAGGGAAATGACAGAAGAAAATGAGTTGCTCCAGTTAAAACGTTGGAGAATATGGAAAATCGGAGCCACCGGCCCTAAGAGGGCAAACCCACTGTCTTTAAGATGAGGAAACTTTTGCCCAAGAGGACAAAAGAAATGATTTACAAAAGCAGTCTGGGACTAGGTTTTCTGCCCTGGAGCTACCCCTAATCATGTCATCAAGTGTCTTCTGAAAGAGACTCTAAAAGCTCGAAGAAATAGACAAGTGAGTGACACTGGAACCCCTTTTTTTGTAGGATTTTGTGCTGATACATTTTGGTGATACATTCTGGTGTTCAATCCTCTGGGGATTGTGGGAGATTAAGAAAGTGGTAGATTGTGGTAGATGGTCAAAGTGGTTTGAATTCTTCACCTTCCACGTACCCATGTCTTCTGCAGTGTGACTCAGAATCTAGCTGTGTCTTGTGACTTACCATGACCCACAGAAAGTTCTGATCCCAGACCCCCAGGGGCTAGAGAGCAGGGAGATTCATGGAGAGGGTTGCCAGATTTAGCAAATATTTGAGGGCTATTTGTACTAAAATTTTTATTTTTTGTTTATCTGAAATTCTGATGAAACTTGATGTCCTGTATTGACTCTGTCAACTTGACACTTGGAGAAGATCCCAGAGGATATTGTTCTATGTAATTCAGTCAGCTCCTAAACATATAGTGTAGCCCGGCCAAGATCCGCCTGCCCAACCCGTGGCTGACCACAGCTGCCCAATCCTGTGAGCCCAACCAAGGTCAGCGAACTCCCTTTATGAACAAATAGAGACATTCACAGTATGTGACACTGGAGGTTTGGTGATTGTTACACAGCATTAGTCTGTCAGTAGTTAACTAACTAGGGGTCATCAGTAGAAGGTGTCCTGGAAGAGGAATTAGTTTGGGTTTTAGATGAGGACTACCTAATTGTTGTGATGTCCTTGCAGGAAAAGCAAGAAACAAATAATCTGCCGTACATACATTGTCTGACGAGAGACTCCTGACGTGAACACACATCAATGGAATATGTGTCTTACACATATGTCAGCTTTGCTGAGATCTTCCCACTGTTTTGGTGATTTTTCAAAAAAGATTGTATTTATGCATACAAGAGCTGGGGTACAGACCAGAGTTGCAGGGGGTGAGAGGATTCACCAGAGACATATTGGGGAGAAGAACAGACAGATCAACTGAAACACACTGCTGAGGGGAGCAGCAGGCAAGGCAGGAGAGGTCTGCTGCACCATGTGGGTCCCCTCCCTGACTGGGGATCGAAATCATGCTGCAGTGTCTGTGAAAGCCCCACAGTGGGGCCTCAACCCCTTGCACCAACAGGGAGGCCCCTGGTGATTTGTTTTAAATGGCCCCCTGTTGAGGTTATATCTTAGGTACAGAAGAAAAATAACAGAATGAGACAACATGGCTTATTTGACTTCTCTAGATCTTTGAGGCATTCTCTCTGGAAATGACTTATTTCTGCTATTCCTGCCCCATCTTCATGGGTCTCCTTTCTCATCCCTCAGGGAGGCAGGTGAAGATTTAGAGATTCCTCTCCAGGTCAGTAACTACTTCCTCCCCACTTGTGCTCAAGTTTTTCAAAGGCCACCTCTACTTCTCAGTTCCATGCTGACTTTCTTGTCTTTCTGTAGTATTTTACGCTTTTCTTTTAAAGATGTATTTATACATACAAGAGCATGGGGGTACAGGGCAGAGTAGTGGGAGGTGGGAGGATTATACCAGAGATAGAGCGGGGAGCAGAACAGAAAGATTGACTAAAACACACTGCTGAGGGGAGCAGCAGGCAAGGCAAGAGAAGTCTATAGCGCCATATGGGTCACTGCCTGGCCAGGGATCGAACTCACTCTGCTGTGCTGCGGAAGCTCCACAGTGCAACGCTCAACCCATTGTGCCACCAGGGAGGCCTATATTTCATGCTTTTCAAAGGCCTTTCACATCTGTCCTTTGAGGGCTCCCTGCTATCTCTCTGCGAGAGTAGTTGAGGCAGGAATTGAAAAGGATTTCCCCTTTTCAGAAGGGAAAACTGAGGCTACCAGAGGCTTCCAGTGACTCCCTGAAGGGCACACAGCCCCGTTAAAGGGAACACTTGAACTACAGCTGAGATGCTCACCCTTAACTCTCAACTCTGTGTGGCGCCTCTGCTATCTCCCTCACCCCGGGCCTTCGGCCGGTTGATGCCGCAGCCAGGTGTTCTGCCAGCACCTGAATAATGCTTCTGTCTAGCACTGACTTGAGTGGAAACAGGAGGTTCTTAAAGAGGCCATTAGAAATCCCCAGACCTCCACTAAACCCGGGTTTGGTGCAGATGACTGAAGATTGTATAAATGCTTTCACCTTGTAACAGCCAATCTCAGCCTCCAGAACAGAGTCCTACATTGTGAATTAATCACTCCATATCTCTGCTTTAAAATCATGTTGCGGTCTTTTAAAGGTATGTTTTAAGATGTAATGTTCTCAAGGAGGCATGGTCTATTTAAAAGCAGGGCTGGTTGAGAAAAACAACTGGATGCAGGTGAAGGGGAAAATACCAGGATATTACCCAGGAAACTTCTTTTTTTCGGGATCTATAAAGGGAAGGCGTGAGCCACCCACCCAAGTGTGGAATTTGCCTTGTTCTCTGCTTCTAGAAAGTTGGGGATTTATTACAGGGCTTGGGGTGAATAACCACCCTGATTTGCCTGGACTGAGGGTCTCTTGGGGTCAGGACATTCAGTACTAACTTAGGTCAGCCTTGGACAGACTGGGGTGATTTGACACCCTTTCAGGTGCCCTGTAAACCCTTCGAGATGAGCTGATCACTGCTCCCTCCTTCTCTACCAAAGGAACCAACTCACGCCTCCCACTCCTCTTCATGCATGCTACACACAAGAAAGGAATCAACTGTGTTGTGTGTGTTGAAAGAGTGAGAGAAAAAATAACTTGCCCTGATTCACAGAGCTGGTGATGAGAACGGACTTAGGAATCAGGAGACCATCACTAACTGGTTGTGTCGACTTTTGCCTAGTAATTCATTTAATCGCTTCTTGGTTTTTTCATCTGTAAAGAGGGCCAGGAACAAGGAGTGTCTAAGATCCCAGCTCTGCTATATATTCTAGGGTATTGGGACCAATAAGGTGATTCTACTCTGCCTCAACTCTCATTCTCCTGTCCCAGGAGTCGCTCTTGGGCCATCTTGGTGGGATTTCTTATAACTCAGTCCGACTGATGAAGCTTAGCCCAGTGTCAGAACTGGGGCGATCTCAAAGCTCTTGCTCAGGGGAAGCCCTTTCTAGGAGTGCTATCTCATAAAATTTGCTATGATGAAGGATATGTTCTCTTTCGATACTGTCCAATCTATTAGTCACTGGCCACATGTGACTTTAAATTTAATTAAAATACAGTGAAAATGGGGCCTCCCTGGTTGAGCGCCTACACTATGAGGCATCCGCAGCTCAGCAATGCAAGTTCAATCCCTGGCCAGGGAGGGGACCCACATGGCGCAGCAGACCTCTCTTGCCTCACCTGCTGCTCCCCTCAGTAGTATATTTCAGTCCATCTGCCTGTTCTGCTCCCCACGCTGTCTCTGGTGAGTCCTCTCACCTCCAGCGACTCGGGCCTGTACCCCAGCTCTTGTGTACATAAATAAATAAATCTTAAAAATATATACATAGTGAAATTTAAAATTCAGTTCCTGAATCTAAATAACCACATTTCAAATGTGACCAGTGGCTGCCGCATTAGAAACTGCCAATTTAGACCATTTCCATCACTGCAGAAAGTTCCACTGGGAGAGCCCAACCTTAGAGGGCCAGCTTGAGCATTTTCTCAGTGGCCTAAGAAGGAGCCAAAGTAGAAAAAAGGAGACAGGAAGAGATGGGTGCGTCAATGATTCCCATTGGTGTGGAATCATGAAAATAAGGCAGTGAGCTTCAGATCTTGGATCACTTTAAGTCTTGTCATAGGCGATAGCCTTTAAAAGTTAATGGAAAAGAACGTGAAAATATGTCCTTCACCGACAGCAAAGATAAAGGACCTGGTAATTCTCTATTGCCAATGCCCTGGCTGCACTAACTGTGGTCAGCTACTGAGAGTGCCAGCTACATGAAAGGTTGTGGGAAATTCTTTCTTTTCACAAAGATCACCATTGATGATTTTCCCATGTATCCTGTAGGATGAAAAAAATACATGGCGACTGTTCTCACGGAGATTAGGTAACATCAAAATGTGTGATTAAGTGTTCAACTCTTGAGCAGCACTACCACCCTCATTTGGGAAGATAAAGAATATTCTGTGCAATTGGAGCACCAGGTTGGCAACGAAGAATTAGAATTCCAGGAGCAGATTCTTAGTTCTATCTCTACCGCTGGAAGCCGTGTGACCTCCTCAAAGTGACTTCCTCTCTCTTGAGCCTCAGTTTTCAGCTTTAATTAGAGAAAGACAGTGCTGGGCTGGGTCCATGACATCTTTAATATTCTCAGATCATTCTGGTGGCCGTGTTCTTGTCTTCAGCTCTAGAAGCTAGAGCGAGCATCTTTAACAGAGGCATAATCACTTAGTCTAACACTCATCGTCATGGCTGCTGTGAGTTAGTCTACCCAAGTCTCCCATAATTAAACCACCAAGCTTCTGAGACCTGACAAAACTGCAGAATTCCTAGATGCACCTGCACAGGGATTATCAGCGTGTAATGACCCGGAGTCAGGAGTAAACAGCCCTTGTGATAGGAGAAGCTAAAGGAGTCTGTAATTTACATGGGAGAGAGCAGAGAGATCCTTCCCGACTTTTAAGCAGGGTTGTGGTGTCATGGAAACAAGGGTGACTGGGAACTGGCTCCCTCTCTGCCCTCATGGGTTGTACGTGTTACGTCATGTCTCTGAACCTCAATTTCTCAGTCTTTAAAGAGAACCTACTGGTGTGACTGGTTTATCAGGAAGCTAATAAAGCTTAGCCTTCAGGAGCCCTCATTTGCATGGGGCCCTTGCAAGCCCTGTGCTTTATTTTGGCTTTTGTTTTGCAATTGAATGAACTTTTCCTCAAGAAGAGGCTCCCAAATTGTTCAAGCTTCAGGCCCTACACAACCTGGTTGGAGTGTTCAAGGTGAGCTAGCTTCAGCGAAGCCTGCTTTCTCTAAAGAGCGCTTACCCATCAAACAAGATCTAGGGAAGCCAGCCTCGTCTGGCTGGCTTCTATTTCTTTTTTTATTTCTTCCAGATGCCCACCTCGCTCATATCCCAGCACAGCTGGGGGCCATGCTGTGCCTCTGGGTGCCAGAGGGAAGGTGGCACCTCCTGGGCACCTAGGGCACATTTCCAGAAGACACACAGTTTGGAATCTGAGCGAGGAAGAGCACCTGGGGCTCTTCACCCTCCCACCCCACCAGCTGTTCCCCGCCTCTCCTTTCCTTCAAGTTAACGCCAGAGCTTCCACGGTCTGCTCTTAAACTCTGGTCTGGTATTAAGGAATCACCATGCTCAGGAACACTCTTTTAGGGCTCACCCTAATTTCTGATTCAGAGATGACAATGCCTTGAACTTTCTATTTTATGCAGATTACAGATTACAGGGCAACATCACAGACATACTCATTTGCTCTTCTGAGCCAGGAGCACTGGCATTCTCCTTTTAGAAAGGAAGAAGCTGAGGTTCAGGGTAGAGTAAGCCTGGCCCAGTTTTAGTAGATGCTGGGGTCAGCTCGTCTGCTACTATTCCCGTTGTCCCTAGAGGGGACATGAAGCCTCCCAGATGCTGCCGGCTTAGAACAGTGTCCCTAGCCCCTGGAGCTCTCGCCTGCAGGAGAGCTGTCTCTGCACCTGTCTCTCCCACCACTTCCTGACAACCTCTTTCTCGGTCACTGGACTCAGAATTCTCAGTTTCTGTTCTTAGTGATAATCAAAATTTTAGCAGGTGCTAAGGGTGGTATTTATACCTCACCTCTCCACACACACCCTCCCCTCAATCCCCATCCATTATTAAAACATGAATTCTCATTTTACTCTTTCTTTGTTTATTCCTTCACAATTATTTATTGGGTTCTGTCCTGGAAACAGCATTAATCATATACCAAAGAAAAACACCCCCCAAAACCAAAAACCACTTAAAGCCTAAAAAACGATGATGACATCAACCACATGGTGGGGGTATGCCCACGAGACACCGCCTGACTAATAATGCATGGACCAAACTGCCTCTCTGAGAAGGCCTAACTATCCAGATTTTTAAGCAAAGGGACTTTCTACTTTAGTCAGATAGGCTGCCCATCATTTACATGCTTAATAAAAAAAAAATCTAAAAGCTCTTGATGCCTTGCTGTGTCAGGTACTAAGAACATATGAATATTAATATCGTTATGAATATTAATGTAATTTCACTTCAATCCCATGAGCTGCGGACACTATAATTATCCTCTTTGTGTTGATGAGCGAAACACAGACACAGAAAGGCTACGAGACTTGTCCCAGGTCACGCAGGTGGCCAGTGGCTGAGTGTGCATTTGGGCAGCTTGGCTCCAGGGTCTACACTACAGAGTATGTTTAAAATTGTAAACTGGCACAGTCTGGGCATGTTTCTGAGCTGCTCGGATGAACAGATGCTTGAGTTATGCTGCTTTTAGGGATCCGCCTTTCAAAACAAAGATGTGTTCTTCAAAGACGTAATTGAATTCACCCGGTCTTAACTCTTGATTTAATAAAACAGAAGATGGAGGAAAGGAGCTGGTTTAAGTTTTGGCTCTCTATCTTTGATCCTAACTCTTGATGGATTTTACCAGAAGAAAAAAAAAAAAAAGCAGAGAATGACTAATTAAAGAGGACAGTAAGCGATGATCTTTAAGAACAAATGGGCAAGATCCTTAAGAATAACAACTTCTCACAAATATAATCTACTAGGTCTAGGATTTCACCATGTCCCGCCTGCACACAGAAGCAAGGCTACTGTACCACTGCAAGCACATTTCCCAGCAATCCATGCACCCTGACATAGTTAAGATAGCATTGGTGGAGATGTAGTTACAGCTTCTAGATTTTCTACAGTTCATCAAGAAGTGCAAGTTTGGAAGATATTTAGTTAATGCATACCATTGAAAAAAAATAAATGTTGCTGGCTGTTTTGGGAGGTAGAGTGGGCTGTGAGAAGACATTCTGGTTAGGAATACTATTGCTCAGATTAATTAGAAGGATAACAAATATCTACCTTCTTTTGTGCCACGATGGAGTTAGACTTCAAAAAGATTACATGTGCAAAGATTTGGTTTGCTTGCAAACAATGTGGCATTAACTCCAAGGTGAGAACCCAGTAGTTCCATGGAATTTTTTCCAAAAGACTCAAAAGAGACTACACTAAGAAAAAGCAGACGTCTTTGAAAAAAACAAGTGTTTGTCAGCTTCTCTAACACAGCAATATTAATTTCTCAGTGCAATAAAACCATATAATTAGAATGAGTTGGGTGTTCTCAAGATCTTCAAACATGGGATGAGCAAATGGAAAAGCTTTCTTGCTTTTCCAGTCTCTTCCTTTATTTTGGGGGGTTTGTATGAAAACCAAGAGGAAGTGGGCCCATCTGTTTCTGATACTCTGGGACTTGATGTATCAGAATGTTTTGTAGCAGTTATTTGATGTTTAATATGCCTCTAAAGTATTTTCCATAAGCTTCAAGCCTGTGCCTTTACTGACAGGAAGTTTATTTGCATGCATCAGTTTCAGCATCACTTTGACACTCAGAAAGGAGAAAGGAGTAACTGGTTAATTTCTAAGTTCTCCTGTGTTGAAGTCAGTTCAGTTTGTCCACTTATATACTTGGGAGAAAATTGGAAGGGAAACAAAAATGAGAGGACTTATAGATTCCTTGTGTTATTTACGTTGTTTTCTGACTGGCCTTCCCCTTACTTTCCATCACTGCCCCTGCCCCAGCACCTCCCTCTTTATATCAGGAAAAAGCCCACAGGGGAAGGGACAGCAGTGGGCCTCACAAGGAAAGGAAGAAAGTTGAAGACTGATCTTTGTGTGAGGACCAGGAAGAGAGTGAATGTCCCTGCCAGGACACAGCTGTCTCCTGTGTTGTCCGTATGACACAGCAGCCTCCGCTTACTATTACTTTGGAAATGTGAGGGTGGCGGGAGGGAGTGCCCAGGACTACAATTCTGGGGCAGGGACGAGTGGAGGGGCTCATGTAATATCTGCAAGAAGCACGTTAGCAACCGAAGCCCCATTCCCAGAGTCCTTCAGCTGCCAGGCACCTGCTTCCCTAAGAAGGCTACAAAGTGCCCCTCTATTCTGCAGGAAGCTGGTGTTCTCCTGTTTCCCTTTGCCATGGCTAAAGCTAGGAAACAGAAACTAGGAACAAAATTTATAGTCACCTCTGCTTTTTGAGTGCTTTGGTATATCCTGGGAGAATTCTATTCTACTTAGTTCCAGGACTCCTTATTAAGACAGACAAAGTCCAGTCTTGGTGCTCATTTTCAACATTTTTTTTTTGACATTTCCTAAGTTAACTTTTGATGATGGTAAGTATTTACTGCAGTAAATGCTGGTGTGCTCACCAGTATAGTAGGACTTCATTGACAGTAGGGGTTAATTCTAGGAAGAACTGCTTGGCAGTTTGGGCCTTTGGGGTACTTCCATCATCTCTGTGGGTTAGAGAAACTGTTGCTGACTTTGCAACAGTTAAAAAAACAGGTTTTTTTTTTGTTTGTTTGTTTTTTTTAAAGCTCTAAGCCTTCTCCTACCCTGGAAAGGAATTAGATATGATATCTTCTTTGACTTTAATTATATCTTCATTTTACCAGATTACTCATTTTTTTTACACTTTTATTATTTTTAAAATTATATATATTTGACATCAATTGTAATCCCCATGTCTTCCCCATCACCATATCACCAGTGCACCATCACCTCAGTCCCCGTGCTCCTGTCTGCCCTCAACTCTCCCCTTTTCCCCTCCCCACCAAGTGTCCCCAATTTGTCCTTGTCTTTTCATTTTTGGTCTTTGTGTCTTTATTGTTATTATTATTCCTTTCCTTGATCCTTATTTGGTTCCCTTATATTCCTCCTAGGGGAGGGAGGAACCAACCAGATTACTTTTATGCCTTTAATCTCACTCTCTCCCTACACCTTCCTTCCTCCTCCCTCCTCCCTTTCCTCTCTTCTCTTAAATGACAATGAGAATGAGTAAGTCTGAGTTATTGTCATACTATTTAAGTATTTACTGCAGTATGACATGATTTCTATAGGTACATATATATTGTTTGTAAATGCACAGGGATTGAAAAGCTATACACCAAACCAAATGGAGGAGAAAACAGGTGTATGGGAACTTTAAGCCTTTTGGATATTTTAGTGTTCTGATTTTAAAAAACAGGGAAACAGTAATTATAGGTTGCTTTTTGGTTTAAAAATAATAAACCAGAAGCCAAAAATCAAACACACACACACACCTCTCAAACAAAGAGGAAGAAAAGGAAACACACACACAAAACAGAAAAGATGAAAAAGCAATGAACTTCAAGAAGCTTTGAAATATGCCATGCCTTTCATAGGAATTTAGCCTCCCAAGGCAGTCCCAACTGCTGACAAAGATGTAATGTCATATGAACTCAGGAATGTTTTTAATGGTGTAAAATTGAATACAATTGTAATTTCTGATGATGTAAAAGGTATTGAATAAATCCAGCTATGAACATTGAAACCTGTGAGCCACTCCAAATAACGTTGTTGAAGAAAGTCCCAGACACGGCAAGTTTCCCACGATCTATCTAATTAAAAAAACAACTCAACAGTTTCCCAAGTAGCATGTATAATGTTTAATTTTTTGAAGCGAGATCTATAGACAGAGAAAAAGACTTCAAGGATATTATCAAAATCTGAGCAGTGGTTTTCTTTGGTAGGGAGTAAATTTTACATCCCTTTCTGTGTCTTTCAATTTTTCTACAATGCACATGCTATTTTAGTGTTAGAAAAATATATACAGTTTTGAAAATGTACTGATCTACGGTATTAGGGAAAAAAAAGTAAATTGTGACTTGTGAAAATTCATTGGCACATGCATTGTAAATGTTAATGATTAAGTCTAAAAATCAAGACAAGCTGTCCCAGATATATTAAATCATCTCCAACTTCAAACTTGAATTGCTATCACTTGATTCAAATATCCCTTTAAATAGTCTTATGGATAAGACTGGCATTTTGTACATGTTGCAGAAAATAAACTAAAAGGAGGGGATAGGCTGTGGTGATGAGATTAAATTATTTCCCCAGAGGGGATGTATTTTCTCAGAAATATGTATCATAACCACTTTGAGAAGTTAAAGCTCTATTTCACAATTTTAAAAAGAAGTATAATTTAACTTGGGATTCTCTTGTACATGATCACGAGAATGTGCAAGTAATACTGTAACTAAAAAGCTGGCCCATCCAAGACTGGATTTTATTTTCTATACAAATATTTATTTTGCAATCATTTAAAATAACTAGGACAGCAGCTTAGTTTTGGGGGGCTGAATAGTAACTGAAACTTCACTTGTACGCTGAATCTATGGTGTGAAAGGAGAAAATTAAGTTAATATTCAACATAATTCAAGCTTAAAAAAATGCTTTCATTTTACATTTTGGAGATACACTGTATATTTCTTTCTACAGATTCTTCTTTGATCTCACATGGGAAACAGGTATTCTGGCAATATTTTGTGTTTATGTTATATGTTGTATTTTTATAGCAAATTAAAGTTTTTCATAATTGTGTCACCACCTTTTGGATTTAGAGTCTTTCAATACCGTAACGAAGAGTAAAGTCACTCATTTTTTTCAAGTGTTTTCTTTAATTATAACACTCTGGGCACAAAACACTTTTCCTTTCCATGAAAACAAATTGTATCTATATACCTATATTTCCATTTATCCAAGTGCTGAATTCATGCCTTTAAATTAAAACAAAACAAAAAAACACCAGTGTGGAAAGAAACTTGAAACAAACTAAACAAACAACCCCTACCAGGTTCTTAATTTCCTTTCTTATGGATGGTGTTTGTCCACAAAAGCAAATGTCGTCTTTTAAAATGTATATGAAGCAAGCACCTTCCTGCTGAGAGCATGTAATTGGTCAATCAGTCCTTACTCGGAGGGATTTTTCAAGTGCCACTGTATATTCTTATTCAATTCTTGGATGCTCGCAGCCATTAAAAATAGTGGCCCAAAGCTTCCTTCCCCCCTCCGAAGGGGATCTTATCAACTTCCATATCTTTTTTCTCATATAGCCACCCTAAGAAAATTGATGAAATTATCCATGTCACAGAATCCATAAATTTAAATAAAACAGCACAGCCAGATTTAGACTTTAATATGATTGGCAATTTAGTTTATATGTTTGGTTCATTTTAATCACTTGAACTTATGTTTGAATAAGTTCGAGTTCGATATTACCGTAAGCTAAAGGGATGTAAGAACAGATTTCCACAACCATCTGCCACCACAATGAAATAATTTGGCTTAGAAATTTATAGGATATGTGATATACTATAAAGAATGTATTGCGATGAGTTTATGATTTAATGATAAACAGAGATATTTTCTTTGTCATCAAAACCACAGTTTCCAGATGGGAAAGAAAGAAAAAAGAAAATCATCAGAAAATGTAAAATATAATAGTGAGATCTGTCCTTTTGCTTAATTTAAAGGCCACAGATATAGCTAATCATGTATTTTGTTAGTTTCTTGGTAATATTCTTAATTACAAGTGCTTTTGTGGCTTGTTGTTATTTTCAGGTGCTATTAATAAAAATCAGTATTCCTAAAAGTGCAAATAATTGGAAGCAGATGCTGTTAGTAAAACATAATTGGACTAAAGGAAAAATCGTGCAATTTGAAAACAGACCAATGTCTTTGATGTGCTGGTTTGCTGTATGCATACTTAAAGGATTTGAAGCAGGAGTAATCAACAAATGCACCTCAAGAGGAATAGAAAATATAGGAAGGGAACATTTTTGTGAAACGCAGAAAAAAATGTTTATATGAACCACATTGGAATTGTTGGCGTATGTTGCAGAAGATAAGCGAAACATGAGAACCCTCAAACCAACCTTTGCTAAATTAAAATATGGAAATATAACATTCAAAAAAATCATTAAAATATGCAAAAAGGCAAATTAATTTTGGGTGTATTGTTTTGCTTTTAATTCTAAGATCCCATTAATTGTCTTTAAAGATGACAGTATTTTCTAAAAAATTTGCAAACAAGTGATGGTGGGAGTTATTTATGAAAGATCATTAGATTTTATTTCTCTTTTTTGGCTTTTCTCTATTTTATGAATATGTATTTTTATAAAGTTTTTTAAAAATATGAATGCAACAAAACTGGATTATTACAAAATTAAATTATAGTTCAGGCAGAGAATAAAACAATATACAGTTGAGCTTTGAAAAGTGAGTTTTTAACATAAAGCCCGATCTGAATTTTGTAACAAAATAAAGCAAAAGAACAATGCCAATACTTACACATAGAAAAGAGTAGGAAAGAAATACAGGAAGGTCAATGTAATGTGATTGCGAATAAATGTATACCTTTTGGATTTTCACCTTATGTCTTTTATATATTTTGGATTTTTCCAAGGAACATTTTCCAGAACTAAAAAAAAATTATTTTTCATAAAAGAAAGATGAAAAAACAATATGATAGTTTCACTTATATTTCTTAAGTTGGTATTTTATCCATTAGCCTAAAGCCTATTAGGACAGAAACAAAGCATGCATTTAGAGCTAACTTCTAAAACTGATTAAACGAACATGTAAAATTTTTGCCATTAGATTGTAAAATTAACCACTTACAATTTCTATGAAACACGTGTACAAAAGTACTGGTGTTTCAACTATTTTACTAGAACTCAATTACAAACAATTTTGAGAAGTTGTCAACTGGCAAAATGTTTTTTGGTTAAGATGATTTTACATGCCTTTAATTGGAGCAGCATGTGCATTAACATATTTTAACATTATTACTTGTTAGTAAAGGAATTATTTTTTGGATATGATTTCATGGAGGAAGTATAAAACGATGTCTAGAGTCACTTCCAAGACTACAAAATGCAACATGAATTGACTTAAAAGTAATCAACACATTGAAGTGACTCTAGGAAGACAACAACTAAGCAACTTTTCTCATCTTTAATACACATCAGATGTCAGGTGCAAGTAATTGTCAAGAGAAAAGTTAGACAGCATCGAGACCTATCAAAAAAATTTTTCCTATTGTCTTGACTTTAACTTTTCTGGAACCATTACTCTCCTTTGAGAGAGTGCTCTGGATTTTACTAATGCACAAATTATTTGGGGACCTGGTTGGTCCAGGGCTGCAGGACTAGGAATTGCAGACTTTTAAAGGTGTCATTTGTTTCCAGGATTATAAACAGATTTTTTTTAGGGGGTGGGAGGATGCTACATATTCCTTTCTGCTAAGAAATTTACTTTGTTTAAATAAAGCCCTGCGAGCCCGCCCTGTCACAAATCAGCCTTACTTCCCTTACTTCATCCAGGGTTGCCTATTAAGATTTTTGAATTGTGATTTAAACTAAGAAACAAATATTTCTAAATTGTAGTTTGGAACAATCTACCGTAACTATACGGTAGTTTAAAGTCATAGAAATGTTATCCGATAGAAGCTCACGGATGGTATTTTAAAACTCAAGTTTCTGCAATCGGTCTTGGACCTTTCATTTTTCCAACAATTTGCCACCTGACATCTTACCACACATCCTGAAAAGGTAAATCTATGTTCAGTAGGACCAGAAACAGAAGGGAAACTTTCGTAAGAAAAAGAACCAAGTAAATCAAAAGAGTAATTTCCTTCTTTAAAAAAATGTCAACCACGTATTGTAGAAGCATGTTACTGTTAGAAGCAATTTCAACACTGGCATCATTCACAAGCAATCCAGGAACGCTTAGCCCGCAAGAATTTTCCACCTTTTCTCGCTTTTTACACACTTCAACTCGGCTTTCCAGTTCTGTTAGTGGAAAACTGGGAAGACAGGGAATTCATAGGAAAGAAAAAAATGAATTCTAGCTTAAGAGTAATTTATAACCAATATTTTTTTCCATACCAAAGGTTAGCTGGAGCAGAAGGCTATAGAGAGATTAAAAGGAAATTAATTTTCATCTTGTATGTATTGATAATCTCTACTTATTTCATGATGCAATCTTGAGTGATTTGTAGACATAAACGAAAAGATGCATTTAGACTTATATAATTCCCGTTCAAGGGTAAATTCAAACGAATATATTCAGAAAACCATTCGTCTCCCAAAGCTCTAGACGTCGAGCTGGGCGAGGCTGATCGCGACCCACCCCCGGCCCGCCCACACCCCCCAGGAAGAGAGGCGGGACACCCTCTTCTCCAATGACCACGCTTACTCTTGATGCCCACCCACTCCTATGCAAACTAGAAAACCCGCCCCGTCGTTCTTAATACAGCCAATGAGCAAACGGCATCTTCCTCGGCGGGAGGTGGAGCCAGAGGGAGGAAGAGCGGAGGTAAACCAGTTCCATCCCCGCCTCTTCCTCGTCTCCGCCCTCATCCTGCCCACAATCGGCCCCTCCCAATATACCTGATTCTCCACGCCCCGGGAAGAGGCAGGGAAGTAGGCGGAGCGAGAAACTCTCAAGTTCTCTGATTTACATGCAGCCCTCCTATTGGCTAGGATTGACTACGCTCTGCGGAGAGGCGGGGCGAAGGAGCGACGGAGAAGCTCGTCAAAGCAAACCTCGCGGATTGGCTTAGCGGCACAATGACGTAAAAGAGGCAGGCCAAGCAAATGACAGCTCCCGGCCCACGCGACTCCTCCCTTTTGCCCCACCTGGGTGTGAGCAATCCAATAAAAGACAAGTCTGCGTGCTTCGTTTCCTTAGATATTTAAATAAGAAATCTGGAAATCTAGAGTTTAAATATTCATGAAGGGGCGAGGCGGTATAGCGCGTCTCCCGGAAACGCCTCTGATTGGCTGGGTTTCTTAAGCCAGTGTTCGCTCTAGGAAACCTAGAGCACCTCCCAGGTCAATTAAGGTTGTTTCCTGCGTTTCTTTTTTTCTTCCTCAAAAGCACCGCATCATGTACACCTATTTCTTTTTCTCGGTAATTGGTTTCATGTGTGGTCCAACCTGCTCAGTTTTGTCACTCTTTCACTCTCAATATATTTTCTTTTTTGTAACTCAAGTCACATTTTCATCAATTTTTAAAATGCAAAGATCTGGGACAGATGGAAACAATTAGAACCTCCTCTCTGCTGATGTGTATAATCTTATTAGTTTAATGGGTCACAGGGCGCAGGACCTATTTCCTATGGATCAAAGTGAAAACAAACACGGTTAATATCCCATTTTGTTTTAGAACCACATCGGATCAGGTTCCCTCTGTCGGCCACGGTAATGACAATATTAAAAGATTTTGGGCTGCCTTGAAGTCTAGAGAGAAAATGGAGTCATTGAAATATTCTGGCTTAAAAATGCATTAATTATAACACCAGGTAGCCAGTTGCCAGTTTCCCGAGTTTGCTTGAGTTTATCACAGTAACATGGTTATTAAAGGATCTCAGTATTGTTTGTTTTGATCTATTGCCTTAAAGCAAGCGAAAAATCGTGCCTAGTTCACTGCTAATTGTAGCGGTTTCTCAGATTTCCTGTACTCTCAATGCAAAGCTTCAGAGCTTTTGGTGTAGAATTCAACTGATGGCTTCTAGAACGATTTTTTTTTTACCCTTTTTCTCTGGGTGGTGGTCACCAACTTATTTCAGAATTTGATTTTTTTAAGTTTTCCCCAAATCCCTCCATCCATCCAACCTCCCTCTAGCCCCCAAAAATTAGTTTTCCATTCCAGGGAGTTCTAAGACCAGTTCACAGGCACCCAAGCACCCCTTAAGGCCAAGCCTTAAGGAAATATTTTTCATATTTTGGGTTGGGTTCATATTCTTTTAAGCACCTACCAGTTGGCCTGGGGCCTCTGTCTTCACGGTAAAGGCTCCGTTTGGAAACCTCCCGCAGTAACTTCTCCCCCCAATAAATTAAATGCAGCCACAGTGTGGTCCATTACTAGGGAGTGTAAGGTGATGGCGCCTGTCAAAGGTGGGGGACTGAATACAGATCCTTAAATATTCCTGCAGATAATAAATATCTGTGCAAGGAACGGATGTAAGTAATAGGTTCCTATTCGTTTAGAAAGCTCTGAACCAGGGCAATGAATAAACGCATTGCTGACTTGATGAATGCTCCAAATCGTTCCACAAAGTTGGAAATACTTTGCCGTGGACTTGGAGGCCGGCTGCAGGGCTCTGCTGATGGAACCCGCACCTCTGCCTGCACATACCTATCTCCCCTGTCTCTAGTAATGTAAATATCACGAGTTTAGACAGGGTGACCCCGGAAGGTAGTTATTAGTAAATCATTTTAATTCTGAGGCTGTGGAGATTAGTTGCGTTTACTTGACCGTGCGAGGCTAGGGTTGATAGGTAAGAACACTTTATCAGTTACTCTCTCCCCGGGAGGTGGGCAACAGTTCGGCTGAGTCCTGGGTTCGGATTTCAGCGCTTCAGGGCAGAGCGCACACAGGCACCCAGAGGTAGACCCAGCATTGGGCGATGGGGCCGCGGACACTCGATTCTGGCCCCACTTAAACGGTTCAGGATGGAAAAATGGAAGTGAAACAAGTTATCAGGGAAATCTGACGTCTGGGAGAGACGTGGCTGCTCTAGCTATTGTAGTGGCGGTTCCCCAGATAAACCTCATTGCCTTAAGTTTGCCTTTGAATTTCACGACTTTCGTGTCTGGCCTTTATGCCTCAATGCATCACGTACATTTTTTTTTTCTTCCCTACCTTATTTTGCACCCCAGATCTTCTGCGTCCTCTATTTTTAAAAGCAATGTAATCAATGTTACAACTGTAATTTGGGAAAGGAGGACTACCCTCCCCCCACCCACACACCCTCCCAATGGAGAAAATGATCAAATCTCCAACCCGTTTTTCCTGTAACCTAATCCTGTTTTTACTAGTGGATCGTAAAATAATCCATTAAAAATGCATCCTTCACTAACGAACTTTAGAGTTATTTTGTGCTTTAAAAAATGGAAATATAACCCTGTGATGTGTTTGTCACTGTAGTTAGAGCATGTTAATCTTCCTTCCACGGTAGAAGAATATTTACGTGTGTGAATCTAATAATTCTTTTTCTAGGGTAACAAATTCAAGCTTGATTATACATTTTTGGACACACTTCTGATATCAAATGTGCAAGGACATCAACAACATTAAAAAAGAAAAAAACCCAAACAAACATTCTAGCGTAAAGGAATTTAACTGATGCCCATCGACAGATTACCCCCTCTTTTTTGGTTTTCTTTCTTTGTTTTATTTCCCCCCAACCCCCACTCCTCTTCGGTCAACGGTCTCCTTCAGTTATTTATTTTAGCCTGGTGAGCCCAAGCTTGTAAACTCTATGTGAACCAGGGCGATGTGGTCGGTTCTGCAACAGTGGGGTTCCCGTGGCAGTCTGACTAGGGGCCCCCAGACTTGCAGAAACTCAAATCTTCATTCCTAGAGGAAGGAAATCTTTTTTCCGCCTGGAAAAAAATCCAGGAAAGTCTACAATTCCCGCGAGCCCACTCAGTGTCCTAGGCTGCAAGGATCACGGGTCTCCTGGATTTTTGAAAAATGTTGTTTTGCTTTTATTATTATTTTTTTATTGTTTAGTTACTGCTGCTGCTGGGAACGTGGGCCCTTGTGATGAAGTCTCCAGTGCGATGACTTTCTTTTGGGGAGGACCAATCTATGGATTCTGGTGACAGTACCCCGAATTTAACAGTCACCTGCAAGGCACTTAGTCCACATCCGGAGCATTCCGCGCGGAAAAACTGGTGGAAAAACCCTAACTTGACTTTTACTATAACACTGGAGAGCTCAAAGCGGTGGCCCCTCCGACCCGGAGAAACGTATCCTTCTCAGACTCCTGGGCGCTCTTAGGCCCAGCCGAGACACCAGAGCGCAATGATAGGACTTGACTTGGGCAGGATCTGAAAATGTGGGGTTCGTCTGGGCTTAAAGGGGGTTCTGCCCCGGAAGTCACTTGACAAATCTCAAGCAAGCGTTTCTGGTTTTTATTGCCAGACAGAGCTTTGCAAACCTCTAAACATGCTGCAACCTCTTCAAGCAGCGCTGCAGAGACACACTCGCGGGTAGGCTTTCGGTTAGGGTACCGCGGAGTGTAAGCTGTGTCTGCACTGAGGCCCTCTCCCTAGTTGGGTCCGCCCGCCCTTCCAGCAAGTTCCCGATACTCCCACCTCCCCCGTTCAATCCATTCCCGCGCAACTTCAGCCCACCCATTCCCCGGAGTCCTCTAGCTCCAGGAGACCGCAAACGACCTCGTACTGAGAATCTCCCCCTCGCTCCTGCGGCGGGCTGCAGGGAGAGAAACCCTCCCGAAGAGCGGAGGACCTGCCGGGGCGGGGCGGGTGATTTATGACCCTGATCAACTTTTTAGGAAGCAGGAATTAACCTGAGGGGGATTAGGCTAGAGCTTTGAAGTTCATGGTTTTGTTTTCCTTCAACTCAGCGGGGCGATCAAACAGTTCTTGGTTCCTTCTAACCCGCCTCCTCCAACTTCAGTCTCTCATCACGCCACTCCTCTCTCCCGGCACCCCTTCCAGCATGGGTTTTCATAATTTCAAAGGGAAATGTCGCCAGACCAGAGAGCAGACAGGCAACGTACCATCCAGGTCCCTGAATTCTTGGAATCGTATCTTGCATTTTAAACTTATATATATTTGGAGGTGGGGAATAGCAAATTTGTATCTGTTCTTTTCTTTGATTCTGTCCCTCTTACACCGCTCTTGGGCACTGGTCTCCCCGCCCTGAGCAGACACGCAGCCAGCGGTGAGGTGGCCCCAACTCTGAAGAATCACTACCTTTTAGGGTGTGCTTCCGCTACTGCGGTCAGTGGATTCCTCCCTTCCCTGGCCAGAAAGTCCAAATCTAAACAATGAAACTTCCCTCACCGCCCTACACTCTTACCTTGGTCCCCTTTATTCCATCCTTCCAGATGTCTCCTCCCCTCCCACCCCCAAACTGCAGGTCTCTAAGGGGAATGTGTCTCCTGCGGTTCTTTCCCGCAGGCGCCTGCAGAAAAGGCAATTTCCTTGGGGGTGTGGTTGGGGCGAGAGAAAAACAGAAACCAGGATTGTTTGGGGGCTTGAAACCATCCAAGTTTTATTGCATCCGCTACAAAGTCAACTAACTCTTAATGAGCATCCTAGCGGAAAAAAACGCCGAGGTTTACTCAGTGTTAAGGCAGAGGCGGGGGGTGGAGGAGTAGCTTGCTTGTTTCTTTCTCTTGCAACTAAAGGTTACAACATCTTCCCCAGAGGTTCTTCCCAACGCCAAGAGTGCAGACGCGAACGTCGGCAGGCATCAGGTTTCAAGTCTCCCAGTGATCGAAGATCATTCGGCAATGAGGACCTTCAAAGTTGGCCTGTCTGCAGCTTGTAGTCAAAAGGATCATCTGTCTTGTAATAAAAAACAGGACACACACACACACACACACACACACACACACACACACAGACCAATTTTCAGCCTCCTTCCACGGCACCTCACTCTTCCCTAATAAGGGCCAGTGACAAATATCGCCATCCAGTTCCATCCCAAAAAAAGGAAGCAGTAGATCTTCCCTTTAATAACTTCCCAAAGTGTTACAAATAATAAAAGGGACGCATAAATCATCACCGAGGCGGCTGAACCGGGACCACGGAAGGATTTACTCCTCTCAGTCCCGGGCTCCCAGTTGTGCTCTCATTGGCTGCCCCAACGAAGCCCGGCCCCCAATCCGCCCTCTTATTGGCTGGTAGGACGAGATGACGTACGACAAGGGCGTGGGGTCGGTCGCGCCCGGAGTCCGTCAGCGCGCGTGCGCCCAATGGCGCGAGTGTGTGATTGACAGCGAGGGGAGGCGTGCGCGCGTGCGCGTCGGGGTGTGCGTGTGGTGAGTGCGTGTGATGGGGGTGATGGTGGGGATAGTGGTGGCGATGAGTGCTTGAATTGAATCGGCTTCTGCCCGGTCGGTGGGTGTAGTCCTCTGCGGATTTTTTCCGCTGAGTCAGAGGGTTCGTAGGTACAGACAGCGCTTTCTTCGGCTCGGGGGACCTTCTGGAAGCGATTTACTGGGCAGGTTGTCCAGCAGCTGGCTAATTGGACCGGGAGTAAAAAGAAGATAGGCTTTACGGTTTCTGAAAATATATAATGTCACCCCCCCAGGAACTGATTTAGGTTTGCCGATGTGTGCATCTGTGCATCACGCTTCGTGCCACAGCCGAGCCTGCATAAGCACCAAACGCCTCTCCTCCCACCCCCTCCTTGCACCAACTTAGCCTGACTCGGTCCCCCGCAGCCTCAGGTACATGCATATTCGGGCCTCTCGTAGTCATGCAAACCAGGGGCGAACTTTCAAAGGCACCGGACACTGTGATAATTCTTCACTCCTCCTCAGGAAGGAAGAGAAAGAGAGAAGTTAAAATGAGAGAGAGGAAAAACCAAACAAAACTACTAGAAATACCTAGCAGGCAGTGAAATAAAAGTGACAAAGATAAACAAAAAGCTGAAGGAAAGCCCACTGGGAAGCGAATGCCAAGTTTGAAATGAATTTTCCAGTCCAGTTAATGCCAAGGAAGCAACTCGGGTTTATTGCAAGGCTTGTCGTTCACGCCTAGTACAAAATTCTTCAGAGGCGAGGGCTGGCTTAGTGGAGGGGAGAAGCTGCCGGCTTGCCCTGTTGCATCCAAATTCTCGTTTCGGGCAAGTTCTCGTGGCGCGTTGGAGCTGGGCAGAGGGAGGCCGAGACGTGTTTGCCTGCAATTAGGTCTCATTTAGTTCGTGTTTCCACGCATTTTAGGGCGATAGGAAGGTCCTGCAGGTCTGCGCGGATTTTAAGTGGCAGTATCCCTAGAAGAATTTCTGTAGGGCGCAAATCAAAGCTTCGGTTTTACGAATTCTGAAAATTGAAACGGGCAATTCTCTTCAAATCTTGCTAATTTTATTCTTTGTTTTTGTTTTGGGGAGTGTGTATGGAGGAATGTACAAATACGAGCGTTAAAGACGCTTCATTCAAGGACTAGCCCGTCTGTGTCTATGAGGTTGAAATAAAATGAGCAGAATGACAGAAGCAATTGTTTAAAAAAAAAGATTTATCTTAAAATTCCTTCTTGGTCCACTTTTTCTTTTGGAGCAGTGCTTTCTGCCTCGTGCTGTAGTGAAAGCAGACTTTTTATATTTTTAGAAAACACGATCATTTTATTTTGAAGTGTCATGTTCACTGAAAATTTAAAAATTAATATTCGAACACAATTATTAGCAGTCATATTCTTTTCGTTTTTTATTATATATCTGACTACTTATGCTATTTTAAAGCAGCAAACATTAAATAAAATTAGTGAACAAAGGCTTTGATATTTTTGTCTAATTGAACGTCTTAATTTTATTAGGTAAATATGCACTTAAGTTTATTTTAAAATAACGAGCAAAATAAAACTTTTCTATTGCTTTGCTAGAACAAAGTGATTTTTCATTCTTCTCCGTCCGATTCCTTCTCTTTCAGCTGCCACAGCCGACTGACAAGCTCCTAGCGACCCGCGGATCGGTATGCAAATTTCAGATGATTGACACCAACAGTAGAAACCAATCACGCTTTAGTAGGCTGCTGATTGGTTGACAACAATTTGTCGTAATATTGACGCTCTAAAAGCCTAACGTCCAATCAAGGCAATTCATGCAAATAAAGTAAGGATTCATATTACCAGGGGCAGGCGACACTCGAGCACGCCCTCCGGTGTTCAGTGGTGGGTATTGCACGGACATCGGCCTGATGGGCTGAACAGATGCTGCAAAACATTTAATTTTACAAATCGTCTCGGCCTTTCCCAAACTTATATGTCACTGGATTATAAATTACTCTTAAAAAACAAACAACGGTTATGTCGTGCACATTTATGATTGTTTAGTGTAAAAATCTATGTAATGTCACTGGATTTCCAATACACAGAACTTGTCTCTCCTTTCCCCTACCCTTATAGGAACCTCTATGCTTAAATGAATTTCTGGTGATGGCCGCTGTCCCCCCAGCCCCTCCACCCCCAATTTCAAAAGGATGAGATTTACAAAGCCTTTCCCTGGAGAAATCTGGGCACAGATGGTCAGTAAATTTGGCTTCTTCAGCGAAATTCCGCATGGCACCGCCAGATGGCATACGGGTCTCCTTCCACCCTCCGCAACCCGGTGCCCGGCAAGTAATTTAAACAATTTGAAAACCAAACACTTTTCTATTTTATAGCTAAATGAAGTGAGGAGTGCTCTCTCGGCTGAGGACCTACATATTAGAAAAATAAACTTTGTTGGTTGTTGCCCTTATTGCAAAACCCAACTTCACATTTTTGCCCCGGGAAGTCTGCAGGTAAAACACTGGCCCAGAGAACGTTCGCAAAAACCTCTCCTTAAAGCAATGTGTGCAACAAAAGCACGGCAGAAAGCGAGTTCAAAAGCTTAGGGGATGAAGCGGCTGCGTGTTGAGCATGTCGTTTGCATGGTTTCTTAGGGATTAAAATACTATGGGGGGGTGAGGCTGGGTTTCCCAGCGAGCCGAGCCTGGTCCACCAGCCGGCGGAGTTTGGCCTGATCACTGGAGCCGAGATTATATCGCTGCTTTCGGATGGGATTGCTGTTAAAGCTGTTCGGCCTTTTTAGGGCTTCTTTTTTGGGTCCCGATGACAGATAGGGAGACTTTCTTTCCGTTCACAAGCCACGGTACGAGGAGGCAGCGCCTTTGTTTGGCCAACCCGAGCGGTGTTGAACCCTGGAACATATTGACCTCTGCCTCTCATCCGTCTTCTTCTTTAGGAGTATATTTGTAAATATTTGTGAACTGTTTGGGCTTATCAGAAAGAAGAGGGCTCATGCTCCCCTTACTTGAAGGCCAGACTAAGAACTAATGGTATTTGCAGAGGGTCGAAGAAAGGAAAGAAGAAAAAATCAGAGTAAACGAACAAATGAGCCATTTAGAGATTGCTGCCCTCTTCCTGGGAAATTTCATGTTTTCCCCTACTCATTGCTACAAGCAGAACAATTGCCTATTTACTTTCGGTTCCTCTAGCCTATAAGTATGCATTTAAATAGTGTGTTGGGTAGTTTTAAATATGGACATATTTATCACTTTTAAAAATCTTTGTGAAATAGCTTGGTCTTAGGAGCAGGCAGATTCACTGGGTTGTGCTCTGGCCTTAGTAGAAGCTAATGGGTAGGGCGCTGTGTGGACGCCCGTCTCCCCCCGACGCCCCGACGGTGGGTAATAGTCTAACTTGATGCCACATCCCTCAGTGCGTGCAGAGTAAGACGTTGAACGTTTTTCCCTACCCCCCTCGCCCCACCCTAGTTTCTAGTTACCAGCTTCACAAGCTGTAGATCGGAAAACAACAGACCCAGTCACCACCAGTACGAAAATGGAATAAGAATGATTTTTCCTTTAGAAGTATTCTGATTTATCAGTTCAAGTTGAACTGTAATTTTCTTATTTTATTTCACTCTGCATCTTTTTCCTCTCCCGAAGCAAAACACGATCAGAGAGGAACAAGCAAATCTTAGCAAAAATTTAAGGAAACACTTTTAATCTCTTAGATAATAAGAGTAAACAGGAGAGGCAGAGACCTCAGCATCGAACGCTCTCCGGCATTTGAAAGAGAACCTTAAGTTTCCAAGCACACCTCGCGGCTCTCTTAATGTTTATTTTCCATGCGGCAAAAATGGGGAACAAATGTGCTGCAGGGGGCTCAATGGGGTTCGGGGACTTCCCCGGAAGCTAGCAGCTCCCTTCTCTAATCTCTGTATCTCGGTTTCTTGAGTCCCCCACTTCCGACCCCCACCCCACAACCCCCTTTCCAGCGCCAAAGGCTGGTCCAAACGTGCGAATTTCGAGCCCCCAGCGTTCCGGAGTTGGGGTGCTCCGGGTGGAGGAAAGCCAGGGTTGGGGGGGCGCGCGGGGAAGCGGTCCTGGGGTCAGGGGACCTTTTGCTGTCGCCGCTCTCAGTCAAGTCAATCCCCTGAGAAAAAGTGGACAGAGGGCGGGAAACGGGGTGGCGGAAGCTCGGGGCCCGCGCGGCCTCTCCCCGCCGTCTGGCCGGCTTGGGAAACCGAAGCTCGACGGCTACCCCCCGCCCCCTGCGCCGTCCCTCGGCCGGGGCTCGTCTCCCCTTTTCCGGCCTCTTCCGGGCCGGGAGTCGTTTTCCCCAGTCGAAGTGATTTCGCTCGAGTACACCCAGCGCTGCTGTAAATCACCCCTCCGCCGTGCTACCCCCGCCGCCCGGCGAGCTGGGCGGGGGCGCGGGGACGCAGGGGGTGCGGGCTCGGCCCGCCGCCACCCGGGGCCGGCGGACGCAGCTGGATCGACCGCCTCCTGCGAGGCGGCGGGGGTTGAACGCGGTGAATCCATCAATCAAGCCCGCGCTGCCCTCCCCGAGCCCAGAGCGCCACCCGCCGGGACGGCTACGTGCCTCGCCTGCCCGCCAGCCCCGCGCCTGGGGAGTCGGTTCCGGCGCTTCTGGGGTCCGGGGGCACGGTGCGTCCCCTCCAGGGGCCAAGTGGCCTTTTTAAAAGCCCCTTCCCCGCATAACGGGGATGGTTGGGGTTTACGCCACTCGCCCCGTAGAGCACCCCTCCTTGGTGGCTTCCAACAGATTAAGGCCAAGTCTCAATCTTTCCCGGTGTTTGGTTCACCAAATCCTGCCCCCCCCCCCCCCCCCCACCNTTCACCAAATCCTGCCCCCCCCCCCCCCCAGAAAGTGCAGCAGGCTCAGAGTGGGGGATTAGTCTTGGGCATCCGGGGACTCCCGAACTAGCCACGTTCTCTCACTGGGCCTCCGTCTGTCGTCTGTGAAACCAGCGGCCTGTTTTAGGATTCCTGCCTTTTAAACATTTTAATATCTAGACAGTTCTTAGGTTCTTTTGTTTAGGGTGGAGAAGCCTGCACCCTATTTGCTGGATGGGTCCCCAGAAGTTCCCACGTTATAGCTCCTTCAAACCTTCCCTCCCCCACACCCCAGTTGGCACAGTTTTGCCCCCCAGAGCTGCTTCAGCCCCAAGGGCTGGAACCTTGAAACTTTGGGGAGCTGAGCCCAGGCCGCGTTTGTTTCGCAGATGCCCATCAGGGGGCGATAGAGCACAAGGATAGAGCGGCGAGGTTCCGCAAGGTCTTTCCAAAAGTTTATCCAACTCGGCTTTGATTCTTCTTCTGTTTGTGTGACTTGTAAAGGGCGCACAGTTGTATCTTCTAAGATAGTGCTAAGACGGATGCAGACAGGGCTTCGTGGGTAATGAACGAAAGGCTAACACACTCTGCAAAACCCAGTGGCGGTGCAAAATGGAGACAAGAGCAAAATGTTGACTGTAACTGCAAAACCTCAGTTCTGAGATGGGCTCCTATGCTGAAAGAAAGCAGCGGAGACAAGGTTCAAAAAGCAGCGAGGACGCACATTAGTGTATCTTTTTCCGATTTCTTTTTTTTTTCTTTTTGCAAAATGGATATCATTTCGGGATCCTGAGTGAGGACGAGTTAGTGGAGTGGGAGAATGCAGAAGAAAGCAACCAAGAAAAGACCCCCCCGAGTGGGGGAGAAGGCAGGGAAGGTTTAGGTTATAGAAGCCTGGTGTAGTGACCTTATTAAATTCTAGAAAGTTTCTGTCTGCAGTATAAAAGGGAAGAGCCACGTCCCTGCGCCTGACTCCAAAGGCAGTCTTGGATTGTTCTTTCATTTGTTTCCTGCGAATGTTTTATAATATGGATTAGCAGGACCTCAGAGGAAACTGGGGTTTGCTCGCTGCGCACAGCCAAAGGCTCTTCAAGGGAAACGTGTTAGGTTGAAACACATCGTCCCCCACATGTGCAAGCCTGTTGGATTGTGTTTGCTTTCAAAGTCCATAAGTGTTTTTATTAAACTATCTTTCTTGTAGCCCTGCACACATAAGGTACTCACAGCATATGTAAACGCTTCCATTGTGGTCTCCCTTTAGGAAACTTTGGAACCCCGCAGTAAATATTTGCTCTAGGGTGAACATTGGCAAGCAAAAGCTAAAACCTAAAAGCTAGTTTTACTAGTGTGTGTTTGTGTGCACACGTGTTTTTTTTTAAAGGTTTATTTATTTATGCATACAAGAGCTGGGGTGCAGGTCAGAGGTGGGGTGTGTGTTGTGAGAGGATTCACCAGAGATAGAGTGGGAAGCCTAACAGGTAAGTTGACTGAAATACACTGCCATGTGGGTCAGCTCCCTGGCCGGGGATCGAACTCATTCTGTCCTGTCTGTTGACAGTTCATAGTGCTGCGACCTAACCCCTTGCACCACCAGGGAGGCCCCCCCACATGTATGTTTTAACAGCATAGATACATATATACACACATATGAAAATATGCTGGAGAGCTTGGTATTTTTACTTCTTTGCTACACTTGGGAGGTATAATGACCATAATCACTTGAATGACATTTGAAAGTGAACAAATTCTCTTTCAAACTCCATTCTTCTGCTGCCAGCCTCCCCCCGCCACCAGCTGTCTCAACGAAATATTCCTACCACATCATCCTTAATAACACCCTTAAATGTAGTGATTTTGGAGGTATATTTTAAAGTAATTAAGTGTAGCTTTTGCTTCTTAAATTCTTAATAATAAGAATGTAAATCTCAAACAAATCATAGTATTTATTAGGTGTATACTTTCATCTCCTTTCACATTTTAATTTGTAAGCTGTGCCAAATAATTTCAGAGAGAAGAATGAAGACAGCTAAGTAGTGTGGCACACACAGAGTAGGATTTGGGATTCTCTTCCCTGGAGGAAAACTTGAATTGAAATGCCTCCTCTGTAATGAAAGGGACTTTGCTTTTATGAAGACATTGGATTTGTTAAGGTTGATTAAAGAGAAGGCCATGGAAAATGATTTTAAAATATAAAAATTGCTAGGCTGGATCTCTGTGTTAGTCATCTTTGAGGATATAATCAGAAGTTATTAACTCAGTTAAGCCTGGTGATCCTTAGTGTAGTAATTACAGTTCTGGGGCTCCCCACCTCTCTATGCCCAGGCAGGCAGAGTGGGAGGCTGCATATCAACATAACTGTGGTCTCCCCCCCATATCCACATTCAGAGGACACTTTATCTTCTTTTCCTTCCTTCTTTTCTTTTCCCAGGCTTTCTCCTTCTCTTCTTGTTTTCGTTCTCTTCTTCCTCGTCCTCCATATTTAAGCAACAGGAACTAAAGGAGGCAGGGCATCATAAATGGAAAATTTTACTTAAGCTCTTTCTTTCCTTCTCACCTATAGTGGACTGATACCATGACCTTGACTTCTGAGAGAGCCCTTCTTGGACAAATAGAGCTGACTGCTTCTGGATCATGGAGGACCATGCCCCTTTACTGCTCGTTTCTCCTTTCTTTCCCTTCCCCTCTTTTTCTTTATCATCCCCTTGCCATCTTGAATTACTGCAGAGAGAGAACACAGGTCTGAGCAGGGAGGAAAAGGGACCGAGGTCCATGCTTGCAGTGCAGGGGGCGGGCTTGGAGGTTGGAGTCATCTTTGGAACGATGGCTGACTCCTCCCGCCCGCTCCCGAAACATCATGGCAATCTGAATTACTCTCTGGAGGACCTGCTTCTCAGAGTTTGTTTTGTGAGTCAGACATATATAATCCTTCCTCTCATGTTTCTTCTGCCCTTTTGAAGAACAGTCATTTTCAGCATCCTCACACCAGGGACACTTTGAGGGCTGGCTTAGAACTATGTGGAAGGAAGCCCCTTTGGCACAGCCCTTTGGGGGCTGACAATATTTGAGGCCATTCCAAATGGGACTACACCCTTTGAATGAAGTGTTACACTGATGTGTGAGCAAATCCATGGGAACAGAGGCTGCTTTGCAAAGGACAGTCCTAGGCCCTAAGCCCCGAGTTAAGGAAAATCTGGTGTTTTGAAAGAAGTAGGTGATACCTTTTAGGGATTTTATTCTGTTTCAAACTACTGATTTTTAACTATCACGAATTATCCCCGCTTGATATAGAACACCTAAATGATACAAAGTGTAGAAAGTAATACAAATCATCTATTATTGTACCACCTATGGAGAACTACCATTCAAAGTTCTCTCTCTCTCTCTTTTTTTTAAGATTTATTTATCTATGCACACACGAGCTGGGGTACAGGCCAGAGTCGTGGGGGGTGAGAGGAGTCACCAGAGACAGAGCTGTTGCTGCTCTTACATGCAGAGTGTTGTCAGGGTTTTGATTTCACTGCAAGTGCCCTTGTCTGTCTTGCTTTTATTCATTTAATGTGTCAGAAGCCATCTCTGGATGTTGTTAAAAACTCTTCATAAGAATAATTTTTAGTGTCAAATGGTGTTCGACCAGATGGGTGGGCCATAGTTTAGTGAAACTGGTAACTTTTGGTAGGGTAATGGATGAAGTGAACTTACTCAATGAATGGTGGCTGGCACAAAAAGACCATGTTAGGGAAAGGCCCCTGCAGTGTGGCTGTCCTCATTCCTCGTGTGGGGGTACTTTCCTTAAATCACTGTAGTCACCCCAGTCAACCAGAACACTATGCTTATTTTTTTGAAATGAAGATTTATTTTTGAATATAAGAACTGGGGTACAGGCCAGAGGTGCGGGGGGTAAGAAGAGTCACCAGAGACAGAGTGGGGAACAGAGCAGGCAGATCAACTGCAATACGCTGCTGAAGGGAGCATCGGGCGAGACAGGAGAGGTCTGCTGGGACATGTGGGTCAGGTTCCTGGTTGGGGAATCAAACTCATGCTGCAGTGGCTGTGGATGCTTCATAGTGCTGCGACTTAACCCCTTGCACCACCAGGGAGGCCCCACTATGCTTATTTTTAAGGAATAGATGTAAAGACCTTAGAAAAGAATTGTACTTCCTTCTACCCCATCACCCACCCAATCAATCTTGATGTTTAGTTACTACATTTGGATTTTGACTTAAGGGGTAAAAAGTCAACTTTTCCAGAGACATTTTGAATCAAAAACAAGAATATTATATGACACTCATGTAGCATTTTCTTTCTCTCCTGTTGAATTCATAACCCCTAGGATAACAGGGGACCCTCTCGGTACACGTACTGGGTCACCTTTGGTTAAATCATAGTTGGATTTATTTTTGCTTTCCCTTTTGGCCCTGTTTCCCACCATTTGTCATTCTTGCAGGCTCTAGTGACATAAATCTTGTGGAATGTTGGCTATGCATCTAGCATGAAGGATGCAGACTCCCATTTCAGGCTGGTCAGCCAATGTAAGCAAGAGAGGGTGGTGGAGCTTGGGGGACAGATACAACTGGACGAGGTAGAGAGACTCTGGAAAGAACACATGATGTATGAAATGACAGCTTTGAGTGTTCTCCACTTCTGGAAGTTTAGCCAAGGGCGGCTGTCGTTGACTGAGGGTCAGAAGACAATGTGTCCACTGGCAGCTGCATGAAGTAGGAACCTTCATTGTTATTATTTGTTATCTCTGTGCAAAAGCCTGTGGCCATCTCCAAACGTGGTTTGCCTCTCTCCACATGGGGCTAATCCTGTGTGGTGCCTGGAGGTTGTACCCTTCTTATCTGTGAATCCAGAGACCGACCCAGAAAAATGCCCAGGGCAGAGCATGTCTGTGGTTGAGTTTCCTGAACTTCCAAGAACAGTGGGGCTGAGGGTGTGGGAGTCTTTGAAAACCTTCTCTTTGGCCACACACCGCCTGTCACAAAAGAACATTTTCCCCTGACTTGTTTAACAATTTGAAGCCACACAAGTGCTGGGGATTTTATTAGGCTGATAAATATTAAAACAAGTTTACTTAAAACTGGTGGCTCTTCCCCCTCTCAATCCAGCAAAGCTGACACTTTTTTTTTTTCTTGTGGCATTCTCTGTGGCCCAGGCAATGCAGGGTAGGGAGTTTGAAGGGTATTTTGTTTCTGAAGTGGGCAGTCTATAAAATAGTGGACCTTTTAACATCGCACTGACAGACACTTTCAGGGCTAATATAATTGATGTATTCATGGGAGCTTAAGCAAAATAGCTTTCCAAAGGGGAGAAAAACTTGTCTCTCCACCTAAGCACTCACCGATTTGTGGTTTGGATGCTTACACGCGATATTAAACAGACTCGATGGAAAAGGTTTGTTCGCCTCAAGTTCGACTTTCCCTCATCTTGTAATTTTTGGCCTGCAGTCAAGTTTTTGTCCATTCCCCTGCTCTCCTTGGGTCCAGGCCAGCGACCGGGGTTGCTCTCTCCATGGTGTTGACAGAGTGTTTTTCAGCTGTACCAAAGGCCACAGATTTTATGTCAGACCTCAAGATGCACGGCTTGATAAACATGTCTGCCTCCGGCGACTGGCAGCATTCTTTCTGGAAAAGAAAACAAAAATTGTTTTACATAAATAAGGAAAGTGGTATGAATAGCATAGAATAACACGTCTTGGAAGGTGTGCCCGAGTCCTGAATTTTTTGCACGACATTTTGCTCTTTCGTTGGATTTATTTTTGAATTCTCTTTCACCTTGTCACCATCTGATTGCTTTCAGCAGCCATATGTGTCTGGCTCGGGAGTGAGTAAACAAATCAACAGCGGATTCCTTTGGAAAGCTGGAGGGTGGTAAATAATTCCAGGACTGTGTTTTGAAGAAGCATCACGGCTTTATGTGGACGTTTTATTTTTCATGCCGGGTGAAATGGCAGACACTGAACACTTATCACTCACTGTCGTTAAAGACGCTGCACTGCTCTGCTGTTTTCCAAGTTTTCTTTGTGTTCACTTTTTATATTGGCTGCGTGTGGGGCCCCTCATTTTAGGTGGGGGCTTAGCACCTCTGTGTGATACGGAACTCAGCTCCATGTCTCAAGGAACCTCATTTTTTAAAAAAAGATTTTTATTTATTTATGCATACAAGAGCCGGGGTACAGGCCAGAGAGGTGGGTTGTGAGAGGATTCACCAGAGACAGAGCAGGGAAACACACTGCTGAGGGGAGCAGCGGGCGAGGCAGGAGAGGTCTGCTGCACCATGTGGGTCCCCTCCCTGGCCGGGGATCGAACTCGGGGCGCTGCAGTGGCTGCGAAACCCCACAGTGTGGCGCTCAACGCACTGCGCCACCAGGAGGGCCCAGGAAACATCTTTTTAGGGCTCCGGCCGGCCGGCCAGCTCGTTATTGATCCTTGCAGTCCAACGACTGGGTGACTTCTTTAGGAAGTTCCGCAGTCTCCTACCGATGCTTCAGCGTCTTCTTGGGGAGGAAGGAGGAAAAACGCCCCCGTGGTCGTCACTAGGGTGGCACTTTACTCATCACCGGTGTCTTTGAGGGACCGAGAATCTGTGCATTGACCGGTGGCACTTTCGAGCCCCTCGTGCACCGGTCCTGTCTGCAGAGGGCAGAGTTCCTGGCCTGGGTGTGCGCCTAGCACTGGGGTGAGCTCACAAGAAGCTCACAATTGGAGGTCAAGCTTTTCTGAGGTACTCAACCTGCCCAAACTTTTCGGGGTCATCTGTCAGATGGAAGAAAATAATATCGGACTCACTGGGCTAGTGTGAGGGTTCAATGAGAAAGCGCCGGTAAAGATTTTTTTAAAAAGATTTATTTATTTATGCATACAAGAGCTGGGGTACAGGCCAGAGTCACGGGAGGTGAGAGGATTCACCAGGATTCACGAGAGACAGAGCGGGGAGCAGAACAGGCAGGCTGACTGAAACACACTGCTGAGGGGAGCAGCGGGCACAGCAGGAGAGGTCTGCTGGGCCATGTGGGTCCCCTCCCTGGCCATCAGCAGGGATCGAACTCATGCTGCAGTGGCTGCGGTTTGCTTCATAGTGCGTTGCTTAACCCACTGCGCCACCTGGGAGGCCCCGCGGGTATAGATTTAACACCACACCGGTGCCAGAGTTCTCTAGATACTAGATGCCCTTAGGGTAATTATTGTTCTTGTTCTGCGCTCCTGTAAACTCTTAGTATAGGAGCCACGGATTTTGGCCAGGATTTCAGAGGGGGTTTGGCCCTAACAGGGTAAGCACCCCTGTCTTTGATG
The DNA here is from genome assembly GCA_019455555.1 of Galemys pyrenaicus. Lineage (NCBI taxonomy): Eukaryota > Metazoa > Chordata > Mammalia > Eulipotyphla > Talpidae > Galemys > Galemys pyrenaicus. The sequence continues at coordinate 6,038,278 of JAGFMF010011726.1, read as the reverse complement.
GAGATGCTGGAGAATATATGCCTTTTACAGAGTCAAACTCAGTCAGAAAGGGTGGGGGTGAATATGTGACTTGTGAAGTTGATCCATCTGGGGAAATTCCTGTGGTCCTGATGAAGCCCCAGACACTGCCAAGGCCTATGTCACTGTTGTTTTTCTTACTGCTTCTTTTAGTTCAAACATTTTTTTTCATGTTCTTCTCATTTTTTTCCCTCAGAATAAAGTTCTTAAGGCATAATCATCTCCTTTGTGTATAAACCAATCCTGTTTTCGTGCATCTCTGGTTCTTCTTTTTCTGGTGTCTTAATCTCACTATAAGAATAATAAAAGTAAAAATAATAATGTCTCTATCATTTAATTTTGTTTCAAATTATAAAATAAAATATTCAAGTGTAAACTGCAGCTTTTCTTGTGATAAAAGTTATTTCCAGGGCCTCCCTGGTAGTTAAGACGGAGCACCATGAGGCATCCGCAGCCACTGAAGCAGGAGTTTGATCCCCCCCAGGGAGGGGACTCACATGGCACAGCAGACCTCTCCTGTCTCACCCACTGCTCCCCTCAGCAGTGTGTTTCAGTCACTCTGCCTGTTCTGCTCCTCACTCTGTCTCTGGTGAATCCTCCAATTGTGAGCTTCCAGAGGTACAGGCCATACCTCTGGCCTGTACCCCAGTTCTTGTATGCATCAATAAATAAATCTTTAAAATAAAAAAACAACAATCCTTCCTACAATCCAGTGGCCCCAGGAATCTATTTTACACAAACTCCTCTGGGGTAAGTGTCTCCTTCCTGTCATAAACCTGCAAACCCCCGTAGATATGACTGAATGGTCAAAACTACATTCTTGATGGTGTCCATGCTATTTCACATAAAAATGAAGACCAAGAGCTAGAGAGTCACAGAATACCAAAGCACATGCAGTCAAAGCAGACAGTCAAGTCCATCACCTAAAGACTGACCTCACTGCTTGAGGGAAGATACCGCTATGAGATTCAGTGGTGTCACTTCATTTAGGGAAGTGGCTGTCCTTATATATATATCTATTTTTTTTAAAAGATTTATTTATTTATGCACACAAGAACTGGGGTACAGGCCAGAGGAGTGAGGGCTGAAAGGATTCACCAGAGACAGAGTGGGGAGCAGAGCAGGCAGATTGACTGAAACACACTGCTGAGGGGAGCAGCGGGTGAGGCAGGAGAGGTCTGCTGTGCCATGTGGGTCCCCTCCCTTGCTGGGGATTGAACTCCTGCTGCAGTGGCTCCTGATAGTTTCACAGTGCTGTAATGTAACCCCTTGAGCCACTAGGGATGTCCAGATTATCAATTTTAATTGAGGCAGATCAGGGAGGGAACCCACATGGCGCAGCAGACCTCTCCTGCCTCACCTGCTGCTCCCCTCAGCAGTGTGTTTAAGTGGATCTGCCTGTTCTGCTTCCCCCGCTGTCTAGTGAATCCTCTCACCTTCCCTCATCTCTGGCCTGTACCCCAGTGCTTGTATACATAAATAAATAAATCTTAAAAAAAAATCCCCAGTTTAGATCCATCACCAGTAGCTCTGGAGGCTCACCTTCCTGTTCCCTCCCACTTCCTAACCCCAACATCATATAGCCCTCTCACACAGAGGTGCCCTTTGTCTTGGATGGGTTACTATGTTGAGAAAGATACCGCGGATGCTTCCTGGAGCAGGTGAAAGAGCTCTGTGATTGATAATTGATGTCTGATTATTCAAGATTCAAGAGGAGAAGTGATAGCAGCCCTTACCTCATAGTCCTCATTCTTATTCTTAGATTTAAGGGCATCTGAAGTGCAGAGTAGTCTTCTGTTTCTTTGTTATCATTTTCTTCTTTATTGTCAGCAGTTCTGATACTGGGAGCTCCCCTCCTTGGGTCTTATCATCACCTCATATTCTGTTACCACAGGTTAATTCATTGGTCTTCCTTCCTACCCTCTTTCTTTGTATTGTTCCTTCCCCATAAGCCTCCTGTTACTTGCTGTCTGTGGTGTTGTAGTGCTGCAGGAGTTTGGTGCAATTCCTCTACTTACAGGTCACTCAGTTGCTGGCCTTCTCTAATAGCTCATGTGCGATTTAATTTTGCTTATGTTGATTTTGGAGGGAGAGAGGGAAGAAAGTTTCAGATTTAGGCAGTTGTAATTATCTTTCAGCCTCGAGTGCTTCTCCCAACATGACTTCTTGCTCCCAAATCTGTGACTCACAGCTCTGACCAGTAGGTTGGCCCTGGCTTGACTTGGCTGTGTTGGGTTCATGTTGCTTTTCTTTTCTTTTTTAAAAAGATTTATTTTACATACAAGAACTGGGGAACAGGACAGAAGTGCAGGGTAGGGGGGTGAGAGGATTCACCAGAGGCAGAGTGGGAGCAGAACAGGCAGATCGACTGAAACACACTGCTGAGGGGAGCAGTGGGGAGGCAGGGGAGGTCTGCTGCGCCAGGTGGGTCCCCTCCCCGGCCAGGGATCAACCTCATGCTGCGGTGGCTGCGGACGGCTTCATACTGCTGTCATCATTATGACACCACCACCAGGGAGGCCCCTTATGTTACTTTTCATTCCAGGACTTAGGCTGGAAGAAGTAGCTGCTGTTCGGGACACACTCTTTCATGGCAGTGGGCAGGAGCAAAGAGGTTGATCTAAATTATTCAGGCATGTTTAAAGCTTCTGCTCAGGTGTGGGTCACATAATATTTGCCAGCTTTCCACTGACGAGAGCAAGCCCTGTGACTAAGCCTCCCACTGGGGCCACGAAGCATCATGGGGGATTGCCAAGGTGAGCAGGGGGTTCAACTCTCATAGAGAAGGGAGATGCATAGTAAGTCTTCTCATTTAGCAGAATTTCCTAAATTAATTGACCATAGATGTTTCTCCTTGAGATAATATCTTTAGGATCAGATTCCTTAGAGACTACCTTTGAGATGCCCACAGAGGCTCATCTTGAAATGTTAGAACTGACCTTAGAAAAGATATTCTTTTGAAAATCTGGGTCAATGGGGCTCTGAATCTTATGTTTCAATGAATAAGAACCAGACACTCGGGCCCTCCCTGGTGGCGCAGTGGATTAAGCAACACATTACGAGGCAAACCACAGCCACTGCAGCACGAGTTTGATCCCTGCTGTCAGGGAGGGGCCCCACATGGAGCAGCAGACCTCTCCTGCCTCACTCGCTGCTCCCCTCAGCAGTGTGTTTCGGTTGATCTGCCTGTTCTATCTCTGATGAAGCCTCTCACCTCCCGTGAATCTGGCCTGTGCCTTGGTTCATGTATGCATAAATAAATAAAAATCTAAAAAAAAAAAAAAGAAGAACCAGACACTAACCCTTCCCATGTCAGCAAGTCCTAAGTTCTTTATTAACTAACACTTCTTCAGCCCTCAAGTGCTATAAAAAACAGACTTGGAAGAGACTCGTTTAAGCTCTCATGCTTTCTGACCCCTGTGGGTCATCAGGAATTTCGCTGGAGCCCTATCTCCTCTTCCAAGCATCTTTAAAAAGTTTTTTCTTAAATAACCTGTTGCTAAGGAATGATCATTTGCTACGTATTTCTTCGAGTAATAAAATCTGGAGTCTCCCTTTGGTTGTTTGATGTTGCTTTCTGTCTGAGTATTATCTTTCTCAGCCTCTACCCTAAGTCAGAACTGGATTGTTTAACTACAATATCTCACTGGGGATCAGCTATGTGAATAAAAATTATTTTTAATCATGAGAAATTGCTGTGAATGGTAGGATGTGTTCATTCTGCAGGTGTTGATTCTTTGGGAAGCAGAGACATAAAACTTAAATTAGGGACACATCCTTTCTATGTAGTCTAAGATCAGTACCTCATGTCCTTGAAGCCAGGAGGTTCAGTTAGGAGAGAAACAGGACTGTCCTCACTCTCATGTTCAGCTTGGGGTTTATCTTGGGCGATGTAGTATTCTCACCTGCACACAGGCGATACCACGTGGGGTCTTGAAGAAACTCTGCTAATGAAGACTGAAAACATGAGAAGAGTTTGCCCCAAAGATGGAAATGTGCTATTGTTGAAATTCGTCTTCTTTTTGGGCTCCCTGGTGGCGCAGGGGGTTGGGCGCCACACTGTGGGGCTTCCGCAGACGCTGCAGCGTGAGTTCAATCCCCGGCCAGGGAGGGGACCCACATGGCGCAGCAGACCTCTCCTGCCTCGCCCACTGCTCCCCTCAGCAGTGTGTTTCAGTCCATCTGCCTGTTCTGCTCCCCACTCTGTCTCTGGTGAATCCTCTCACCTCCCATGATTCTGGTCTGTACCCTAGTTGTTGTATGCATAAATAAATACATTCTTTTAAAAAAAGAAATGTATCTTCTTTTTATCCCGAATGCATTCAAGCCTTTCTCTAATGTTTTTGTGAGAAAATAGATACGCCATAAAATTTATCATTTTAACAGTTTTTAAATGTGAAGTCACATTAAGTATTCTCACAATGTTGTGCAACCATTACCACTATCCATTTCCATATCTTGTCATCATCCAAAACAGAAATTTTGTACCCATCAAACAAAACTCCCTCCTCTCTATTCCTCCCAGCCCCTGGGAACCTCTCTTCTACTTTCTATCTCTATGAACTTGCTTATTCTAGGTCCCTTGTAAAGTGAAATCATACGATATCTGTCCTTTTGAGTCTGTTTCTTTTTGTATAATGTTTGAGGCTTATCCATGCATTATGCATGTCATTGCATGTATCACAATTTCATTTATTTTTACGGCTGAATAACATTCCATTGTTCATATAGACCACATTTTCCTTATCTAGTCATCTACTGAAAGACACGCAAGTTTTCCCACCATTTCGCTTTGTGGGTGTAATGTTTTTTTTTCTTTTTTTAAAGATTTATTTATGCATATAAAATAAGATCTGGGGTACAGGCCAGAGTTGCAGGGGGGAAAGGATTCACTAGAGACAGAGTGGGGAGCAGAGCAGGCAGATCTACTGAAACACACTGCTGAGGGGAGCAGCGGGCAAGGCAGGAGAGGTCTGCTGCGCCATGTGGGTCCCCTCCCTGGCCAGGGATCGAACTCGTGCTGCAGTGTCTGTGGATAGCTTCATAGTGCTGTGACTTAACCCCTTGCGCCACCATGGAGTCCCTCTTTGGCCATAATGTTACTGTGAACATTAGATGCACCAGCCAGTTCTTTTCAGAACTCTGCATTCTAGCTCTGCAATCTTGTGACAGTGACAGTGACTGGCAAACAGAAAGAGACCACTGGCAGGAGGTAAATGGTTAAAGTTTCTGGTTTGAAAATTTATAGGCTTATTCGTTCATTTTTTTTTTCTCACAGCAGCCCTTGTCCTGGAATCAAGTTTTAGAACCACTTGGTTGGCTGATGGGGAGTTGCAGGCAAACAAGCAATAAAGTTGACTGAATCCTGCTCCTTTGCATATTAATGGAATCATTTGCTGTTGTGGGACTGCAAGTATTACAACCGAGTGACAGTTGTTTAATATTCTAATTACATAAACTTTCTGTGTTACACTTTTGCCATTTGACATATTAGATTTCATAATGTGATTGAATTTGTATGTTGGAATCATGTTTATTAATGGAGACTGACACGGTTTTAGTAAGACTTTCTATTAAACTGAATGATGTGAGAAATCCATGGTGATAGTTTAGGGGAGGCTGGAGTACAAATGGACCAGAGTCTTTTCCATTTAAGTTTACCAGAAAACTCCTTGGAGATGAAACTCATGTTTTCACTCATATGGGCACCTTGTGCCATGATTGGATGTGATATAATGAAAGACTGGCACCCAAATAGGCACTAGCAGAGGTCAAAAGTCAAAGGATTTTGTCCTGATACAGCTTGTCCAAAGGAGGCAGTAGAGAGAGAAACACTAAATGGTCTGATTTTGTTATCTTTTTCTTTTACAAGGTCACCCAGGCTGGGACTAGAATATATACTCATCAGCAAAGCTCTAGGCTTACATTTTCTCTGGAGAATAACAAAGATCTGCTCACTGTACTCTAGGTAACCGGATCTAGAGCCATTTTTTAGGGTACTTAGGGCCCAAAAGGTGGTAACATGATTTTTGCCTCTACGCTTAGCTTAGATCTGAATCAAACTGGACTGTAACCAGGTGCTTTCAACATCTATAATTTAGAGAGGTTAGGCTTATTCTGGTCTCAAAAGAGGCCTTCAATTGGATTTAAACAGATTTATGCAAAACTCTGGTGCAATATTAATAAGATCTAAATAAATCAGGAAACTATAGTCATTTTCATCTTCTGGGAAATTATGGTTTTAAAGTCAGAGTTTGCATGTCAATAGGTTAAAAATAATAAAACAGATGGGTTCTAACCCAATCAGGTTTTAATTTTTTAAAAGATTTATTTATTTATGCATACAAGAGCTAGGGTGTAGGACAGAGGTGCAGGCAGGGTGAGAGGATTCACCGGAGACAGTGGGGAGTAGAACAGGCAGATCTACTGAAATACACTGCTGAGGGGAGCAGCGGGTGAGACAGGAGAGGTCTGCTGCACCATGTGGGTCCCCTCCCTGGCCAGAGAACAAACTCATGTTGCAGTTAACTGAGAATTGCTTCATAGTGCTGAGACTTAACCCCTTGCGCCACTAGGAGACTCCAGGTTTCAGTTTTTTAAGAAGTTATTATATGTTAATATTTGTAAATTATGAAGGCAATATCATTAGCTTGCAGAAATGTAGACAACAAAAAATTTGCTCACCACTTAAAGCCCTAAAGTGACTACGAATGTATTTTTGCATACTTCTTTATACTTTTTCCCTCAGTGTAGATACTTACCTTTCTCTACATGTTTATCATCATAACTTGTGGGCAAGTGCTTACCTATATGTTTCCTTTAATATTGCATTAAAATGTTTTACAAGTTTCTCTATTGTCTTCATAGTTACCATTTTTTAAAAAGATTTATTTATTTATGCATACAAGCACTGGGGTACAGGCCAGAGGTGTGTGTGGGGGGTGAGAGGATTCACCACAGAGAGCGGGGAGCAGAACAGGCAGATCAACAGAAGTACACTGCTGAGGGGAGCAGCTGGCATAACAGGAGAGGTTTGCTGCGCCATGTGGGTCCCCTCCCTGGCCGGCAGCAGGGATCGAACTCGTGCTGCAGTGGCTGCGGTTTGCTTCATAGTTCGGTGCTTAACCCACTGTGCCACCAGGGAGGCCTCCATAGTTATCATTTTAAGAGGGAAACATATAATGAGGGGAACATATAATGGAGGGAAAAACATATAATGAGGGAAACATATAATGAGGGAAAACATATAATGAGGGAAAACATATAATGGAGAGTATTCACCTTATTTTCAATTTTCTACTAAAATAGACTATAGTCAGGTATAGATTTATTATATAAGATTTCAGCTGTCCTTGCACAACTCCAAAGATTCAGGTAATATAAATATTAGTGATTTGATTGAAGCATCTGGGGGAATTGGAATCAAGAGTCCAGGAGCCAGCCAGTCAGTCTATAAACTAACTGCCCCAATGTCAGGATATTAAGTAGTTTGTCTAATCTCTGTTTGTGTCAGCTGCATTTTATGGGGAAAGTGATTGCATTAGTTTTTGCTGCATAACAAATCACCGAAAACCTAAACTAGCAAACATGTGTTATTGAGCTCATGATTTTATGGCTGGGTGAGATGGTGGGAGAATTCTGGCTTGGGTGATTTGGTTAGGGCTGGGTGGCCTTGGATGGACTCCGTCACATATGGGGGGTTGGCAAGCTATTGGCTAGGACACTTTGGTTTTAGCCTATGATCTCTCCAGCAGGCTAGATTGGGTTCATAGTGGTTTTATGGTTTCAAGTACAGAAAGAGAAAGCAAAATTCATGGGCAAGCACTTCTCAATTTTCAATGATGCAAGCATGTATCCTATTTACTAATGTTCCATACATAGGTCAGAACAAGTTCTGGGGCGAATGCCAAGTCAAAGGATGGAAAAACAGATTCTACCTCTTGTGGGTGGACAAGCAATAGCACATTGCACAGAGACTTGTGAACAAATTACTGTTTGCAAATAAACTAGCACAACTTCACATATAAGGCTAAATCTGGAAATTTACAAAAGTCTCTGGCACGTTTCCCGGAAGTCCAACGGCCACACAACTTGTGACTCAGTGGGTGGGGGAGCTTGTAGGCATGGGCCAGTATTGTAAATCATACTTGAATAAGCTTTTGGGGGTATGTTTTAAGAAATATTTTGAGTTATTTGGTTAGGATCGATTCCCAGAAGAGGAATGATTGGGGCAATGAGAATGTACATTTTTATGTCTCTTAATACTTGTTTCAAACTTGCTTTCCAAAAAGTTGTGTTGAATCATATGCTGTCAGCAATGCATGTGTGATTATGTACGAGATTACCTGTTTTACTATAGTTCAGTTAGCACTGAATAGCATCATGAACAAAAACTGGCTAGTGAAAAGTTAAAAAAAATGGGTCCTAATTTCTAGGGGTGTTTATTAGTCTCCCAGGGCTGCCATACCAGAATACCACAGAATGGGTGGTTTAAACAACAGAAGGTATTTCCTCACAGTTCTAGCAGCTGGAAGTTCACGATCAAGGTGTTGGCAGTTTGGTTTCTCCCGAGACTTGCCTCCTGGGCTGGCAGAGGCTGAATCTTCATTCTGTCACTTGTCCTGGTCTCCCTTCCTCTTCTTACAAGGACACTGGTCATATCGACTTGGGTCCTTATCTTTACACCCTTATTGAATCTTAATTACCTGCTTAAGGAACCTTAATTACCATTGGAGATAGACAGTATTGGAGCTTGGGGTTTCACTATATGAATTTTGGGGAAACACAGTTCAGCTCATGACTGGTTTTGTGGGGCCTGAGGTTTCTATAATTTGGGGTTCCTCTTTAAGAAGAACATAAAATGAAGATTACAGAGTTGTTGGGTCTTGTCCAGGTGTGGAAGGGGCTGTGCATTGAGGGTCTCTGGCTTCGGTCTTCCTTCACTGCAGCTAGCCTGCCTGCACTTGTTTTGTTTTGTCTTTGCAGGCAAAGACGCTGCTCCTTTGTACTTGCCACGCATGTAGCCAAGGATATTGGTTTTGAGTGAAGAGCACCAGGAGAGGAGTGTTACCATTTAGCATGGGAGGTTCTCAGGTTTGAAGCTTTGGGTTTAAACAAACATGCACAGTTTTTAGGAGCGGCTTAGTGATGTGGTTTGGTGACAATAAATGTGTTTTGGTGCCCAAATTATTACCTCTGTCATCTGAAGAACAATGGCTGAAACATGAATAAGAAGGGACAGATCTTCATTCTTTTATTTTTTAAATTTAAAAACTTTAAAAAAATTATTTATGCATACAAGATCTGGGGTACAGGCTAGAGGTATGGGGGGTAAGAAGATTCACCAGAGACAGAGTAGGGAGCAGAACAGGCAGATGCAATGAAATACACTGCTGAGGAGAGCAGTGGGCAAGGCAGGAGAGGTCTGCTGTGCCATGTGGGTCCCCTCCCTGGCTGAGGATTGAACCTGTGCTGTAGTGGCTGTGGAGGCTTCACAGTGCAACACTCAACCCCTTGAGCCACTAGGGAGGCCCCAGATCTTCATTCTTTAGTTAACGTGGGGTTCAGAGTCTAAGTTTTCTTGACAGAGGAAACACACCAAGTTAAATTTATAATATAGTACAAATGTCAGATAGTTACATGTGTGTGTTTGAAAAGAAGGTGCCAAAAAAATGGAATTAGGGGTTGCTGATGGCAAGTGGCTACAGGGGACAGGGATGCTGTGTCCTAGGGAGAGCTTGCTCTCGTGGAGAATCTATTGTTTAAGAAATGTGTTTTTGCTTCCTAGACGTCAGATACAGAGACCTGAAGGCAACTTGGGACTCATGGGAGGAGGCGGGTTATAGTGTGATAGGCATTGCCTTGGACCAACGAGAATGAGGAAACAGAGGCTCCCTGCGGTGAGGACTGATTGAACGTGGATTTGTAAGTGAAGGTCGATGGCCATGTGGAAGGTTGGCTTGGCCATGGGAGGTAAGAGAAACATGGGAGTGGAGGTTAAAGAGAGAAATTAAGAAGAAAACCATCACAAAATGACACATTTAAAGGTAAATGAATTACATACCAGAAAAAGTACGTCTAACTTTCTTTTCTTCTTACTAAATAATACAGCCACTGATCCCGATGCAAGACTTGTAGAAAAATATTAGCATTTCCCATTCAAACAAATAGGGTATCGTCTGGGGACATAGGGTTATCTAGCTTTCCTTTGAAAAGATAACATTTAGAAACCACAGAATTTAAACAGGAAAATCACTTTTTACAATACAACCAGTGATCCAAGCTCGGGTGCCCTTCAGTTGTGGGTGGAGAACAAGGGGAGCATTGTCTTAACCAAGAAAAGAAAAACAACCTCTGAACCAAATTCTTGGTTCGAATCTAAAGCCGTGTTTTCTTTGTCTTTCTCTTGCCTCCTTCTTAATTTTTTTTTTAGCCTGCTCTTTTTAATGGGGCTATCTAAGTAAGTGGATGTTGAAACAGTCTGAATGTTCAGAAAGAGTACATTTCCTACGTAAACAAACATGACTCAGTTTAGGGAGAAAGGAAAGCAGTCTTGTCAACCCGAAAGGACCCAGCACATGGTAATTTTCTTAATTGAAGTATTCCAGGGATTTCAGAGCACAGGAACAATCCATAAAACGGGAATCAGACCACACAAAAACACACCCATGGCTCCGGGAGGACATGTTTGAAAATAAGCAGAACTTTCAGGGGTAGGAAGTAGGGGGCTGGCATCAACGGTCTTTGTAAAGGCATGTCTAGAATGAAAATCCCAGGGCCTCCCTGTGGCGCAGTGTGTTAAGCAATGCACTATGAAGCAAAACGCAGCCGCTGCAGCAGGAGTTCGATCCCTGCCCTCGGCCAGGGAGGGGACACACATGGTGCAGTAGACCTCTCCTGCCTTGCCCACTGCTCCCCTCAGCAGTGTGTTTCAGTCAATCTGGATCTGCCTATTCTGTTCCCAGCTCTGTCTCTGGTGAATCCTCTCACCCCCCACACCTCTGGCCTGTCCCCCAGTTCTTGTGTGCATAAATGAAATAAATCTTCAGAAAAAAAAAATGAAAATCCTCTTTATGCTTCTTCCAGGTAAAAGTGTTGTCTGGGGGGACTGGAGGCTGTCAAACCTAAGAGCTGTGGAGAGAAAGACAAATAGACTGCCAAGGTGAGGGCCAGAATGAGGTGACCTTGAGACTTTTTCTGTTTGCTTTGTCAAGGTATTCTACATGCATCATTATATTAGTCTTTAGACTGGGATTTCAAACGAATCAATAGCCACTGAGAAATTACTGTGCTGTAGGCACAGAACTAGATGGTCTCTGTGTGTGTGTGTGTGTATTCTTTCATTTGGATTCTTCAAAGACAACTTCTACTTAGTCTGAGAAAGGTCATGACTTAAAAAGACAGCATGATGAGAGAGTTCTTCAATCTTTTCTAGACGAGATTCCCCTTGGAAGTTCTCTGCCACTGTAATAGTTCCTTTCTAGCTCACAAGTTGGCAAAACCCTTGACTGTCCACGTTCTCTCAGTAACCATAATCGGAGCAATTGGGTGATTTTTTAAAAAAATATTTATTTATGCATACAAGAACTGAGGTACAAATCAGAGGTGCAGTGTGTGAGAGGCTTCAGAGAGACAGAACAGGCAGATCGGCTGAAACACACAGCTGAGGGGAGAAGCGGGCGAGGCAGGAGAGGTCTGCTGCACCATGTGGGTCCCCTCCCTGGCTGGGGATCAAACTCATGCTGCAGTGGCTGCGGATGTTTCTTAGTGTTGTGACTTAACCCTTGTTTCCAGGGAGCCTGATTGGGTGATTTTTTAAAAAACAATTGGAGAAATGCTAATGCTTTATTATTAAAAAAAATTTATTCCTTTGTGCATAGGAGAACTGGGGTGTAGGCTAGTGGTGTGGGGGGTGGGTGGATGATAGGATTCATCAGAGACAGAATGAGAAGCAGCACAGGTGGATTTACTGAAATATACTTTTAAGGGGAACAGTGGTCAAGACCAGAGAGTGGGGTGTGCCTTAATGTGGGTCAGCTCCACGGGTGGAGATTGAAGTTAAGTTTTAGTGATTCATACTGCTGCAACTTAACCTCTAAGCCACCATGGAGGCCAGTCCATTTGTAAACCTTGTAGTGCTCCATGTGATTGCCCATGCAGTTCTGGGGGTGCTGGAGTTCAGAGGGGAGATCTGGCTCCTTCAGGACGGGCAGAACATGTAGAAAAGAGAGCCCGTTACCTTTACCCAGGGGTGGCCATTTAACTTCTCAGGGATGGAAGTCAAGATTTCCTTTGGTGTAAGTGGTAGCTTTTGACTGGTTGCAAGGAGAGCCTGAGTTTGTTTAATTTGGAATAAAGTTTTATGAGTTAATCTCCAATGAGGGAAAGCAGCAGTAAACACAGAACATACTGGTCATTATTCTGAGTGTTTCTATGTTCTTTCTCATGCATGAAAGCAGAAAAAAATTCCAGAAACTGTGAATGCATGGTGCTCAACGTGTGTGTGTGTGTGTTTGTGTATATACTTGTGCGAGTGTGTGATTTTGTTTTGATCAAGCCATCTGGTGTACAACATACCCCACGAATGTGAACACAAACATTTACCAGGAGATTCACATGGTTTCTGCTGTGTGTAAACATATTTGTAGAAGACTTATGTTTCTGAAAAGTGGAGATAAACATAGATCTCTGTAACACTGTCCATTTCTTTGCAAACCAAACCTTTATTTTTTTACTGGCCCTTATAAACTCAGGTAGGTTAAAATGCCAGAGAGATACATGCAATCTGGAAATCATCAAGCTCATGTTTGAGAAAAACTACCTTTCTCCTCAACTTTAATAATATGGGTGAAAAATTCAGAGAAATTGTGATACAATGGTGTGCTGAAAAGTGGATTAAATCTCGATTAAATCACAACATAAATAATACCTTAACTAAGAATGTTAAAAGTGAGCTTGAAATGGTCTTAAAAACAAAGGGTGTAATTTACCTGATTTATTAGGGGAGAGAAAAAGTAACTTGGTGTGTGTTCTGTGGATTTCATGTTTAATGGGACAGACTTTTAGGGAAATTGCTGAGGATTTGGGGAAGTTAAACTAAGAGCTCCTAGCATGCTGATTTTTAAGATGGAGGAAAAAAATCACCTATCTGTTTAATCAATCTACCAACCAAACCACCAAACAAAACCAAACAGGGACTGCCCAGGCCCTGCAAATGTGGTTATTGTTTCCAAAGGGGATCTTGACTATAAGAAGGTCCCTCAATAAGGAAGCACTTAAACTTCAAAAAGGAAAAAGGAGATTTATGAGGAAGCCCGCACGAGGGTTGTGGGGAATGTTGCTGGTAACCGGGGCTCCTGCTGCTCTCATTCTTGTCCCTCTGTGTTACAAAAACCCTCCCTCCAGACCCCGGTGTGGCTTTGGTTCTTTTCACGTTAAGGGCAGCTGCAACATTTTGTTTGGTGACGTCCCTGAAAAGTCCGGGAGGTGATAGGTTTCCCTTTCCAAAGAATCGCCCATATTCGGCTGCTTTGCCATGGGGGCTGGTGTGGGTGCCAGGAAAGTGTGCTTCTGGCTGGTTGTGTGTGGGTGGGCAAAGAGGTTGCCCTGGGGTTCTGTTTTATCATCAGTAAAATGGGGGCACTGTTCTTTTTTTTTTTAAAGATTTATTTATTTATGCATACAAGCACTGGGGTACAGGCCAGAGGTGTGGGGGTGGTGAGAGAATCCACCAGACAGAGCCGGGAACAGAACAGGCAGATCCACTGAAACACACTGCTGAGGGCAGCAGCGGGCGAGGCAAGAGAGGTCTGCTACGCCATGTGGGTCCCCTCCCCGGCGGGCAGCAGGGATCGAACTCGTGCTGCAGTGGCTGTGGTTTGCTTCATAGTAAGTTGCTTAACCCACTGCGCCACCAGGGCGGGCCAGGGTGCACTGTTCTTAAAGACCCTCAGGGGCGAAAACATCCAGCTTCTGAGCAAACAAGCCTCAGAATGGCAGAGTGGAATGGTTTACCTAAGGTCTTGTAATCACTGATTGTAAGGTCTGAACAGAACTTGACATTGCATCTCTCTTTTCTCTACCCTCTCATCTGACGACTGGACACTGACCTCTGGGAAGGCAGTGGCCCTGGAAGGGTCATGGGTAACGGCTGGGCTTGTCTTGCTTGCTGTTGTATGTCCAGTGTGTCTAACACTGAGCATGGAGTCAAGGTTATTTACTGAATCAGTAAGTGAGAGAGATACAATTTGGAGCAATATGGATGGGGCATGAAGGGATTATGCTCAGTGAAATAAGCCAGCAAGAAAAGGAAAAACATTGACTGGTGTCACTTACAGGGGGAATGTAGAGGAAACAAATAAGGAAAAAAAAGATAATAAATTAAAAATCAAAATCAACAGACAACTATAAATCTGAGACAATCCCTAAGGGAAGAGGAAGGGGAAGGAACGAAATGGGTGGGAAGAGCACAGGGGCTATGGTCATGAAATGGTGATGGGAGTTTCACAGGGATGAGAACTGTACACTGTACAAAAAAAAAATGTAAAAAAATATACAAAATAGAAAAGATGAAAGAACGAGCGAGAATGAGGGGGTTCTTTGGAGCACCTTGCTGTGAGAGTGGCCGGCTGGCTCTGTAGCATGGGCCCCACACAATCGCTAGCGTGAACTTCATGGAAGAAGGCTGGCAGAATCACTGTTTGGGTAGATAAAACATTTCTATTCAACCTGAATTCTGATGGCAAAACCTGGAATGCGGGGCCACCCTGGTGGCACAGTGCGTTGAGCAACACACTATGAAGCAAACTGCAACCACTGCAGCATGAGTTCGATCCCTGCTGCCGGCCAGGGGGGACCCACATGGTGCAGCAGACCTCTCCTGCCTCGCCCGCTGCTCCCCTCAGCAGTGTGTTTTGGTTATTCCATCTGTACTGTTCTCCACTCTTTCTCTGGTGAATCTTCTCACCCCCCACACCTCTGGCCTGTACCCCAGCTCTTGTATGCATAAATAAATAAAAAACTTAAAAAAACACTTAATTTTTAAAAAAGATAACTGTTGAGATATGGTTCCTGTCCCAGATAATATCCCTAATTCACTGTTTTTCAGTATGTTCACAGATATGTCTTCTGTCTCCACAGTTTTAGAATACTGTCATCAAAAATAAACCCATTAGCCTTAACCCTCCACAAATCCTGCATCTGAGCCTCAGGAAATCACTTACTTTCTGTGTCTACAGATTTGCCTGGACATTGCATATAAATGGAATCATAGAATATATGGCTTTTGGTGACTGGCTTCTTTTGCTTAATGTTCTCAGAGTTCATTCATGTTATAGCTTGTGCCAGATTTTCCTTCCTTTTTCTAGGTGAATACTATAAATTATCGTAAGAGATATTCTGCATTTTGTAGCTATTCATGTAGGCACTTCAACTTCATTTAGAGCAGAGGCTGCTGAATGTTGTTGGCCAAATCTTCCTAAACTAATTTTTAGCATCTAAGGGGATGGCTGGTCTGAGCCTGGGCACTTGAGTGGGTGAGAAGTTTCCTGGTTCAGTCTGAAACCTTGGGATCCACACTGAAGAGTCTCCTTGTTCCCTCCTGTGCCCCAACTGTTGGCAGGAGCCACGGAAAGAATCACGTGTACAGGAGAGAACCTGCTGTGATGGAAAGGAAGACCAGAGAGCTCGTTCCTTCCTTCTATTCAGGCAAACTCTAGCTGGAAGCCTGGGACATTCCCGGGGCGGTGGGTCTGTTTGGGGCCCATGAAAAGCACCCTGTTCTGTCCTGAGGCACCGAACCCCCTAGCAGGGGAGATCTCATTCCTGCTGTGATTTCTGTTGAAACCCCTTAGAGGAAGGAAGTTACTCCTAATGAATTTTATCACCTCTATTTTTTAAAAAATTTATTTACTTATGCGTACAAGAGCTGGGGTGCAGGCCAGAGTAATGGGAAGTGAGAGGATTCACCAGAGACAGAGCAGGGAGCAGAACAGGCAGATGGACTGAAACACACTGCTGAGGGGAGCAGCAGGCAAGGCAGGGGAGGTCTGCTGCGCCATGTGGGTCCTCTCCCTGGCCGGAAATCGAACTTGTGCTGCTGTGCGGTAGATACTTCACAGTGTGGTGCTCAACTCGCTGTACCACTAGGGAGGCCCCACCTCTGGTTCTTCAGTCTTGCTCTCTTAAGGTTCCTTAGCGTACCAAAATCTCAAACAAACGATTAAGCTGAAATGTAAGCCTCTTCTAGCATCAGTATTATTATATTTTTTAACATCTCCTTTCATGCTTTTAAATGAAAACAGAAGTGATACGTGTATGAACCCCCCGAGAGGAGACAGTGGGGAGACTTTTGCCCTCCAACGATCTTGCAGCACTTCATGGAGGATTTGATTTAATGTTCACTGAAAAGCCACCTTTGGCATGACCAGATTTCTGGAATTTTCTGGGTTATTGAAACTGCAGTTTTTCACTTCCTTGGCCACGTCAGGGATATTCCATGCGAACATGGCTGCATCTGCCTTCCCTATGTCTGAAATGTTCTTGGCATTTTTCTTGAGTCTTTGCTAGCCCAGTTTAGTGCACGATGGAGCTAGTGGCGAGACATGGGGTGCAGAGCTACAGCAGCAGATGGTGCTCCTCGGGGACTCTGAGGCTTGCCAGGGAGACGGTAACTGAGCAGAGCCACAGCGGTCGTGTGCAGGACCAGGTGATCTCTCTCAACTTGGCTCTGAGGCACAGAGAGATTCCCAGACAGTGGCAGCACGTGTGTGTGTGTGTGTGCGTGTGCGTGCACGCATGTTGACAGACGTGGGCCATGGGCCATGGTGAGGGCTAGTTTTCTCTAGCAGCAGCCCCTGAGAATAAGTGACATGAATGATAGCCATGAAGGCAGAACCAAGGGGACTTATCTGATCAGGAGAATTTGAGTATGGGATATGCTACTTATCACATTTGTTCACAGACACTTACCTCTCACTGTGTGCCAAGCACCTTCCAGGCATTGAGGAGAAAATGCAGGACAAACTCCATAATGTTTTCGTCCTTACGGCATTTTCTCACTCTTTTTGTTTATTTATGCACACAAGAGCTGGGGTACAGGCCAGCGATATGAAGGGTGAGACGATTCACCAGAGCCAGAGTGGGGGACAGAACAGGCAGATGGACTGAAACACACTGCTGAGGGGAGCAGCTGGCGAGACAGGAGAGGTCTGCTCTGCCATGTGGATCCTCTCCCTAGCCAGGGATCGAACTCACACTGCTGTGCCGTGGATGCTTCACAGTGAGGTGCTCAACCCGATGCACCACCAGGGAGGCCCCTGGAGTTTTCTCTTTTTGGGGAGGGGTGAACAAGGGAAATGAAGAAATCTAACATCCATATATATTATGACACTGGGTTGAGTCAAAGCTCTTGATAAAAATAAAGCAAGTAAGAGTTGTAGAGTGAGGCACGGTGGCAGACATGGGGGTCAGGGAGGAATTCTTCAGGGAGTGGATGCTTAAGCAGGGGTCGCAGGAGCAAGAGGATGAGCTGAAGAATTTCTCCCAGTCTGAGGAAGGAGCATGCACAGGGGTGACCAGGAAGGTGCTTGTTTGGCTTGTTGGGGAGACAGCAAGAGGGATAGGGCCGTAGGCACAAAGTGATAAGGATGAGAGGTGTGAGGGTTGGTCTAAAGCTCCAGGGGCCCCATCACGTAAGACATCACAGAGAGCTTGAGGTCTGATGGGATGGTTGCTCTGTGCCTCAGTTTCCCCATTTCACACCATTGTGGGATTATAGGATATAAACAGTGTGAGCTGTCTGGGATGTGGGAGGCACTTGGTAAAGGCTAGTTAGCTTTCCATAGAAACCTTTTGAATCCCCACAACCTCTCAGGACTTGTTTAGTTTGCCAGGTCATCATGCACTTACTTCCGTCTTGGTCTGGGCATTTGGAAATGTAATATGTCTCCACCTGTGACTATCACCAGGTGGACTGGGAGCTGACTTTGGGGTAGCGAAAGGGAGTGGAGACTCACGCCTTGGATGACTCTTGGGGATGCGTTTGTAGTTTGCCAGTGTCTGGTGCCCAAAGGAGGAGGAGCCTGGTGCTTCACGAAGCTGGAGCTGGTGTCTGGTTGCCAGATGGCCTCTGACGCCCCCTGACCTCTGCACCTCCAATAGCACCACACAGCTCTTCCTTGCTTTGTTTTTCTTCAGACACCTTCTTGCAGGTGTTCTGTGATTCTAAGATAATATTGTGAATGGTCACTTGACTACTTGGCATCTCTCTCTCTCTCTGACAATGTAAAACAAAGCTCTTTGGAGAATGAATGGGTACAAGAAGAGTGTAATGGTGTCCAGAATGTAGATGGAAGGCAGTGAGAATGTTGGTCTACACCTAGGCAGCAAGCTGTGTATACAGTGGCTCCTCTGTTTCCTCAGTGGGGTCCATCTGTGGAGTCAACCAGTTACACTGAAAACGCACACTATATAGTTAAGTCTACGATGCTCATGTCTGTGTTGAACATTCACAGACAAGTCTTGTCATTATTCCCTAAGCAATATAGTGTAACAACTATTTACTTAACATTTGCGTGGATTTATTTGTAATCCAGATATTATTTAAAGTATATGGGAGAATGGACGTAGATTATATGCAGATGGTATGTCATTTTATTTTATTTTTAAGACAGATTTATTTTACTTATTTATGCATGCAAGAACTGGGGTTCAGACCAAAGGTGCAGAGGGTGAGAGGATTCATCAGAGACAGAGTGAGGAGCAGAGCAGGTGGATTTACTGAAATCCACTGCTGAGGAGAGCAGCTGGCAAGACAGGATAGGTCTGCTTTGCCATGTGGGTCAGTTCCCTGGCCGGGCATTGAACTCACATTGCAGTGGCTGCAGATAGCTTCATGGTGTGAGACTTAATTCCTTGTGCCATCAGGGAGGCCCTGCTATGTCATTTTATATAAGGGACTTGTGCATCCAGGAATTTTTGTGTCCATGGCGAATTTTGAAATCCCCACCTGATTCTGAGGTATGATTTTATAAATGTACTTACTTTTTTTTTTAAAAAAAGATTTATTTATGCATATAAGAATTGGGGTAGAGGCCAGAGGTGTGGGAGGTAAGAGAATTCACTGGAGTCAGAGTGGAGAGCAGAACAGGCAGATAGACTGAAATCCATTCTGAGGAGATCAGCAGGTGAGGCAGGAGAGGTCTGCTGAGCCATGTGGGTCCGCTCCCTGGCCCGGGGTGGGGATTGAACTCGTGCTGCAGTGGCTGCAGACACTTCCTAGGGTGGGTGCTCAATCCCTTGCACACCAAGGAGGCCCCTAAACTTAGTTTGTACTTTGTACTTACTTTGTCAAAAGTCCCAGCCATAGTGATTACACATGGAACATCCCACATAATCTGCAGAGTCCAAAAAAAAAAAAAATAATAAAAAAAAATAATCTGCAGAGTCCATAGTTCCCAAGTCTTCCCCAAGGGCTTTCTGCCAGCTTCCAAAACAGCAACATTTAAATCAAATTTCTCCAGACTGGCATTGGGAGGGGAGGGTAACATTGGAAACCCAGAAACAGTAAAAATTAAAATCAGATTAGTAAAATTGTATTTAGTAAGAGTTTATTGTGCACAATAGAACAGTTTGCAAACTGGGAGTCTTCAAATCTAAGACTGATATGAAGCTCAGAGGCAAAACATTAGAGGATAGCTTATAATGTGAGAATCAGGAAGTTATTAAAATGATTGTTATTACAATGGGGATTTCCAGATGGTGGGGGATTGGTTAAAAGTGATTATCTGATACCATTTTAGGAGGATGACTTTGAGTATCTTTTATGATTATGAGAGGCATTTACAAGAAATAACCTGTTAAGTTTCACTTATGTTCATGAAATAAGCTAGATTTAGATTAGTTTTACATGACTTACAGAGTTTTGACTAACTGGGGAGTTTTCAAGCCTGGTCTCCACTTTATTTTAACAGTAGGAATCTGGGGCCTCCCCTGGTGGCACAAGAGGTTGAGTGTCGCACTGTGGGGGCTTCCGCAGCCACTGTACTGTGAGTTTGATCCCTGGCCAGGGAGCTGACCCACATGACCCACCAGACCTCTGCCTCGCCCACTGCCCCCCTCAGCAGTGTATTTCAGTCCATCTGTCTGTTCTGCTCTCCACTCTGTCTCTGGTGAATCCTTTCACCTCCGCACCTCAGGCCTGCACCCGAGCTTTTGTATGCATAAATAAATAAAAAATCTTTAAAAAATAATAATAGGTATTCTTGGGGATGCACAAGGCAACACATTGTGGGGAGTTGGGGGGCTTCCTTTCTTTTTCCTTCTCCTTCCATCTTTCCACTCCACCTCTACTGTTTTCAACCACATACTAAATCACAGCTAAGTGACTGACTTCGGAACCACACCCTGCTGGCTGGGGGTGACTTCTACCTCTGCACCAGAGGTCTTTGGGTAAGTTCCTTATTTTCCTTGTGTCCTAGTTTCCTCACTGGCAAAATGCAAAGTGAAAATGGAAAAGTCATCGAAAGAGTTGTGAAGATTAAAAACCTTAATATACGTAAAATGCTTAAAAGGAAGCATGTTGAATATTGCCACTGTTTTCCTCTTATTACAGCAGGGTAATCATTTGTAGTAAGTAAATATGACAATATAAGGTTGTATGTGCTCTATATTTCATCATGGAGGGGGAAGACATTTAACAGAGTTTGGAGATCTTTCTTTGAGGTGATCAAAACCATTTTTCGTTTAACAATGATGACATTAACCTTTGTGGGGGCACATTTTGCTGATGGCCATTATTTTATATAAATGGAGCAGATTTCAGGGTCATAACTAGAGAGAAAGCCTGAGAAACGAAGAAACAAAGCCTCAGAAAGTTTTCCATTGCTTTCTAATTATTGACATATTTCCCAAGGCTAATCTGCAGAGAGCTGAACTATCTGGAGAACATAGGGATGTTCTAATTTTAAGAGGCTGGAAAAACAAGTTCTTCTGGAACAATCCTACTCTCCACAGTCTAGTAACAAATCCAGAGGGAGAATAATCTTGAAAATAAAGAAGACCTTGGAGACCCTTCAACTTACAAATTTTTGAAGTGTTGGGGGAAGAGAAAGAAGTAAAGTGAGATTCATTTTAATTCAGAATATGTTGGTCAAATACTTTCATTTTCTTGGATCTCCATTTCTCAGTGTTTGAAGTGAAAACAGCCCTAGTTAACCCATCGCTTGCCAGGCTAGTTTCAGACAACCATCAAGGACTTGGCTTTCTGCTTTGGAGCTGAGAAGAGCTTAGAGCTGGGTGCCTCTGCTGCCCCTTCTGGTTCCTTCTCCTCCCCTGTCTCCCTGGGCTGGAACTGGCCTTCAGCTTTCACCAGTTAATCCTCTGTGAGTCACTTGCAGGTGTGGGGTAGAGGAACTGAGGGCTCCTTCCAAGCAGTCTGCAAGCAATGGATGAAATTCTGCCTCAGAGGTAATCCCACAGAGTGAGTCTTAGAGGACTTGGCCTTGACTCTGACACATGGATCAGTAGCAGCATCTGTTCATAATAAAAGGAAGTGGTTGGACTTCAACTCTGTCTACGAAGGCCCACATCGCTGCATTCATCCAGAGCGAACCAGCCAGTTGCTCAATGGAGTGCTACAAATAAATTCTCCAAAATAAAATCCAAGCCCAAGCTGCCGTTTCATAACAACAATATTTAAATACCTTTTTTCCTATGGGAAAATTTAAATATAGACAAAATTAGAGAGAAAAGTAAAATAAATATCTGTGCCCATCACCCAAGTTCAAAAATTACCAACTGACGACCAATCTAGTTTCATTTACAGCTCTCTCATTCCCCTATCTCTTGAAATATTCTGAGGCACATCTCAGACATCATATTATTCCACCTACGTAAATTAAAGAAGACTCTTTAGGATATTGACCCATATGGCGAACAGTAAGAGGCTGAGAAAACAACAACAAAAACCCAAAACAAAATGAAGAGCCTCTAATGTATGTGCCCATGAGCTCATGAAGGGGCTTATAAAATAATTTCCAACTCTACCCACCCAAACTCTACCCACTCTCCTCTCCCAACTCTGAGGCAGTTACTGTGGCATATCTGGTCATGCTTCACCTTTTTTATGCCTTTGGCCAATAAGTAGTAGAACTTCTGTTTTCAGCAGTCGCTTGCATGCTGCAGTCTGTGCAAGGAACCCAGTACAAGAGGAGTACACTCCATCCAGGATGTTGGCCGCAGGCTGGGGGGCTCAGAGTCTGCTGCTAACTCTTGGAATGGTAGAATCAGTCCCTCAGATATATCAACTGAGAATTTCTAAAATTTCTGGGGAAAATGGAAGAGTGTGTGGAAAAAATAATCATGTGGAAAAAATAATCACTTTGCCCTCCTCAAAGGAAACTGGATTTCTTCAGTGATCTTTAAGCCACTTTCAGTGGTCATTCTACTTAGCCGTCTAGCAAGATGCTTCCAGAGCATGCTGGATGCATGGAGGCAAGCCTCTGGGATTGTTTTGAAAAGGTGCTGACTCCTGAGAGAGACATAATCTGAATAAGGAATGTGAATTGAATACCTCTTTTGTTTTTGTTAGGAACTTTCTTCTTAAAGATGTTAAATAATTTCTCTATCTTGCACATTTTGCAAATTCGATTCTTTTCTATTACTACTGTCCTCATACATTAGGCATCAGGTTTGACTTCCCTTTGCTTTGTTTGGGGGTTGTTTTGGAATACTTTCAATCTGGTAATCAGTGCCATGGGAAAAGATACAATTTTAACATTAAAGCAATTTTTCTTCCAGCTAAGTAAACCATTAAAGATAGTAGAAAGGAGAACAAATGCATTTCTGGAGCCATTTTTTTTTCTCCATTGTACCTACTCATTGCAGAAAGCATGTGTAAAATTCACTTTGACGGACTCATAATAAATATGAGACAATATGGCATAAGCCACTTTTTATAATGCAGCGCTCACCAATAAATTCCACTTATAGCCTTAAATCAAATTGGTGCAGATGCAAAAATTATGTAAAACTGGTGGCACCTACTCATGACCTTGTGTGGGCGCTCCCAGATCTTGACTCAATAAACTTTTTCTTCCCTAATGATCTGGCAGTTACTCCTATCAAGAGAATACAATGGAGGTGTTACAAAGTGGGGAGTAAAACAGTGATTCAGAGACCACCAGGGACCTTAGGAAGATTAATTTGCATGAGGTACCTGAAAAGTTGGAAAAATCTCAATGCATTTCTGAATACACATATTCATTTTGAGCTGATTTCTGTTCCTCCTGTGCCCTGTAAAATTTCAAGGAATGTAGTTGAGGTCTGGAGATATCCACAAAGAGATTAAGAGAGGCTATAAACCAAAGAAATAGTGGTTTTGTATAACTGTTGGGCATGAAATATTTTCAGTACCAAGATGTCCTGATTTTCAGTATTGAACTGAGTAAACACCTTAGAAACATTCAGGGAAATTTCTCCTAATGCTCTTAACAATAGAGCAAATTAATTTAATTCTAAAAAGGGTTTGCATCTGCGATCTTTACTTGGAATGACATATTTGTACATTTATTTCATCAGCTAGTTACTGAAGTGGCTAAATGTTGTATAGCTATCAGGACCTGATTTTGTGTTTTGCTTATAAAGGCCAACCCATTTTGGACCCTTAAGCAAACATTTTTATTTAATACACAATGGATTTCTTTGTACTTACCAAGTACTTATAATTTCTCTACTTTTAAAAGAGGTTGTCTTAATCTATATAAATCCTAAAATGTTCTCTTGTAACCTGTCAGTTATCATGAAGCTAGGGACCCTATTACCTGGTTTATTCTTATACTCTACATGCTGGGCTGCTTTTGTAATTACTTGGAGGAGATGGGGGAGCTTATTCATCTTTTGTAGGGTGGTGTTTGTGTGTGTGTGTGTGTGTGTGTAGGTGATCTCATGGTGTGTTACCCAAGATTTTGTGTATTTCTAGTTCAGAGAGGCCCCAGCACACAAGGAGGAGCGAGTGATGGAAGCAGGTGTAGTAAGGTGAGCATGTGGCTTGAGTTACTTAAGCTACAAGACTCAGGCAAATGATTTCTTCTCTGAGTCTCTCTGTTCTCTTTTGTAAAGTAGGAATAATGCTTACCTTCAGGGTAGATATATGATTCAGTGTAAGTTCTTGCAAAAATGGTATGTGAAATAGAAACAGTTTATTGTTAGTGTCTAGTTAAAGAGTGGCCCAATGGCTGCTGAGGGACAAATAATAAGGGCACAGTTTTGAATGACAGTGGACTTGATGGTTTCAGAAAATTTCGGTCTACCAGCTCTCCCATCACAAAGTATTCTTAATTCCAGATATATGAATTTCTTTCTATAAGGCAAGACTTCATTTTTTAAACAATCTACTCAATCTGTTGTAAAGTATGTTGCTATCAACAGTTTAAATAGTTTAGCTGTGGAAATTGCAACAGCTTGTTGAAGTATACTTGATACAATACATAGCACATATTTAAAGTGATAAAGTTTGACTTGTGTGTGAGAAACCATTGTTATAATCGAAATAACGAACATAGGCAAACCCGCAAGATTGTGTCCTTGTTCATTTTAATCCTGTCCTACCCCCTTCATTGGCTTTCTCCTTTTTAGGCGACCCTTGACCCACTTACATTAAGGCTGCAATCATAAAGACTAAACAAAAGGGCTCTCCCTGGTGGTGCAACAGATTGAGCCCCGCACTGTGAAGCACCCGTGGCACAGCAGCGCCAGTTCGATCCCGGCCAGGGAGGGGACCCACATGGTGCAGCAGACCTCTCCTGCCTCACCTGCTGCTCCCCTCAGCACTGTATTTCAGTAGTTTTGCCTGTTCTGCTCCCCACTTTGTCTCTGGTGAATCCTCTCACCCCCACATCTGTGACCTACACCCCAGTTCTTATATGCATAAATAACTAAAGATGAATCTTTTATATATATTTTTAAAGATCTATTTATTCATACAAGAGCTGGGGTACAGGTCAGAGGTGCAGGGGCTGAGAGGATTCACCAGAGACAGAGTGGGGAGCAGAACAAGCAGATAGATTGAAATACAGTGCTGAGGGGAGCAGCAGGTGAGGCAGGATAGGTTTGTTGCACCATGTGGGTCCCCTCCCTGGCCGGGATCGAACTCGCGCTGCTGTGCCACGGATGCTTCACAGTGTGGCGCTCAACCCACTGCACCACCAGGGAGGCCCTAAATATGAAGTATGTCAACTTCTTTTAAAAAAGACTAAACGAGTAGATGAATGGAAAAGAAAATTGAATTCAGAAATAAATCCACATGTATATGAACTACTGATTTTGACAAAGTGCAAAGGCATTGAACAGGGGAGGAAAGCTTTTTTAAGGAAATGGTGCTGGAATACTTGGTGTCCATGAGCAAAAAAAAAAAAAAATTAACTTACTCCATTAATTCACACAATACATAAAGTTTAACTCAAAATAGTTATGGCCCTAAATTAAAATTTAAAACTATAAAATTTCTAGAAAAACTTTAATGAAGACTATTATAACCCAGGGTTAGACAAAGATTTTTTAGATATGACAAAAAGAACATGATTTGCAAAAGAAAAGAAAAGAATTGATAAGTTGGATTACATCACAATGAAAAACTTTTACTCTTTGAAAGACATGATTAGGATAATGAGACAAACCATATTGGTCTTCATTTGCAAATCACGTGCCTGATAAAGAAGCTATGTCCAGGATACATAAAGAGTGTTCAAAACTCAATAGTATGGAAACAGAGTCTTAATTTTCTCCTCTCAAGGAAGACCATCAGTGGAAAGAACCCCCATTTCTTTTTATCAAATGGCACACCGTTCCTATGTACCATTCAGACCAAATTCATTTCAAGTCCTCTCTTTTCATTTACCAAAAAAAAAAAATTCCTTTTGATTGAAACTCATTTTATTTATAGACCGTTTGTCCTCTTGGGGACAACAAGGCACCATCTCAAGCTGTGAGTGTGTGGCTTCAGACCATCGTGGGTTTTTTTGGGAAAGTGCCAGGAAGGTTGTTTCTGGAGCAGAAACATCAGCATTTTTCTTGCGGAACTTTAATTGGAAATAGAATAGTGGTTCAGCCTAGACAAGAGATGAAAATGAAACACGCTGGTGTTTTCATCCTTGTCCCTTAATGGACCATAATCCTGGTCATAAAAACCCACCACTTAAACTTTGGCAGTCCTGCTTTCCCAGGAAGCTTTATTACTATGTATTAGCTTGACTCAAGACATAGTTTTTCCAAGCCAGCTTTGAACCAAGGCCACGGGTGAAGAGAATGTGTTTGTGGGTAAGTCAGGTCTCCCCACCATCCTGAAATAAAGTAGACAGTGGCTTTCTGAAGCACCATGACATTTTTCTGGGTGGAGAAAATATTCTTTAGCCCATTCCATACAAATCATACCTCTAGCCAAGAACACAAAGGGATATAGGGAGAACTTTGAACTTCGGGTTTTTCCGTGAGTGGCAAGCCAATATACAATCGTAAACCACTTCAGTAACTTTCTCTCACCTTCAAGTGAATCCAACGCGCTCTGGATAGCTTCAGGATGCAAGAGGGTTAGCGCCTGTAGGTCTGCTGGAGATGGAGTTCCTTGCTCGCTTATGCCTCGTGGCTGGTCTGTTTATCTTTGTGCCAATCAGTCAACCCAACACCCTCTTGACTTTGGCGCATGGCCCTGGGACATCTGTTTCATCCATCCTGCCAGTCAAGTCTTCTCCTTCATAGGCAGTTACATGCTGAGCAAGCACCCAAGGTTCTTGCTGTATCTTCTGGCTTCCCCTCATAATAATAAGAAGTGGGATTTGCTCCAGCAAAACCCCATCCACGACTGCGTTCTGTAGCTTTCATGTCAAATGTGAACCCACTCCAGGGACGAGCTAAACTTGGGTATAAATTATATTTCTATGATTCTAATACAAGATAATTCATGCCAAAATTAAACCTTTTTTTTTTTCCGGTACAATGGACTTCTGATCACTTACAGAATTAATTTAAAGAAGGCAGTGGAGATGACTTATTTGCAACCTAAGATGATGAAGTTGTTTTTCCCCAAATATATTAGCAAAACACTAATATTTATGTTACTCCCTCCCTTCAGTGCCCTTTGGGCTCTCCTGGGGGAATGCTGCGTTCTCTACAGGGTTGTCCAGAAACAGCCCATGCAACAGTGAAAAGTCAGCCCAGCCCTGTCTAACCAGCCTTCAGAGATGAAGTGAAAATCATTTCTGTGTCTGAAATGAGAGGAGGGCTATTGTATAGGCGGGAGGCAATTATCCAGGCTGGACTTGGGCCAGGCCAATAGGGTTCAGTTGTTCCTCTTGCAGAAATTACCATCTGGTCTTTAATGACCCAGAGTGGTCAGGCTGGCATTCATTTACACCTCATCTGAGGAAGGCACTTCTGAGAATGAGAATGCCTGGTAATGTGATACTGCCCTGGGCTCCAAGGCAACGGGGCTGGTCCTGAGAGGAGATGGGAACTGTCTGCTCGAGAGACAGTGTATTCCAGGGTGAGGGCAGGCGTTCGTAAGGAGGCCACCCCTAGAAACGGACGTTCCTAAGCGTCAACACAAAAGAGGGCTTGGAGTAATGTGCTTGGTTCCTCCGCAGCTTTCACCTGTTCATTCAGCAAAGCCCTGTGGAAGGTTCACCGGCACGAGACGTACCGGTGGGCGCTAGGGTGTCATGGTGCCCACTGAGGACCCGACAGGGATCGGCTCACAGTCTCATGTGACCTGGGTACAAACACGTGCTTTTTTTTTTTTTTTTTTTTTTTAAGATTTTCTTTATGCATCCAAGAACTGGGGTACAGACCAGAGGCACAGGGAGTGAGAGGAGTCACCAGAGACAGAGTGGGGAACAGAACAGGCAGACTGACTGAAATACACTACTGAGGGGAGCCGCGGGCGAGGCAGGAGAGGTCTGCTGCGCCCTGTGGGTCCCCTCTCTGGCCGGGGATCGAACTCGTGCTGCGGAATGCCACCAGGCTGTGGAAATGCCACCAGGGAGACCCCCAAACATGTGCTTTTATACAGGCCCATTCACCTCTAGTTTATCTCATAGTACAGGAGTGGCAAGAAGGGGTATTTCCTGTGGGTGGAGAGTATATAGTGTATTCATGTAAGGAGTTTTCAAAATTTATTTGTGGTGACCCATGTGTTGGAAGACATGCCTTAATAAATCGTTTTTAAAAGGTATAATAGTTACATTCATTTGAACCTTCCTATTTACTGGTTGGTGTTCGAAGCATGTTACATATGTGAAAAACCAGATTAGTCCTTCCAACAACTCTATGAAATAGCAGTTATATTTCTGCTTCCCAAGCCAATGAAATAAAGCATAGAGAGATGAAGCCACATAACGGGGTTTTCCAGAAAGTAAGTGGCAGGGTCTTGATTTGAACTTACAAGCCAGAAAATTGTAGAAAAGCCAATAGGAGAAAAAAAATCAGTATAAACCAAAATATTACCTTGTAAAATGGCAACATTTTGGTTAGTAACAATGAAATAAATTTTCTTAATATTAAATGTATCCACAAGGAGACCAAATCCTCCTCTGATTCTTTCCTTTTGACCAACAGAAAATTCCTTAAAATGTTATGAAGAGAAAATTTAACACAGTTAATTGTAACCTGAAAGAAATTTAGTCCAATAGCTGTTAAAACTGTTCCTTTCAATATAAATTTCTATAAACTCTACAAAGAGTGGGGAAAAAACCCTAGTTTTTAATAAATCAGTAAATTTGGAAAATTCTTTGAATTGGCCACATAGATAAATGAATTACTTGGCAATTTTTCCCATAAAGGTAGTTTTTTATGAACTAAATTTTCAGTTACTGACTACAGCCAATTCTCACACCTGGGAGACCCTGAGGTAAGGCCCAGAAAATAATTCTCTTGTATCTATTGGTAGATTATGAGAGCAATTTGTTTCTAAGCACAGTGGTATTTTAAAGGGCAACCAAAGAGACCTGCCAAGGTGATATGATAAAGGAGTAAGGTGGGTCCTGGGCAAGAGAATTCTTTAGGACCTGAATAGATTCAGGATTCAAATACAGTTCTAAATCTAAAGCTATGCCTTTCCTACAATACTCTGTTCCTTCACGGGAACATTGTTATACGAGTGTCCTAAGGGAAGTAGGTATTTTTCAAGCCAAGTTCTGTCAGCTTATTGGGGATCCTTCCTGGTGTAGCTTTGTGAAACTATACTTAGGGTACCTTATTTCTTACAAATTTCATACTAAGAGACAAATATGAAGGAGGTCGAAATCAAAATCAAACTATTTTACACCTGTTAGAATTACTACTGTCAAAATGACAAGATGTAGCAAGTGTAGGAAAGGATGTGGAGAAAAGGAAACCCTTGTATACTGTTGGTGGGAATGTTAATTGGTATAGCCAATATGGGAAAGTCCCTTAGCAAAATTAAAAATACAATTACCATTTGATGTAGTATTTCTGGGTTTTTAGCTTAGGGAAATAAAAACAATAACTCAAAAAGATATCTGCAACTCCATGTTTACAGCAGCATTGTTCACAATAACCAAGATATGGAAACAACCTAAATGTCTATTGATGGATGAATGGATAAAGAAAACACATACATATTCACAATGGAATATTACCTAGCCATTAAAAAGAGCAACCTTGCCATTTATGACAACATGGCTGGAACCAGAGAGTGTAGTACTAAGTGAAGTAAGTCAGAGAAAGAAAAATATTCTATGATATGGGTATGTTGAATCTAGAAGATACAAACAAACAATCCCCCCCCCCCAACTTCATAGCTACAGACAACATTTTGGTGGTAGGAGGTGAGAAAAATGGGTGAAGATGGTCAAAAAGAACAGTTATAAAGCAAATAAGTCGTGGAGATATAATGTACAATATGGTGACTCTAGTTAATAATAACATTGAATATTTGAAAATTGCTAGGAAAGATCTTAAAAGCTCTCACTGCAAGAACAAATGTTTTTAAACAAAGTATGGTGACAAATATTAACTAGATTTATTGTGGCAGTCATTTCATAGTATATACAAATATCAAACCATTATGTTGTATACCTAAAACTAATATCATGTTATATGTTTACTTACCCAATTAAAAAAAACAAAACCAAACAAAGCAACTAACCTAAGTGCTAAAAAATGGACCAACTCTCTTGCCATTCTGCAATGGAACCAAGAGGTGGGCTGGGACATCTCCTCCCATCTCACCCAATCTTGCTGGGTTGCCAGTTACTGGGCTTTGTGGGCTGTTTATTGTTTGTTGGGCTGATGATTTAGCCATGCTGTCAGTAAATGCTGCCAGGGTATGACCTCCTGAGACGTTTCCCTAAGGGATTTCTATCTTAGCATTCCCATCCCCATTCTCTACGGAGTTCTAAAGATGTTCTTGGGAATTCGTTCAGCTTGTTTTCCTGCAAATCATTTCACTGTGCTCAAGTTGTGCCCGCCTTTGTGATACATCAAATAGGGGTTGACGCCGTGTGGGCACACATTTGACACTGTTCTGCACAGACCAAATGCAGAACTGACACTAACACTGAAGGTTATTAGAGCACAAGGCAAGTCCTAGTACTTCCTCTCCCGCCAAGAGTGCCCTATTGGTAA
This sequence comes from Galemys pyrenaicus, assembly GCA_019455555.1. Lineage (NCBI taxonomy): Eukaryota > Metazoa > Chordata > Mammalia > Eulipotyphla > Talpidae > Galemys > Galemys pyrenaicus. The sequence continues at coordinate 6,007,624 of JAGFMF010011726.1, read as the reverse complement.
TGAGTTCCAGGCACCAACATTGCTGTGGTTAGCATCTCTCAAAGACCAGCTCCTTCCAAGAATGGTGTAATGTGTGCGCCTTTCTCTTGGGCTATTTCTGCATTTCATGTGTATTACATGTGCCTTGTTATGGGTCTTTCCTTTTATTCGCAATAAAACTTTTTTTTCTTCTTTTAAAAATTATATATATATATTTTTTACATGGTTTTCCCTTTTTAAACAGTGCATGCTTCTCCCTTTAAGGTGTAACTCCACAAAATTCTCATCACCATTTCACCTGTGTACCATCACCATGGTCCCTTGGGTAAGAACACATTCCCTCTCCTGTTTTGTTCCTTCTCCCACGCTCTCCCCTGCAGAGTGTCTCTGATTAATAATTGCCTGTTAATTTTGTTCTTTATTATAATTATTTTTCCTCCTGGGCCCTCATTTGTTTCTCTTATATTCTTCCTATAAGTGAAACCATCCAATATTTTTCTTTTTCCTTCTGACTTATTTCACTGAATAAAAATCCCTTCAAGCTCCATCCATGTTGCTGAGAATAGCATGAGTTTATCTTTTTTGGTTGGTGAATAATATTCCATTGTGTACATACCACATCTTCTTGATCCAGTCATCTATTTTGGGGCATCTGTGTTGTTTCCATAGCTTACCTGTTGTAAATAGTGCTGCAATAAACATAGGGGTGCAGGTGTCCTTTTGAATTCATGTTTTTGTGTCCTTTGGGTAGACTTCTAGGGGTGGAATTACTGGGTCATATGGAGGCTCCATTTTTAGTGGTTTGAAGAACCTCTACATAGCCTACCATAGTGGTTTGGCCCCAATAAAACTTCTAATAAAGTATGATTTTTTTTTAAAGCAAGGATTTTGAAGAAATCCTTGTGGGGTGGGGAGTGAGAGGAGTTAGCAGAGACAGAGTGGGGAGCAGAAGAGGCAGATATACTAAAATATGCTGCTGAGGGGAGCAGCAGGTGAGGCAGGAGAGGTCTGCTGTGCCATGTGGATCCCCTCCCTGGCCAGGGATTGAACTCGTGCTGCCGTGGCTGACTGCAGATAACTTCATAGTACCGTGACTTAACCTCTTGTTCTGATGGGGAGACCCAGAAGATATTTATTATTATTTTTAAAACATTGCATTTTTTTTTTTTTTGAGATAACCTTGGTTTACAACACCATATCTGATTTAGAGGTACAGGTCCGTATCTCTTCAGCCTATCTCGTTCTGGTAGCCTTCATTCTGGAGTACTATTTCTAGAGTTTGTTTTGTTTTAGTTCTGTCTGTTTCTTTGTTTTGTTTGCTTATAGTCCATGTATGAATCAAATCCTCTGGTATTTGTTTTACTCCTGACTTATTTCGCTTAGTGTAATCCCCTCTGGCTCCCTGCTTGCTGTCACAAATGGCAAGAACACATCTTTTATTTTTTTAATAGCTGGGTGGTGTTCCACCGTGTATAAACCACTTCTCTATTCACTCATGTGTCGTTGGGCACTTAGGTTGCTTCCATAATTTAGCTATTGTAAATAGTGCTGCACGGGGCGGTGGGGTACACATATCCCTTCGAATTAGTGGCAAAGAAACCTTCTTTATACAGGGCTACCACTCATTGGGACCCTGGAGGACTTGCTCAAACAGCAGGAATGTAAGAGAGGAAGTTTTGTGGTTGCATGAGTCATTCTGCTTTATAGTTGTAAAAACCTGCTCTTGAAACAAACTTTTAAGGATTTACAATACTGACTCAACCTGGCAACAGTACCTTATGCAGTTTGATGAGATTCTGCTCACTCCCCTACTCCCAATAGTGCCTTCCTTTTTGGTCACAATAGCTCCAGGGGGTCTCATTTCTGTTGATGTGCAAAATATGGTACAAATTAATCTGCCCTGGTGGTATACAAAGAACTGCCCTTTCTTCTTTTCCTTTTTTTTTTTTTTTCGGTGCTTTTATCTTTTAGACAGCAAAACTGGGCCTGACCATGTGTATTTTATTTACATTTCATACATCTGTGGACAAGAACAGTTAATCAGAGTTAGGCCACAAAACACTTTCCCACCCCAAATTCAGTAATGTATACAAAATTGTTCCATGGTTTGTTTTGCTTTGTAAGCTATCTCAATGGACAAAGTTCTGTTTTTAAGTTAACACTTTATTTTTATTTGTCAGCACAATTTTGACCTTATAATAAATAATATATGTAAAATTTGGATTCTTTTAAAAAATATGTATTATTTTATGCATATAAGAACTGGGGTGCAGGCCAGGGCGTGGGGGGGTGAGAGGACCTACCAGAGACAGAATGGGGAGCAGAACAGGCAGATGGACTGAAACACACTGCTGAGGGGAGCAGCAGGTGAAGCAGGAGGGGTCTACCTCACCATGTGGGTCACCTCCCTGGCCAGGGATTGAATTTGTGCTGCAGTGGCTGAGGATGCTTCATAGTGTACTGCTTACTTAACCCCTTGTACCACCAGGGAGGCCCAAATTTGGATTATTTCTATAGTGCTCTAAATAGAACTATAAAGAAAAAATTGCAACTATTAAAAATCATCTTGTGTCTACATTTCTCCAAGATAGTAATTTAGTTAATTAATGTTAGCAACTTATTTTCCATCACAGGAACATTTGTTTTGGCTCTTTGGTGATACAATTATTGTGTGAAAATAGAAATGGTACGGCATTTTTTAGAAGGGGACCTTTCTAGGAGTGATCTGGAAATGATAAGTTGATTTGCATTGCAAATAAATAAGTGTATGAATGCAAAGAGACTTAATGTGCCTCTGAAGGAATAATTGAACTTGAGCAAACACTTGTATTGAAGGCTTGGGAGGTAAGTACAAGAACTTTATGAAACAAGGGGACTCTCAGGGCACACAGCATGGAAATGATTTCATCTCAGGAACTCATATAATGATAGACACATAACTGAGGATAAAAGGAAATAATCTGGGTGACTTTTAAAAGTCATTGTTGGCTCCATTAATATACGAAGAATAAGAAAGTCTCTTGTGGATCGTAATAATACAAAAGAATGGTTTGTTTGCAGAAGGCAGCGGTGTACAAGCAGCAGACTGCCTCTAAAAAGTCTGTTACTGACAAGCAAGAGGATTCCTGGGACTTATTATGGATACAAGATGTGGGCGGGCAGGCAGAATCTGTCATGTGCTTCAAGCCTCCAGTGCTGGGCCCACCTGAAACCAGGAAGGAAGTTCTCTGGGGACATAATTTCTGAAAAGATTCTTCCTCCACATCAAATAACATCTCTTGCCACATTAATACCTGCCTATATGCTTTTAAATATTCTTGAAAAGAGGGCCCATTTATTACAGTAGAAACAATTGTTGCTGACTTTGAAAATATGTTTTTGCAATTAATGCCTCCCATTCTTCATTTCCCTACTGACCTGGAATGCTCTTTACACAACACATTTCTTTTTAAGTTAGAAAAGGGGGTATTAAAGTATTTTAAAAGAGGAAATCCAAACTTTTAGTTTTCTAGTGGTGAGTCTTTTTAAAAGCTCGTTACATAAAATTTCAAGCCAAAAACAAAAGGAGAGAACAAGCTGTAATGGAGCTCTGTGTATAAGTTATCCAGCTTTAACAGTTACTAATGTTTTGCCAATTTTGTGCCAAATCTTTATAACGTGCAAGGGTCAGGTTATGTGTTTGCAATTAGATGTGCTCCTGTGAAGCGGCGTAGAAACTGAGCTACAGTGAAGTTATTGGGGATCTTGCTCTTTCTTAAGGGAAACCCATTTCTTAAAATGCGCTTTAAGTGGTATCCCTGGTGGCGCAGTGGGTTAAGCAACGCACTATGAAGCAAACCGCAGCCACTGCAGCATGAGTTCGATCCCTGCCACCAGCCAGGGAGGGGACCCACATGGTGCGGCAGACCTCTCCTGCTGTGCCCGCTGCTCCCCTCAGCAGTGTGTTTCAGTCCATCTGCCTGTTCTGCTCCCCACTCTGTCTCTGGTGAGTCCTCTCACCTCCCCTGGACTCTGGCCTGTACCCCAGCTCTTGTATGCATAAATAAATAAATATTTTTTAAAAATGGGCTTTAAGATGAAGAGTCTTAGGAAGAGGTTTTGTTTGTTTGTTTCTCTTGAAATAATTAGTGTTGTTTCAATCCTAAAAACAAAAACAAAAAACCAGGCCATCGTTTCTTCAGCGGGCACCCTGAAACTGTCCCTAAGATAAAGATTCTCGCGGCCAGTCTATGCTCACAAAGTGGAGAACTGCAAACACGTTGTCAAGAGAGGCCTGCTTTCTAAATCCTTCACAGGAACTCTTTATATAGACAAGCGACAAATGATTTTGAGGCCCGCTAAGAGTCGTCTTAGTTGAGGTAGGTCTGGTCCAAGCATTGCATAAATAATCTGTCGCTATTTTAAAAGGTGCTTTTGTTCTGTAGCTAAAAGGAGTTAAATGAGGTGGTTTACTCTGAGGTGAGTAAATCAGTTGTGGGAGGTCATTACCCAAATGCCTGGGAATGCTCAGAGAGCAACACTTATAGGAAGGATTTTAAAGATTGGGCTTTTCGAGAAGTGACAGATTACCTAACACAATAATCCATGCTATCAGACAAATTGGTTTGAAAAGGAAGACAGTTGGCTCTGTTCCAACACCAATAATGCTATTAATGGCAGCAACCTAAGATGCTTGGGAGGGGGGGGCACCCTGGGGCAGACCTGGCTCCAGGCCAGCTGAGGGGAGTCTGTGCAAAAAGCTGTTTTGTCTTGTTTTTCTGTTTACATTTGGCATTCAGCAGCCTCAGAAGGACTGTTGACATTAGATATGTAAATCTAAGCAGGTAAAGAACGGGACCAATGTTTAAGCTCAAGATTTTTCCAGCAATTCATCTTGAACACAGAACTCTAGCATTCTTTATTCCCCGTTCCACCAGACAATTTATGACTACCAGATCTTGGCATTTCGTTAAAACCCAAAGCATTTGACAAGCCATATTTTTAAAAAGTTTTTCCACGAGTTGGTTTTTAGTAGGAGGAATTTATGATGAGTTGACTTAATCTTTGCTTTTTGGAGATGTCTGAAAAACATTCTTTCTTTTAAACAACGGGATTGTAAGGGGTCCCACACCAAGCTTGGGGAAGATGTCAGTGCTGCCCCCTGCATACCCCTGTGTGTCCCCAGCACTCCTGTCTGTCTGTCCCCTGGGCTAATTGTGCTGTCTGGGGCTGGCAGGCTTCCAAGCTTACCTGGGCCTGTTTCGCTCCAAACCAGGTTGCCTGGGCATTCACTCGTTACAACTAACCACTCTGAAATTATTCACAGACCTTGGAAATAGCATATGGGAGGTGATTTATTTATATCTTTTGACTAATAATCTTAACTTGTCATTTCATTTTTAAAATTTGATAAACTGACTGGGAATTCGAAGAGTGAGCTATTTGTGTTAAATTTATAACCCTGCTTCCTGGTATTTTGGGATTGGTTATTGCTTTTAGATTACCATTTTTCTTTTTGGTCACAGGTGTGTGTGTGTGTGTGTGTGTGTGTTGTGTGTTTTAGGGTTTTTCCTACACACTACCTTCTGGTTTTCTCAACATGTCAATATGATGATACACAGAAAACTTTTGTGAGACGTCGGCGTCACAGGATGTATGGTATTTTCTAAATTTTTATGTACTAACAAAGAAGAAAACTGAAAAATATGAATGTCTTATTAGAGCGATTTTGGCTGTATCTACACAACAGAAAGTCAAATGGTATTTCAGCAATGATTTGGTTCTCTTAACAGGCAAAATAGAACATTCACCCTTTCCAATAGATTTTCTTCTGTGTTTCACCAGTGGTTAGCTATCCACGTAGAATTTTGGGGATGTTCACAATTTCATGTCACTTTGAACTGAACAGATGCTGTACATTCTCCACCCAGTCTTGTTCATTTCTATGATGGAAGAGTGAGATGGACACAACTGAGACGAGTGTTTGGAGATTTCATATTACAGTTCAGTTGCTCAAGGAAAATGTATGTGATGTGGTTGGCTACTTATTTTGACTGAATTCAGTTGGCTGATAAGTTTTCTGCTAGTCTCTGCCTGTGCGGATATAAGTCCGCGTAGCTTGATTGAACAACAGTAGCAGCAGCTACGAAAATTAGAGATGTACTGGGGACTCCCTGGTGGTGCAAGGAGTTGGGTATCCGCAGTCACTGCAGCACAAGTTCGATCCCAGGCTAGGGAGGCAGCCCACATGGTGCAGCAGACCTCTCCTACCTCACCTGCAGCTCTCCTCAGCAGTGCATTTCAGTTGATCTGCCTGTTCTGCTCCCCACTCTGTCTCTGGTGTAGCCTCTCACCCTCCAGACCTCTGGCCTGTACCCCAGTTCTTGTATGCATAAATAAATACTTTTTTTTAAAAATTAGAGATGTGCTGATTTTTTGATAATTCAGATCCCAAACTAATTACTTGAAAGTGTTTTAAGGAAAAAGTGGTTTGTGGAGACGTAACGTAGATCAGGGTCAACACACTTTCTGTAAAGGGCTAGATAGTAAATATTTTAACCTTTGCTGACACCAGATTGCTATGACCATGTGACTGCATACAAGCAGACATGGGGAATACTGAAATGGGCTGGTGTGGCTAGGTTCCAATAAAACTTTATTTATAAAAACTGTTAGTACACTGGATTTGGCCCCCCACTTCCTCAATTAGCAAGTGGACCTAGTGGAATGAGGGAAATCACTTAGAATCATCCAACTACTTAGATAAAGCTATAATCCTTCATGTCTGGCTCCCAGATGCCAGGATTGCTCCTGCAGACTACAGAAAAGCTTCCCTGCTTCTCCCTGTGGATCTTTGTTGTCAAAATTGTGTAAACCCTCACAGCCAGTGACTGTTCTGCTGTGTGGGAGAGCAAATACACTTGTAAGTAGGTGTGCACGTAGAGAGAGCCAGTCAATGCTATTTATGGACGTTCGAGTGAATCAAAACATAAGAAGTCTGAAGTGCCAGCATGCTACTTATTTTCAAAATTTCAAACGCTTTACGTATCTTTTCTCCTGTCAGTCTTTTCAATTGTTCCAAGCCTTCCTGTGTATGTGTTGGTAGAGATCAGAGCTGAGGATTGGCTGAAAGTGCTGACAGATGGTGGGAAAAGATCTCAGAGGCAGAGAGTAAAAACTGGAAAACTGATGCCTTGTAGACGTCGAAGAGGATGATATGATCTGGATGTCTACAGAAGTAAGTGGGGTGTAAAAGCTGAATTAAGCTGGGAAGCCTTTTCAAGTTTCCACATGCATTGTCTTCTACAGTGGTTGCTCAGGTCTGCCCCAGGCCTGCCCCCGGGGAGGCAGATGCGGCCCTGCACCAACCAGGTGAAGTAGAGGCCTTCCTTGCTGTGTCAGAAGCTGAATCTGGAGGGAGGGTGTCTTTCTTCTCAGATCTAAACAAGACAGGCACAAGTCAGAACTATGATCGTGCTCCACGAGCACAGAACACCCCTTGGCAGTAGAGAGAGAGGCATCAGGAGCACAGACTAATAGCATAGAGTCAGCCAGAGAAGGGACAAACAGAAAGAACTCTGGTGCCAGCTGCCCTTTGCAATGCTCAGGTGAGTGCTGGTCTCTGAAGCACGGCTTGGCTATGAGAACCCTCTGAAATACCTTCTGATTAACCCCATTTATTTTGGTTGAGCTGTTTTTAGTTTGGTATTCGACACCTGCAATCAAACAGTCCCAACTTTGTTTTACCACCTCAAGGTAAAAGTCTCTGCCTTCAAATGTCAAGTCATATGTAAAAATTTATTTTCTCATAGAAAAATAGAAAATTTCCTGTTTTCATTGAAAATCTGTTTCTTTTTTATTTTTAAATTTTTATTTCAAGCAATATTAGTTTATAACACATAGTTTTCAGGTGTAGAGCATTATAAATTAACATCTGTATATTTTATAATATGGTCACAAAAGCACCAACTCCAAAGGACACAAAAGCACCGATCCAAAAGAGCACCTGTACCTCCATGTCTATTGCAGCACTACTTATAATTGGTAAGACCTGGAAACAACCCAAATGCCCAAAAATAGATGACTGAATCAAGAAGATGTGGTACATATCTACAATGGAATACTATGCAGCAATCAAAAATGAGAAACTAGGACCATTTATGGAAACATGGATGGAGCTAGAAGGAATTATACTCAGTGAAGTAAGTCAGAAGGCAAGAGAAAAGTATCGGATGGCTTCACTTTTAGGAGGCATGTGAAAGAACAACAACTACAACAAAAAATAAAAAAAAGAAGAAAAATGAGAAAGTGCAAGAAAATTGGGCAATTACAATAAAAACAAACAAACAAAAAAAACTCAGCAAGGTCAAAGATAGATCAAAGGGATCATGGGGGTGGGGAGTGGGAGGGAGGAGAGGGCAAAGGTGGGGATGAGGGCAGAAAAAGCACAAGGGACTGAGGTGATGGTGCACAGGTGAAATGGTGGTGGGAACGCTCTGGGGACTACAAATGATGTCAAGTACAATTAAATAAATCTAATTAAAAAATAAAATAAAACTGACCATCTTTGTTTGTTTTCCACCCCCAATTTCCTTCCACCATGGAGATCACCATTTTGTTTTCTTAATTAAAAAAGTTTGCTTGGGGCCTCCCTGGTGGCGCAGCAGGTTGAGCACACCACTGTGAAGCATCCACCTCACAGCAGCGCGAGTTCGACCCCCGGCCAGGAAGGAGACCCACATGGTGCAGCAGACCTCTCCTGCCTCGCCCGCTGCTCCCCTAAGCAGGGTATTTCATTCAGTCTGTCTGTTCTGCTCCCCACTCTGTCTCTGGTGAATCCTCTCACCTCCCTGGACTCTGGCCTGTACCCCAGCTCTTGGATGCATAAATAAATAAATCTTAAAAAAAAAATAAAGAGAGCTCTTTGAGCTTTCGATCCATGGCCATCTGACCAGTATCCCTTGGCAAACTGAAAGAGAAGCTTCACAACAGAAAGTTAAAGTGGGTGACTGGGCATGAGTATAAGTGATGTTTATAAATAAACTATAAATTTCAAGTGAAAATAGTCCATCTGATACATTAAATTTTATATGAGACAACCCACAACAATCTCAATAAATAGCACCAAAGTAGCCTTTGACCCTGTTCAATGCAATGAACCAAATGTGCATTGAAGCCAAAGAGATAAATTTGTGAAAGAAAATTCCAGTCTCTTCGATTTCTAAATATCTTTGGACTTTTTAGAACTTACATATATTAAAATTCATAATTCTTAAATGTACAACTCACTTACTGAATTTTGAGAAGAAATCATTCAAATCAAGATTTATATTATTTCTAGCACTCCAGAACATTCCCTCATACTCTCTTTAAATGAATACCTCTAGGGCCCTCCCAAATGACGCAGTGGGTTAAGCAATGCACTATGAAGCAAAACGCAGCCACTGCAGCACAAGTTTGATCCCTGCCTCCGGTCAGGGAGCTGACCCACATGGCATGGCAAAACATTCCTGCCTTGTCCACTGCTCCCTTCAGCAGTGTATTTCAGTCCATCTGTCTGTTCTGTTCTCCACTCTGTCGCTGGATCCTCTCACCCACCCCGCGCTTCTGACCTACATCCCAGTTCAAATATGAATAAAAAATTAAATCTAAAAAAAATTTTAAGATTAAAAAAAATAAATGAATACCTCTACCTTAACCCTTCCCCATAGATTAGTTTTTAAAATCATAGCTTTCTTTGTATTTTTCTTGGGTTCTTGTCTCCTTAAATTTCTGGAGATGGAGATATAGCTTTAATTTTCAAACTTCCTTGCCTTAAAATATATGCAATTTAATTTATTAAACTATATATTAGAATGGTTATTTTTAATATATGCATTTAATTCTATCAATATCCCTTTAGTGCTGTTAGATATATGTTGTTATAATGTATTTTTCGCTTGCCTCAAATTATTTACTATTTTTCATTTTGATTTATTTGATGAACTGTGAGGTATTTTAAAATGTGTTACTTAATTTATAAACATCTGGAAGATTTCCTATTTATTTTTCTCATATTGTTATTCACTGCTACTATAATTAAGGAAAATATTCTCACTTCAATCTTTTGAAATTTTTCAAGATTTATTTTATGATCCAGTTTATGGTTTATTTTAATAAATGTTCATATGTACTTAGAAATGTGTATTCTCCAGATGTTGGGTAGAGTGTTTTAAACAGGCCAATGAGGTCAAGTTAGTTAATTGTATTATCTCAGATTGGATATGTATTGTCTCAGATTGTCTTTCTTCTGCATGTTCTATCAGTTACTGAGAAAGGTGGGTCACAGCTGCTGGGAGTCTGGGTGTGGAGAGTGTGGCAGGCTGTGCTGTAGAACCTCAAAGGTTTGCAGAGGCTGCTTCTGCCATTACAGAGTGTCTGAGTGGTAGTAGCAAGGCTTGTGAGTTGGAACTGAAAATACATGTCCTTTGGGTAGATTCCTAGGAGTGGGATTGCTGGATCATGTGGTAGTTCCATTTCTAGTAGACTGAGGAACCTCCATACAGTCTTCCATAATGGTTGGATTAGCTTGCCTTCCCACTAGCAGTGTACCAGGGTTCCTTTTTCTCCACATCCTCGCCAGCATTTGTTGTTGTTGGTTTTTTTAATGTGTGCCATTCTTACCGGTGTGAGGTGGTACCTCATTCCTCATTGTGGTCTTGATTTGCATTTCCCTGATTATGAGGGATGTTGAGCATTTTCTCATGTGCCTATTGGCCATGTGTATGTTCTCTTTGGAGAAGTGTCTTTTAAGTTCTTCTGCCCATTTTTTGATTGGGATTTTTACTTTATTTTTCTTGAGTTTTATGATTTCTTTGTATATCTTTGTGACCAGACCCTTGTCTGTGTGTGGAATGCAAAGATTTTTTCCCAGTCAGTGGGGTGTCTCTTTGATGTCAAACATAATTAAATAAATCTAATAAAAAAAAAAGAAATTACATATCAACTCTAGGGTGTGGGCCTTTATCTACTAGACAACTTTAAGATGAGCCAGAGGCCTGTATTGGAAATTAAGTGCTATATTTGAACAACAAATCAAACTGTCAATTACATAATTGGTTTCTTGTTGGATTTTTATTCCTTTGGGCTGCCATTTCTTCTTTAAGTCAGATCATAAAATTGCTCACTTCTTCCAGGCTGCAAAATACACACTAAGGTCCTTACCAGCGTCTCTGTGGCAGTTTTGAGGATGTAAATATGAACTGGCCCAGCACTGAGGCTGGAAGGCAGAGCTTAAGTCCCTTGAACCTGTGAAGAGTTGCTTACTCAGCAATTTCTGATCTTGGAAATGGGATCGGACCCTGCTTGAAGTACAGGTTCAAGCAACTCCCACAAGCCAATTTCTAAGTAGCGAACATCTCCAAATGGGCATATGTGTTGACTCCAAATTGTCTTATTGATCTGGCTTGGCACTGCCAAGAGCTCAGTGAACAGACTTCTTTGGAGCATTGATTAGGGGAAGAACAGTTTTTGCTTCACAAAGACCTGGAATTGAATCCTGTCCTTGTACTTTCTAGCTATATGTTGGGGCAAAACCTCTCTGAGCCTCGGTATTTTCATTTGTAAAACTGTATTCATAAGATCTATGGTTAAGATGAGATGATTGGGAAGTCCCTAGCGCTGAGTGTGACCATAGCTTCCCCTCTTTGGTCTCTCCAGTGAAAATTGTCCCAGTTTCTCAAGCGAAAGAATGGAAGAACAATCCTACCTTGAGTTAGTATTAGAGATTGAGTGTGGGGTTAACTAAGGACAGTAGCACTGGGATAGGTTTGGGAACAGAGAGGACTGGGGTCTGGAGTTCCAAGGCCTATTGAATAACAAGTCAAGTTCCCTCACAAAGGAATGAGAACCAGTTTGCAGCAACATTACACCCTACCCATTACCCTGTTTATGCTGATGCAGTTACATATCCCAGGAGAATTGAAAGCCTGCCAGGAAAGACATGACTGGCACTTCTACTTATGTCCAAATGTGGAAAAGCCCCTTGCACGTCAGAAGTTGACCCAAATAATTCTAACGCTTTCCTTTCACACAGGCCCAGGATCTGTTAGCACTCATCACTGCGATTTGCAGTCAGGCTCATCATAGGAAAATGCTGTTGCCAGCAGCTGGAGAGGGCTGGTAGTTTTGGCCCAGTAGGACTCTGAGAGGAATGGAAGCATTGGCGCAGGCTGGTGGAAGGCAGGTCAGGAGTGACGGCCTCACTCTGAGGAGCTGTGTGGGAGGAGTGTCTGGGAGAAGATCCAGGTTGACCTGGAACAATGGAGGACTAGCCTTCAGGGAGGAGTGAGGCTGTCACCGCCAGTTACATGCAACATGAGGTTGCACATACTATGTAAGGTCTAGTCCTTGGATGGGCTTCATCGCTGGGAGACTGCACTGAGCATTCCAGAAGCTCCCCCTGGCTCCTTGGGAGATCAGACTGAGACTAGTAATGTCTGCTATGAAACAGGGAGGGGCCTGTTGAACTACAGACTCTTCTTTTACTGATTACTCTTAAAATTTAATTTTAATATTTCTGTTTTTTTAAGACTTCATTTATGCATGCAAGAGCTGGGGTACAGGCCACAGGCACGGGAGGGGGTGGTGAGAAGATTCACCAGAGACAGAGTCGGGAGCAGAACAGGCAGATGGACTGAAACACACTGCTGAGGGGAGCAGCAGGCGAGGCAGGAGAGGTCTGCTGCGCCATGTGGGTCCCCTCCCTGGCCAGCGTCAGGGATCGAACTCGTGCTGCAGTGGCTGTGGAAGCCCCACAGTGTGGAGCTCAACTCCTTGCGCCACCAGGGAGGCCCTGATTTTAATTTTTCTTAAAGGAATATATTTACATAATGAGAAAAGGGAAGACTCTAAAGGACTGTAATGAAAATAATCCCTCATCTCACCTCTCCACATACCTGAGAGTTCTGCCTCAGTCTCACAGAGCCTTCCCCAAAGGAAGCTTTTTCAATTTTTAAAAGCTATTGTTTATTAAGTTTACACTTCATTTTGCTTTTATCTCTTTTTTCTTTTCTTTCCTCTTTTTTTTATGCTTTTTTCTTTTACTAGGGAAAATGTCAAACATAAAAAAGTTGAGAGTCTAGTATTCCATCACCCAGCTTCCACCACTATGGCCAGTATTGTTTCATTTGTTCCTCTCCACTTCCAGATGATGTTAAAGCAGCTCCAACTCATTGAATCATTTCATATGTAAATAATTTTTACTCAAGGAAAAAACTTGCTTTTAACATAAGCCCATTTCGTTATGTCTTAGATGGCATCAAATACCCAGTTTTTAAAAAATTTACCTGATGACCTGAAAATTATTTTATCTCAGTATTTCTAAATACTATGCTATAAATATTGCATTAATTGTTTTCTAATCCAATAACATGGTTGCTCTAGTCCAGGGCTCCCCATCTATTTTAGTTCAAGTCTACAAATCACTGAGGAGAAGAAATGTGATGGTAGGCGGTAGGGATGGTCTCTCAGCTGAGGCCACTCTGTGTGGCCTCCCCTGGGGCCGCCTCCGCTGGTGCTGCATTCACAGCAGCTGTGTCCAGCGATTAGCTAACGTGGGGCTTTGTGTTTCACTCTGCGAATATCAACCCAGTTTTGGAGATGCCTGCTCCATCCGCGTAAACATGGAACGCACGTATGTAATGGCACTCTAATTCCTGGCGCTGGGAAAGTAGGGGTATCAGAGTCAGTTGTCACCAGTGTGGTCTGATGAACCGTTGTTGGGCCTACGAGAGCTTGGGTTTCAATCCCGGTTCTGTTAGAGGCTCTGTGACCTTGGGCAGATGACGTAACCAATTGGCGTGTGTTTTCGCTCCTGTGATGGAGGGATTAACAATGCTCATCTCTAAAGGAAGCTGTTGTCCGGTCGCGATGAAGTAGCATGAGTAACACTCTAGAATGGTAACCTGGCACACAGTAAGGACACAATTTATGTGCTCCCTCTCAGTGTATAGAGATATACTGTACATCTATGTGTCTATATATGTGTCAAAGTAGGATATTTTACTTTTTATGCATGAATGGACAGCCTAACTCATTTCTATTTTGCAAATATACTATTGCATTTATTTAAAAATTGCCTAGATTTTCTACTTAGACTTCTACTTATGATTGTGTAAAATAAAAGTAGAAAAGATCATTAAGCAATTCTTTTCAGTAAAATTTCCTTAATTTAAATTAAGAATCCCGGGGCCTCCCTGGTGGTGCAGTGGGTTAAGCAACGCACTATGAAACAAACAGCAGCCACTGCAGCATGAGTTTGATCCCTGCTGCCGGCCAGGGAGGGACCCACATGGCGCAGCAGACCTCTCCTGCATCGCCCGCTGCTCCCCTCAGCAGTGTATTTCAGTGGATCTGCCTGTTCTGCTCCCCACTCTGTCTCTGGTGAATCCTCTCAACCCCCACACCTCTGGCCTGTACCCCAGTGTTTGTATGCATAAGTAAATAAATCTTTAAAAAAATAAAATAAATTAAGAATCCCAATCATGGAATTAAAAAACTAGCTTTTATTAGCTTCATGTAATACAGGTAGCTTCTCTCTTGATTGGATCTGTTTTATTGGACATGTGACACATACTGCTAAAAGTTTTTCTGGTAAAGGCTGGTTGCAAGGGACAGAAAGGGAAAACAAATCAGCTTAAATAAAGAGTTCTTTTTTAAGGATTCATTTTTATTTATTTATGCATACACAACCTGGGGTGTAGGCTAGAGGCGTGGGAGATGAGAGGATTCACCAGAGACAGAGCAGGGAGCAAAACAGGCAGATGGACTGAAACACACTGCTGAGGGGAGCAGCGGGGGAGGCAGGAGAGGTCTGCTGCGCCATGTGGGTCCCCTTCCTGGCCAGGGATCAAACTCTTGTCATAGTGGCTGGCAATTGCTTGATAGCACTGAGACTTTAACCTCTGTACCACCAGGGAGGCCCTAAAGAGGTGTTTTATTAACTCACAGATGTGGGAAGTCTAGAGGTTGAGCTGTCTCTAGTTATGTCATAATCCAGGGCTCATAAAAACATTGCTAGATTTTTCTCTTGCTGTCTCTCAGCTCTGTGCATTCATCTCAATCTATAGTGTCTTTCAACTTTCAAAGGAGTTTAAGGCAGCCCACTCGTATCTGTAGCTTGTGTTGTCCTTGCCCTCTCAGTCCTGGGGAAGAAGAACCTTTCTTTCCTGGGCTCCATAAATCACATCTCAGGACACAGTCCAATTGGCTCATTTGTGTCATGTGCTCACACCGATGGGCTCCACCACGTCCACTGAAGGGACAGAGCAGTTGACCTAACAAGGGGCAGTACAGGAGTAGCTCAACGAGCTTTATTCCAAGAAATGCCCAAATTACTGCATTTTGTCCAAGCTGATCGTAATAGTAATTTCCAAGATGTCTTTCCTGGGGCCATCCATTATCAAGATTCTGTTAAGAATGTGAGGGCTGGGCTATAAAGCATCCGTCTAACCACGCAGGGAAACAGCAAGGCAAATTATTCAGAGCTTGCTCACATCAGCATAATCTAAGTGAACCATCCCCAAGGACAAGCCAAAATGAGCAAGAAGGCCTCTGAGTGAAATATAATCATCAGAGATGGAAGAAAAGAAATGAGAAATTAACAAAGCCAGCTGAATGACATTTCCTGACCAACTTTCCATCATCTTTTTTGGCTGTGATGTCCATAGGCACAGCCTAAGTCATTAAGTTCTTGATGTCAACAAGGAAGACACAGGGTGTACGTGTGTGTGTTTATTTTGTGGGCATGCATGAATGTGTATGTGTGTTTTTAAATTCATGACCAGCGACTCTGTTGTATGTGTTAAATGGCTGAAAAATTAAGAGAGTGCCAGGCTCTGCTTTAATTGCATTTTCTAAAGCATAAATAAGAGGCAGGGAAGGGAGATGCCTTCTTTGATCGATGTCTTTCCTCAGAGTGTGCACAGCTGCTCAGATTCTCTCTCCTGCCTAATTAAGTGACTTTATTCTGCTCACACTCAGAGTTGCTGCCTGCACACTGGCCTGGAAACTGACATCGAACCCACGGGGCCCAGAAACGCCCCCAGAGGTAGAGCAGAGCTAAAAGAATGGACCCCCAAGTATTCTGAAATCTATATGGGAACGAATGATCACATAACAGACAGCAGGGAAGCATGGTGTCCAGTTCTGATTTGGAGAGAGTTCCTAGAAAAATGGCCTCCACTGAGATTTGGAAATACACCCAAAGGGTAAACTTTAGGAGACTTAATGAAGATAAATCTGCAGTAGCTTTTGAAGATCAGCCTTTGTTGTGGTGGGAGGTGGGGAAGTGGTGGATTTTCTCAGATTGGGAGAAAGAAGAAAGCTCCCTGGAGTCTTGCTATTTTCTGTTTGCTCTCCAGGGCCTGGAGGAGTTAGGCACTTAGGATGTGAAATTTAGAGATGCCACTCTGGGGGAGACACTTTCAAACATGCTAATATGAGTGCTCCAGAGATGGAGTCAAAGGCCTTTGCAAGGCTTCCAGAAGTCTTTGGCTTCTTTCATGTGCCTACACACCAACTTTGGGGCTCTTGAAAAGGAAATGCAGGTCCCAGGCTATCAGGTTGGGGGATAGGCCTGAGATTCTGCATTTCAAACAAGCTCCAGTGGTGGTTGGGGGACCATACTCAGAACATGTGACAGCAAAGTCAGGCCATAGAGCAAACCCAGCCTGCCATTTATTTTTCTAAATAAAAGTTTTATAGAAATACTCATTTGTATTGTGTCTCTGGATATTTTCCTGCTACAGTAGCATCGTTGAGTAGTTTGTACAAAGAATGTATTGGAGTACAAAACTAAAAATAGTTACTTTTCCCTTTACAGAAAGGTTTACTGATCCAGATTTCAAAATATGTTTTTAATTTCTTCGCATCATATTTCAGCCAAATGCCATGTACTTAAATTTCTGGGTTTTGCAAATGACCTCACCTTTCCCTTGCTGGTCTACCTCTTCTGTTTGTTAATATTGTACTTCTGATCTCAGTTTAGATGTCACTTCCTCAATGCTTTGCTTGACCTCCCCAAATGAGCTAGGTGACTCCATATACCCTCAGAGTCTTGACCTTTCCTTCAGACACAAGTTTCCCTGCAATTGCCCGCTTCATCACCTGGATTTTCCATTGGGACCATGTAATTCTTAATTGCAATGACTATATCAGTTCATTATTGAATTCTAAGCAATAGGTACATAGTAGTTTAAAATTGGATGACTTTATGACAACTTTACACACCTTTCTTATTTTTTTAATTACCCTGAATGGAGAAAGATCTTGGCATTCCAAAGACATTTAGTTCAATTCCCTCCCAGTATGGTCTCCTTGAAAAGAATGAAGTATCAGTGGTTGTCCACACTGTGAGAACATGGGCACCTCACCCACCAAACGCTACACACACATACATATACCTGTGTGTACACACACACTTGCACACACGCACAGAGACACATACACATACACAACACAGCTGTTGTCAACTCATTCTGGGTTGGGCAGAGAACCTACATCCTTTTGAGATTCAAATCCTTGAGAATTTAAGAATGGCTTTGGTTTTTCTGGAATCTTCTGCACTGGGATGGTTAAGAACCACGTAAGTTTTAGTGGGCTCAGGTAGGGAGTGAAACTCTTGCTTAAAATGATTTTTGGATTGTATTTTTCCCCACTCTCCCTTAACAGAGATTTTGAAATGGAAATCCAGTTCAATGGGCCATTTCAAGAAAGTAATCATCTTGTAGGTCAATTGATTCTTTTAAGAGACCAACCAGTGGTTTTCAAAGCTCATTTCCACTCAGCAGGGCCAGTGGAATCTTGGATGAAACGACAGAATCTGTTCAGTGAGCTGCTGTGGGTCAGCCTGGGTTTGTCTGCCACAGACAGGCCCCTGTAGTTTCCTTGGATTCTTTCTTCAACCAAACAGTCTGTACTTCCAAGGTGGCCCTTCCCCCGAAGGCAGCCAGTGGTGAACATAAAGACTTAAGCCAACCCCTGACTCAAGATTGGTGAGGTTATGTGGGTGACATGCTCAGAGCTAATCAGATGCACCCCAAACCACTGATTCTCCCATTCTTCCCTGAGATGTTGAAATCATCACCACAATATTGCACATCACGAGGCATTTGCCTCTTTTCCTCACAATTGAATTTTGCTCATTTATGGTCAGTTCCACTGGGCCCTGTTCCCTCCAGTTCACAGTTAACTATCAGAACCTCCGGTTATGCAGTGTGCTGCTTTTTCACTATCACAGATGAGAGCTGATGATCTCTTAGTATCAGAGGTATTGCCTCTGCCAGCTCTCTCATTCTCTTTTGAAACAAGAAAAAAGCCCGTAGGAGAACTTATGTAACTCCAGAAATAACAGCCAGCACCGGAGACATTCTGTGACAGTGAGAAGCCAAACACCAGATGTTGGGCTTTGATTCTTTAAGACAAGGAGGGGAGAGAGAGGAGTCAGGTCAGGAACACAGAGGTTTGCTGATTTCCCTCCCCACTAAGAGTTCAACCAAGGTAGGTCACTGAGAGAGGCTTCAGGACACAGTCAAGGTGGGCAGCACATTTGCTCTAGCTGCTGAGCAAGACACAGTCCAACTTTCAGATGCCTGCCCATTTTTTTTGTTTTGTTTTTTTATTTATGAATGCAATGCTGGGTACAGGTCAGAGTACGGGAGGTGAGAGGATTCACCAGAGACAGAGTGGGGAGCAGAAGAGGCAGATCTACTGAAATACACTGCTGAGGGGAGCAGCAGGTGAGGCAGGAGAGGTCTGCTGCACCATGTGGGTCCCCTCCCTGGCCGGGGCTTGAACTTGCGCTGCTGTGCTGCGGATGCTCCACAGTGCAGCGCTCAACCCGCTGTGCCATCCTGGAGGCCCTGCGCGCTCATGCGTTTAAAGACCATGTGAGGTGGGCCAAACAGGATGGGTCCTTGGAGAAGATAGTTTATGAGTTTATTTCTTTTTTTCAGTGTGAATATGTTGAACGAGTAACTTCCAGATTTTTAATGTCTGATCCCCCTTCCTCTTCCGTGTTAAAATATGGAGGAGTTGCTCATTTCTCTCTTCTGGTTTTGTCCTAGTTGGGATTTTCCAGGCCACACACAGACATACTTTTTAATTTGGGCAACATAAATCACATTCATAAATATTTAGTGTGCTTAGATGTCTTGAGGGGTCTTGAAGGAAAGAAGAAAAGCAAGACTGGCTAAAAACAAGCTTTATCCAGAGGAAAATGAAAACCTTTCATTTTATTGTTTGAAAATTTGAAGACAGTCACCAAGAAACAAAAGTGAACTTTGGAAGATTTCAAGGGAATCATATTCTGTTCCCAATGTAGCAGCAAGGAAAACAAAATGTTGGATTAAGTGTCCCACAATGACAGGGTGAAGAAATAGCTGCATTTAAGAGTCGATGAATCACAGAGAAAAAGAAACTGTGGCCTGGAACCAATCAGGGATGAAATAGGAAGCCTCTTTGGGGTCAGACTGTCAGGGGATCTGGCTTTTCCTCCTCCATCTCACGGGGAAAACCCCATTGCCCTCCTGTGTCTGCAGGAAAAAAAAAATCAGGTGTACCCCACTTTATGAGACTCAGAAACACAACCATTTGCATAGATTAGAGCGGATGCCGTGGTAAGAATGTTGCTTGCATTGGGAAAGGGCCCTTCCTTTTCCTGTAAGAGACTTCACCTCTACATTTGTGTGGTAGCTGCTCCAGTAAATGAAAATAGGACTTAAGGTAAGACTAAAACATTGATTGGCACAATCAATGCCAACTTTAGGCATCAATCTCTCATATAAAACGAGAGATTTTGTGCCAGCTGACCTGCTCCGAGGATAAAGGTATTCACACCTGCATGATTTTGTCATTTCCTTGCTCAGAAACCTCTAGTGACTTCCCATTGTTTACTGCAAGTTTTCTCGAGTGCTTTCTGTGGGCTGTCCTCGGCAATGCAGGTTGTTGAACAGCATCCCGGCTTCTAACCATTAGCTGCCAGTAGTATCTCCAGTCTTAGGATGATCTCTTTATACCTCATCAAATGTCCCTTTAGGAAGGTAAAGCTTGCAAAGCTGACCTGATTGAGAACCACTGGTCCATTTTCACCACCTCTACCCTCTCTTTCAGGTAACTGTCCTGGGTTTAGTGACAGCCCTTGTGTCCTTGGGAGCTGGACCCCCTAGAATGCAGGCTCAGGGCTCCAGGATGCACTTCTGTACCTCTCAGGGTCCTGACCCTGAGACCCACCATCCAGCTAATGATTTTGTTGGTCTGAACCATACATGTGAGCGCTCCCCTCATCAAACCTATATAAAATGCTTGTAAATGTTTTCAAAGCAATGCACCCTAAAGATACCAAAATGTTGACGCTTAAAACCTAACCTACCAGACAAAATACAGTCCCTTAATGCTTCTGCTTTATATTTTTAAACTTTCTTAGCTAACTTGTAGAGGGGGACACTTTATACAATTTGCAAATATATTATCAGCTAGTACTATCAGCTTTTCTGAATTCACTGCTATGGAAAATGCTTTGCCTAGCTCTGGCTACAAATTTCCCTGCCATCTTTGTGAGATTTATTGTCTCTCAACACAAGCCGCCAGTATCTCTTGTCAAGCCATAGGTCAAGTGCAAATGAACCAGTACATTTTGATGTTTCCCAAGTTTTAAAAATTAAGGCTGCCCTCTAAACTAGGGAATTCTGTTTTCAGAGGCCTGGTCAGGGAATAAATAGAAAAAGGTTAACTGTTCACCAGAAACCAAACTGCAGCCAAATGGTCTATGTATTATGTGATTACTCTAGAACCTTATGGCAAACATCTGAAAGTTTTTGGCTATCCCTACATCTGTCCCTGCTCAAACTTCTCTGCTACATTCCCTTTTGGAAGCAGTACCCAGTTTAAACAAGGACATCCTATATCTCTGTCCTGGGAAATTTGTTAATGGTTAGACAGGTTTTGGTTTGGAAGAAGTCGTGGGCAGTTGTGAATATGTGTAGATGCAGGTTAGTGGTAGAGAATGGTTGATTTCATGTATCCATTGGACTGGAACATGGTGCCCAGATTTTGCTTGAACATGTTCTTGGTGCTTCTGTGAAGTCCTGTCGATAAGTTTGACATTCAGCATTGGGCAGACTTTGAGTAAAGCGGATTGCCCTCTAATGTGGTTGGGTCTCACCTAATCAGTTGAAGACCCACACAGAACAAAAACTGAACTTCCCCAAGCAAGAGGGAATTCTGCCAGCAAATGAGCTTTGGAGTTCAACTGCAACAGGGGCTCTTCCTGACCTCTAGTCTAATAGTCCACCCTGCAGATGATGGACTTGCTGGCCTCTATCGTTGCATGAGCCAGTACCTTAAAATAAATCTCTCTGGTCCAGCCACATCACTGCCATGTGATGTCATCACTTGGCTGCACCTTAGACATGTAACTCGAACTTTCTGACACTCAGTGCTCTTTGATCTCTAAAGTACAGATAGTAACACCAGGTTCATCAGAGTCTTGTGAAGATGACAAGGTAACAGATGGAATGAGGTAAGGAAAGGCGTGATCCTTTTACTTTTATTAGGTGGGAGTGCGTGTGTGTATTGTGTTCCTGTTATATTCTTAATCAGCATATTGAACAAAGCGCATGTCTTTGCATAGAGGATGGGGCTTTCTTTGTTTTGTGCACTAACCTTTGGCCTTCGTCTTGGATGGGAGTTTACAGCAGTTGGCCTAATGTGGCTGAGAGCTCTGGGTCTGACCTGGTTTAGGCACAGCGGGGGGTTGAGTCAGGTGGGTGGGATCCCAGATATTCAGGATTCAACAGTCACTGACTTTGGGTCTCTGTGTGGGGACCCCACCTAGTAAGACTATATGGGATTTTGGGCGAAGT
Organism: Galemys pyrenaicus; assembly: GCA_019455555.1. Lineage (NCBI taxonomy): Eukaryota > Metazoa > Chordata > Mammalia > Eulipotyphla > Talpidae > Galemys > Galemys pyrenaicus. Next base: position 5,985,767 of record JAGFMF010011726.1, on the reverse strand, counting down.
CACAGGTCGTTTTGCAAAAGTTGGTGAAACAAATCGAAATACTGTGGTCAAATCAATCCATGTAAGAGACAAATGTGCACGGTTTTCATGGTTAGCTGGGAGGTGCATACTGGCTGCAGGAAGAGTCTTCAGCTCATGCCTGGGTGAAAACGATCCCCTAAATCCCTGACCCAGTGGGCAGCTTGCTGGCGATGGCGCGTCACTCGAGAGTGGCTGTCGCTAGCCAGATTTCAGTGTCTGACTGGAAAGCACGCTTCTCCATGCGTTTTTATACCAGACATTTGAGAGGGTTATGGGAGACCACTTTTCCTCTACTTCTGTCATCCCAGGTGAAATGGAGTCAGGACTCGGAAAAAGTGTGTCTTTTTAATTTATGGCAACATAAACAAACTTGAGCAGCTTGGACTGAAACTACAAAGATGAGGGGGCGCAGAGCAAAGTATGGGCGTGGATAATGCCCTTCAATATCCTTTCACCTCGTGTTGTGAGTTGGGCACAATGGCATTAGTGGTTAGGCTGTTAGCAACCGGGTCTTCTCACATTAAAATGGTGAAAAGAATTGGATGTTCACAGCATTGTGAGAGGGTATTTTTATCTATATATCTATCTATCTATCTATCTATCTATCTATCTATCTATCTATCTATCTATCTATCTATCTATCTATCTTCCTTCTTTATTTATATATATTTGGCAATAATTGTGGTCCCCCCATGGATTTCCCACCACCACTTCACCAGTGCACCATCACCTCAGACCCTTGTGCTCTTATCTGCTCTCAACCCTCTCCTTCTGCCCCCCACCAAGTGTCCCTAATTTATCATTGTCTTTTTGCTTTTGTTGTGTTTCTATTATTATTGTTGTTGTTGTTATTATTGTTGTTATTCTTTTTCTTGATCGCTTATTTGGTTTCCTTATATTCCCCCTAAGGGGGAAGCCATCCGGTATTTTTCTTTTGCCTTCTGACTTACTTCGCTGAGCATCATCCCTTCCAGCTCCATCCGTGTTCCTATGAATGACTCTAGTTTATCTTTTTTGATTACTGAATAGTATTCCATCATGTGTATGTACCACAGCTTCCTGATCCAATCATCTGTTTTGAAGCATTTAGGTTGTCTTTAATAGCTTAAGGGAAATGCTTTATTGCAAAGGATTGAAAACTAGGAAACAAGCCCATATTCATAAAAGATTACATTGGGTCTGTACATTTTTGTCCCATCTGGGAAAAGAAGGGTGGAAACCACCTAGCAAGATCTTGAGATCCTTGTTGGATTTGTATGTATCTATTTCATTCATTTAGTTATATCCTTACAGGCGGCCTTTGGGTAAGGCTCTGCGCTGAGTCTGAACAGATAGAATGATGGGTGCATGACATCTGCCTGGCTAGGACTTGCATTAAAATGCTGCCTAAGGCAGTGATAACACAATTCACAAATCTGACTTTTCACTAGTGGTGGAGCTAAATGCAAACTAGTTTAAGACTCAGATTCCATAATTGAGGAAGTGGATTTTATAATGCTGCTGCTGGTGAAAACAAAACAAAGCAAAACCACACACTGGGTATTTATCATGTGTCAGACTCAGAAGAACCTCAGTTGTAAGAGTTTTTCAGAATACCTCATTCAGTTCTCACAATACCTGAAGGCTGTAGGTACTAAGGTTACTAGTATCTTCATTCTTACTTTACTTTACTTATAGGATAGAGTGAGGATTAAATGAGTTAATGTGTAAAAAAGTACTTAGCAAAATACCGAACATTGGAGGCCTAGTAAACATTAGCAATGGTAATGATGAATATTAAATTTTAATTGATTGACAGAACCCAGCCCCCAAATAATTGCAATACGTGTGTCCTTACCCATGTCCAGCCAGTCAGGCCAGTGGAGGTCAGTGCCTACTTCTGAATGAGGAACATTCTTCACATGTTCCTTGGGAGTGACTGGAAGGTCATGTGACCTTATGTAAATGACTTAGCCTCTCTGAGTCTAAGTTTGCTTATCTGTCAACTTTGGGATATTCCCTGTAGTCTTGGGATGGGCGTAGAATTTAATGAATAACACTAAATGTTGATCAGGTTTTTGGTTTTTTTTTTTTTTTTCAGATCATCTACAGGATCCTTTTGGGAAGTCATGAAATAAATGCAGTAGATTGTGACTCTCTTGAGAACCTCAAAGAAAAGAAGTAACACAGAAAATATGAATAGAGAATCTCAAAGCATGTTGCTTATGATATTGTTTTGTGAAATTTTTGAATTTTATAATTACTTGTGTGTGTACTTGGTTGCACTAGGAAACTTATTTCATCAACTTGGTTCATGAAAAAAAAAAAAAAGTTGAAGATTGTTAGCTTGGGTTAATCAGAGTGACTGGCTGAATCTGGGACTATTTCTTTAGCCAGGGCATTGGGAAAGGGAATAAATAGATACTGGGGGGAAATACAATTTACAAACCCATCTATAGGGTTTACCAAGTGCAAGACATTGAAAAATTTTACATATAAAAACACATGCAACTTTCTCAGCAAATGTATGAGTTAGTCATCCTTACTAACCCAGTTTTCTAGATGAGACCCTAGAGGACTACTAGGTAACTTGGAATTACTTCAGTTACTTTAAGTAACTTGGTGACATTTCACACAGTAGGGATGGTGCTAGGTTCAAACCCATGTAGCTGGTTCTGCTCACATCTTACCAGGTGGGCTGGGAGTCTCCATTCATGGCTTAGCCAGGCACATAGAGGGCACACATGCTAACCCCAGCTTTCACGAGGAATATTATTTTGGAAAGATGGATTTGTAATCATGAAATATCCCTCTGTGAAGTTCTCACCAGCCAAAGGATGTGTAGATGAGTCAAAGGAAGGGAGAGAAATGTTGACTCCGTATTTTAAATTGAGAGCTTTATAAAGCTATTCTCAAAGGACTTTTTAGGGCACAAACAAGGACAGGTAGTGTCCAGACATTGTGCTGTACCTGGAAAGCCTAATCATGAGATGGCAATCTCCTTGACAACAGGTCGCCTCTATCACCCCGAGGTGTGAGGTGATGGTTTCAAGGCACATCCAGAAGCCCTGAGAACATGAGGTGAACAGAGTGTCAGAGTGACTCCGGTGCTGAGAAGATAGTCTGCTCTCTTCCTGAGGAGTGTGGAAGGAAACCTAGAAGGCTGAAGAGAGTGACCTTCACGTGCCCTGGCATAGGTAGGAACAACAAAGAAATAACCTGAGAGTCTGACCTTATTTTATACAGGGTCATCTTGGTGGGGTAATCAAATCTAGTAGAGGACGAATTTTTAAAAAGTGTCTCAAGAGAACTAATAAAATAGCTTTGAATTTCATTATGTTGGAGAGGGAGGTACTAATTCAATTAGCCACAAAATGAGAATTTTCCTCCTCCTGTTGTGTGAAGCAGTTCTGAAACTAGATGCACCTGAGGCAAAGCCTTGGCTGCCTCGAATCCAGTCTTTTTCTGAAGGAAGATGGTCCTTGTCGAGTTTTAGAGCAGCTTGGAACCTTTGGTTTTCTCCTCTGTAAAGTGCAGATGATTTGGCGTATGTCACAGGATTGGACAGTTGACTCTGCACTGGGAACTTAGTAGCCACTCAATATATAGGAGCTGGGCCGCCCTGGTGGCCTAGTGGTTAAGTCTCAGTACTACCACCACAAGGATCTGAGTTCGATTCCCAGCCAGGGATTTAACCCACATGACGTAGCAGACCTCTCCTGTCTCGCCCGCTGCTCCCCTAAGCAGTGTATTTCAGATCTGCTTGTTGGGCTCCCCACTTTGCCTCTGGTGAACTCTCTCACTAGCTCTTCTACCAAAAATAAATAAATAAAATCTTAAAAAAATATAATGGACAATAGGAGTTAACTGTTCTCATTAGCTTTGTGGCAGGCGATCTTGTAACCATGGAGCAACAAAAACTTAAGTGGCTCTTTTATTTTTCCCCGTGCTTTAGTTTTTTCAGACTTGACCAGTCTCAGTCAGTGATTACAGGAAGATACATGGGAGAGAATAAAAAATCATTATAATGATAGTTCACTTTCAATGCATAACAGTTTAGAGTGAATGGAGGAATGTAAGGAGTTCAAGTTTTCATTATTGATGACTTTTCAGAAAATCCTCTAGATGTCAGTGAAATAGATTAATAAAGGCAAGGACGTGCTCATTTATTTGCTATTTACTCATATCTACATATTAAAGTCTGTTGTGTAAGTCAAGTTGTGCTACAATATTTTGTCATAACAGATAATACCTAAAATTCAGTGACTTAAAGGTTTACTTCTTGTTTACTTTTTTATGTCACCTATTATGGTTTGGATGTTCCATGTTGTTGGTTATTTTGGAATCAAGTTGAAATAACAGCTTTAATATGAGGAATGATGATGAGGCAGAGGGAAAAGAAAATAGCAGAAACAGTCAACGATTCTTCAGGCTTTTTCTCTGAAGTGACCAGTCTATTTCCATTTTATTGGTCAAAATTAACTATTTGGTCAAGCCAATTGTCAATAGAGTAAGGAAGGGAAACCATCTTGCAGGGAAAAGCAGATACTGGAAAAATAGACATTGTGCTGTACCTGGAAAGCCTAATCATGAGTAAGGAGGACGAATGGCAATAAACATATGTATTTGATGAATTATAAATTCTTTTTAAAAAGATTTATTTATGCGCACAAGAGCTGGGGTGTAGGCCAGAGGCGTGGGAGGTGAGAGGATTCACCAGAGGGAAAGTAGAGAACAGAGGAGGCAGATCTACTGAAATACACTGCTGAGGGGGGCAGCAGGCGAGGCAGGAGAGGTCTCCCTGACCGGGGATCGAACACATGCTGCTGTGCCGCGGATGCTTCACAGTGTGGTGCTCAACCCACTGTGCCACCAGGGAGGCCCTGAATTACTAAATTCTCATTGCATTAGTTTTTAATTGTATGCAACAGATGACCACAAATTGGCAGTTTAAAACAATACATATTTATTATCACACAGTTTCTTTGAATCAGGAGCCTGGAAAAGGCTTAATTGGATTCTTTGTGCATAATCTCACAGGCTGGACTTAAGGTGCTGGCTGGGGCTACCTCTTCATCTGAGGAAGAAGGGGCCTCCACTAAGCCTACAGCACTGTTGGCTGAATTCATTTACTCTAGGACTGAGGTGAACCTCAGGCCTGTGTCACGTGACCCTCCCCTGGGCAGTTTGTATCTTGCACTCACTTCTTCAAGTTTTCAGAAGTGGATTTCTTTCCTTTCTTCACTCTTCATTTTTTCCCACAGTTATTTGAAGTGAGACTGACAGAAGACAAGAACCTAGACCTTGGGACCTACTCTCTTGCATCCAAATACTGGTTGCACCATACACAGGTGTGGAACCTTAAATAAGTCACTCAACCTTTCTGCGCCTGTTTCCTCACCTGCAAAGTAGCTGCTATAGGTATAGGTCTATTGCAGGTACTAATTCAGTTAATATATGTTAGAGCATTTAGAAGAGTGCCTGGGGCTCTGTTGAAGTCTTTGCTATTATTACTGGACATCTTCTAGGTACCAGGCACCAGGCAGGAGTTGGGTGTAGGGGTGATTAAAGCATGATTCTGCTCTTCAAATCTTAGTTTACAAACAGAAAAGAATCCAAACACTAGCTATCAGTGCTTTCACATGGTCAAAGGCCCAAGAGAGAAGCACTTGTTTCTGGAAGATGCGGGGAAGGCTAAACAGAGGAGATAAACTTGGATTTTGGAAGATAAACAGGAGGCTGCATGGATAGATTGGAGGGAGCATACTAGAACTCAGCAACAGCAGGTGCAAAAACAGGTCTTGCAAGGCAATAGTGTACCCAGGGATTAGTAGGCACTCAGCGGTGGGTGAGGTTAAGGATTTATGGGGCAGTTGCAGGGGGTGTTGGGGAAGTATGAGGTTTCGAGTTTACTCGTGGGGGCGGAGGTAATGAACAGGGCTATTCATTCTGGAGTCGCCAGGTGGTTCTATTAAGTTAGGACTTGTGTGAGATTTTCAGAATTCAGTCATTCTTGTCTAGGTTTTCCCTCGGACAGAGAACTTCAAGTGCTTTTGGAGAAAACTCATTCCATAGCCAGAGGGTCATCTCTTGGGTTGACACTGGGTCTTTTGCTGGTGGCTGCGGGGGTGATTCTGACTCCCAACCTCTACACTTGTGGGTTTTGCCATTCTGGTTACTATGATTCTGTGTGAAGATAAGAAAGACAATGTCTGCAGTTGTTACTCCTACAACTGCTGCATTGTTAAGATCACTGTTGTGCTTGGTCTGTCTGAGGAGTATGTGACTTTGGACTTGTATATACCACTGGGTATATACCGTTTTGGAACTGAGTTCTCCTCATAAGCTTTTCTCATCTTTCTGCTCCGTGGCACAAGCCCTATTTGTAAATGAGACACACTCTAAAATTTCATTTATGTCAGTTATTTGGGTTACGGATTGTGTAGTTCCATAGAAATAACAATCAGTTGCTAGGTCTCTAGATAAATCCTCCAAGTCTTTACACAAAATGTAACTGAATAGTAACTAGTATTTATTAAATGGGCAGAACAATTATAATCAAATAGCTTTTTGTTAAAAAGGAAAATCTAACATTGCATGGACATTTCAGTTGTCTCTCCTTTTTGAAACATGTATAATCACATTCAGATGAATGATTGAATTGGAGCTTGAGGACCATCCTGTGAGTTCAGTATAGCTGAGATAGCTGACTTGCCCAAGAAAAATAACTTGTCAAAATCTTTTTCTAATAAAGTTACTATTTAACTGAATGAAAGTGTAACCTTCACAATTTTAACTGTGTGATATCTTGCCACTTTGATTTGAGTGTTTGAAGAGGATATGAATAATAAAATGATACGATCTAATAATAGCTTGTTTAAACTATGAGATAGTGGGGCCTCCCTGGTGGTGCGTGGGGCTGAGTTCTGCACTGTAGGGCTTCCACAGCCACTGCAGTGTGAGTTCGATCCCTGGCCAGAGATGGGACCCACATGGCGCCGCAGACCTCTCCTGTCTCGACTACTGCTCCCCTCAGCAGTGTATTTCAGTTGACCGGCCTGTTCTGCTCCCCACTCTGTCTCTGGTGAATCCTCTCACCATCATCACCACACCTCTGGCCTAAACTCTAGCTCTTGAATGTATAAATAAATAAAATAAATCTTAAAAAAAAAGAAACTTAAGCAGGGTTTCTTGTCTTTTGTAGCTTTTAGTGGCAGAAATTGTAGAGCAGAAGGTCCTTTTTACAATGCAGTTGAGGCTAGGGTCTGTTGGTTAATCCTAAATCATGGTTTAAGGTAATGACCAGAATAAAAAAGCGTATGTATCTTAAACATCAAATATCACAATGTCCTTCCATAGTAAACCAATTTAGTCCAAATATGTAACTGCCTATGAAAGAGAGAGTAGAAAAATGTAGTTGCTTTATAGTAGACTAGCTATATCTTGTCATTTCTAGAAGGTACAGAAAAAATATGAGAAACTGCTAGACTGAGGTTACATGACAATGAAACAGTATACTGAGCACCTTCCTCAGGCGGTGATAGTGCCATTTATTGGTATTTATTATATTGCCTTTATAAACTTGAATTAACACTCATTAAAGCCAGGGACCCTGATTCGTTTTTTATATTTCATAGCAGTTAATCCTGTGTTTAGTTCATAATTTTGGGTAAATGTTTGATGAATGTATGAAAGGATAATTTAATATAATATTAATTGTATTAAGAGACTAATATCCTAAATCTGAGGACCAAAGTGTCATCTCTCCTTTGTATAAGTTAATAGTCTTCCAGAAACAGCCTTAGGCCTTGGGAGAATCTGCTTCAGCTGAATTTCCAAATGACACAGTCATCTTGAAAACAATTTTCTATTCCATTCCATTATATATTTTGTTATGGTCCTTGGCTCTCTTCCTGCACCTTATGACAAATCTTTGTGGAACAAATCCTGTCTACATAGGGCTATGTGCTGAAAAGAAGAGAGACATAACTCTTCCTCCCACTTTTTTCTTTTTAAATAATTTTGAGGTTTCTAAAACGGATTATAGAATACTCTCATCCTATCTCAGAGTTTTTTTTGGAATTAATTTTTTCCTTCTGTGATACATTCAAACTATTGTTCCCAGTGTATTTATTTGTAAAAATGAATTAAAGTCTGTTCTTATAAAACCTTTAGAAAGGCTTGCCAGGGCACGCTGGGATACACAATGCTTAAGAATGATGTTGAAGTTTTAAAAGAGATTTATTTGACCCTGAGGCCAAATGGCACAACCTGCAAATGTGATAAATCTAGCAAATATATAAACAAATAAATAAGTAAACATAAATGCCTTTGAGGAGGCAACTGGCCAATAGGCAGCTCGGCAGTTGGCATTTGCTTTTACAAGAGCACTTGCTAATCCCACACGCTCAGGACAGTTATAAAGGTTTCATTTCCTCCCCAGACCTCAGTTCCCCCCGGGTGTGTGGAATGGAACACTTTATTTGAGACTGGAGTCGTGAATGTACTCCCTGCAAGGTGACGACTTCATGTATATTGATATTGCCAGTAGGGGTTTATTTTCTTTCTTGCAAGACTGTGATCCTTTGAAGTCAGTAACGAAGACTTCCACAGCTCTCTGCACAGAGCTTTCTACATAGAACATGTTCAACAAACATTCGTTAAATGAAAAAATGAAGAATGTCTGTTCACTGCTGTCTCTCCAGCATGAAGATTCGTGCTAGCACATGGGGAATGCTCAATTAATGTTTGTTGATAGATGAGTGAGCCAACGACGACCTGTCCTGTGCTAACCGTAGTGGTGTCAGCAGGGATTTTATCTTTGATACTCTTGCATATCAGGAACAAGGTGATATTGGAATCTTTTGGTTGCTAGAATGGCACATTGTCATTATTTAAACAAACAGAGTCAGAACTTATCTCAGTGAGCTGAGCTGCTAGACTATGGGAGAGGGAAGAGAGATTAAATGGCTAGAGAGAGGAGAGAGAGAACTAGATGCACAAATATGTTTGTACCCTTCCTTCCATCATGCATCCATCCATGCATCCATGCATCCATCCATGCATGAATCCATGCATCTATGCGTGAATCCATGCATCTATCCATGCATCCATCATCCATCCACCCATCTATCCATCCATCCATCCATCCATCCACCCACCCACCCATCCACCCATCCACCCATCCACCCATCCACCCATCCACCCATCCACCCATCCACCCATCCACCCATCCACCCATCCACCCATCCATTCATCCATCCATCCACCCACCCACCCATCCACCCACCCACCCATCCACCCACCCACCCATCCACCCATCCACCCATCCACCCATCCA